>JAUNZO010000205.1:0-33560 GCA_031894775.1 Chloris gayana
GATCTAGTTGAGAATTGGCATGGGAGGGAGAATTCCATCTCCGACCATCTCCAGCAGATTGGCTTCGGTGATGGACCTCTCTTTAAGTTCTTAGGCCCCTAGGGGCGATTGTTGTGAGAAGCTGCGATGGTGGAAGATGATGGATGCGCGGAGGTTTTCTTCTTACCCATTCTTGAATATTAGAACAGGGAAAGGAAGATTATCTTTTATGGGGAGAAGAACAACTAAAGCTCGGATCGTAAGACTAGGAAATACGAGAGGTGGTTGTAAGCGCTTTGCTGCAGATTGGAGAATGGGTTTGACCTAGGTCGCCTATTGGTATGTTTTTATAGGTTTCCGAGCTGGCCTCGGGGCTGGACTCTTATTGGGCTGTTTTGCAGCCCGAACGTTTTATGGGTTGTGACCTAACTGTTACAAGGAAATGGTCAATGTGATTTGGACAATCGCGAGGGCTCTTTTGTAAATTGCTGATGTGGGCGATCCGAAATATGGAATATTCAGTCGCATAATTGTTATGAGTGCCAAATTGAATAATTTGGAGGTATGAAAAAGTTAGATCGAAGACAATTTGGTCTTGCCTAACTGAATTTTGTGAAAATGGATGCCTTAGGCTCTAGATGTTAATCATCCAACCGATTATAGGCCTTAGAGACTCGAATCGATGTGAGAAAACGGGAAAAACTGGTCCGATCAGCCGGAGCATTTTTGCCCTTAGCTCGATATGACTAAGCGGAATAAAAGCAAGACTGTTTTGAGCAGATCTGTTATATAGTGAAGTTAAGACCGGGATGACCGGTCCGGAAATATGCATTTGGCAAAATTCAATTGATATAATTTATGATTTTGCAGAATAAAATGTAGCATGCTTCCCTGAAAAGGACTCTTGCATTATTTGTAATGATACAAGAGCCGGGGCTATACTCGATTAGGTGCACCTGATTGGCGCACCATATTTTGAGAGCGGTTCGAAAGGATCGCAGGAAGTATACAGGAAGGAACGTTGGAATTCTCGAGCGATCCGAAAGGATCGCATACTTGGAGAAAATAATGAAGAATCAACAAGTGGACTCTTGTATTATTTGAAAGAAGTTCAAATGGTCCAAGAATTGGGAGCTATACCCAATTGGTTCCACCTGGCTGGTACACTCGGAAGGAAAACATGAAGATTTATACCGATTAGGTGTTATGAGGAATAAAATACCAACTTTTTGGCTTTTGGAAGTCGCATTGAAGAAAGAAGAAGTATTGTAGAAGATTGGAGTTCTTTTTAATTTTACACTGGAACCAACATGTAGAAGACTGGTCGATCTTATTCAAAGCCAAATCAATAATTACTCAGGGGCAGTTGTCGTATACTTACCTTATGGGTATACAATCGTCAAAGGAATGGATAATCGGAGATATGGTGGCATATCCATGGAGATAAGACTGGTGGAGAGGACCCACGAGTGGTACCGACCAGTATGAGATAACGAGAAGGTTCCATATACCGGTATGGAACTAAGGCGGACATAAAGACCGATGTTATATGACTTGATTGACAAGTAAAGCAGCAAATGCAGTCTGTTTGGACTCCGAATTGATAAGGAAAGCCTAGAGATAGAGCTTCCGAATATGTAATCCATATAACCGACTAGGACTCTGCATGTAACCGTAACTCCCCTGGATATGTAAGGCGGAACAGGGACCCCCCCCTCCCCGAAAGCTCTCGGGACAATTCGCAATTAGCAATCTGCTAAAGGCAATATATAACATACAGGACGTAGGGTATTACTCTCGAACGAGGGGCCCGAACCTGTCTAAAATGTTGTGTTCCGAGTGTGTTTTGTGTATTGCACCATTGAATTCCACGCTCATGAGGGACCGGGTAGTTCTAGTGCCGAGATTAAGACTCGACATTAGGTGTCGGTCTTAGATGGCCTATTTTGACGGGTAAGTCATACGGAGTATGTTAGATACTCAGTGCTTTCCCATTACATGTATATTTTTAGGTTTCCTGCAAGCCGGGTATTGTGATTGTTGTAACAAGTTTCCGTGGGACGGTGAAGAGCTCAAGGAATGGACCATTGAATGGGATCCTAGCTCATCGACCCGTGAAGAGTGAGCCATGGCCTCGGCCGGCATGGTTTACTTAGTTATCTATCTATCACCGAGTTGATGTTTACGCTTCCGCACTTTAAATTGAATAAAGACACGGTCATGTAACTTAAATTTTTATGAACCTACTTGTCTCTTTTTATTGGAACTCAAGTAGTAATTCGGAACTTAATGTTGTAACTTTGCAAATTGTGTATGTTTGTATGTATGATGCTATGAGCGGTTGCTTCTCCAACCCTCTCTCGAAGCGATCCTTACCACACTCTCTATTTTTTGGAATAGGGGTGTGACACATGGTATCAAAGCCCACTTGGGATTTGCATCACGCTAACAAACATTCTAAAAGTTGAAAACTCCGTTTTGTGTCACGGTGAGGTACAAGACTAGAAAGGCCAATATAAGGATGACATAGAATGATGGGAGAGCTAACCCTGTGTTGTGATTGTTTGCATTTAAATTAGTGGTCCGTGCCGCGAGACGCAGAATACGGAACACTTTGGCTTGTGGCTTACCACGAGGAGATCCATTCCCCATGGATCGTAACGGTAGATATGTGCTTTGTTTTTGGTAATTTCTTTTCTTTTGATGTATTGTTTCTGAAATCCATCTCCAGCATGTACATAACAATGCTTAGTTCAAGTAGCTAACGTGTGAGAGGTGTGTGTGCCATCGACTTGCTTGCCCGATATTTATATCCACGAGCGTGTTCACTTTTTGCTTTTGTGAGTGTGTAGGAAAATGACATGATGAGCATCCATCATTCATGCATGCCATCTTATACATGTCACATACATTCCCATGAGATCACTTGAGCTGAACAAAAGTGCTAACGGTGGTCACACAACTTAACCGTTATAAAAACTTGAAAGCGGTGACTCTACGTTGGCAGAATTTCTAGGTTTTAGAAAACCAAGCACAACTCTCTCAATACTTAATCAAATAGGGAAAATAAATATATTTTAGAAATCTTGTAATGCGATCCAGAGAATTCTTCTAGGCTCATGGTTTGTAAAATCTGGATGAAGGTCAAAATGGGCCATTACGGGGAGCATTTCTTGGGTTTCTAGAATTTGCTCCGGTTCTGTCCTCTCGTCCTAGATTGAGCCTAACTCTCAAACGTCAAATCGGATGGAGGTGTTTAAGTAGCAGATGGAAATGTTAGGAAATTATCTACAACTTTTGTAAAAATCCAAAAATTTAAATCTGACCAGAACCGAGAGTAATCTGTCGATTTCCAAAACATATACAATCTGCCAAACCAGGACAGCAAACCGCTTAGTTTGTAGGAGCTATTTGCATGTCTTTGCAATATACTGCCATCCATCTCTCATGATCTGTTATTAAGCATGTCTTTTTGTTGGATACGAAGTTTTCACTTGACCTTTTGAAGACTTGTTCCAACAAATGGGTGTTAGTAAGCTCATGTTGGAGAAGGTTGGTTTCAACCGCTCATATCCGTGAGTTGGAAGGTCGGGTAGTGGACCAAGGCTACGAGTGTCACGACTTCGTCTCCATGGTCACATCCCTCTGTGCTCAGCTCACTTCCGATTCTCGAGGAGAACGAGGCTCTCAAGGCCAATGTGATCCACATTAACGGAAACAAAGCTACCTTGGATGATGAGTTGACGATGGATGGTGTGTTCGACATCGAGTCCGAGGCACCACCGTCGCCGAATGACATGAATTTATCCTCCAATGGTGACACCCACATGCCATGAGCATAGCTCTATGTCAAAGTACTAATTTGTTGGCATAGGAATTAATCTCACGAGGCATAGAACCGTATGTCGGTAGTACCGACCGTTTTGACTTTTCATGAACCTAAACTCTCCGAGATAATTTGTTCGCATTAGTGCCTATCAAGATGTAACCTAGTGACGAGTCCTCTATTACGATGTTGCATTTCATTGTATCAAGAATTTCTATCGCTATCATGACGGAAGTCATGTTCGGAATCGATGGAATATGCGTTTCGTCTATGTATTGTGCCTATTTCATTGTCCTTTATTTTGAACATGCAAGATGAAATTCATTGATCTCTATTCCAAACATTTTCGTACCTCCCACCATAGCTCAATTGATGGTCGAGCTAACGTGAGGCCATTCATTTGACTTGATAAGCGTCGCAATTTTGCAAAGAGATGGCATTCATACTCATCAAAAAGGGACAAGATGATGAAGTGTACTACAGGAAATTCATCCCGCTCTCGCACCACCCAAGCACAATTGACTATCACTTCCCGGTTCGGACGGATGTTTTGGGCCGCATCACCGTCAACAGGAGGTTTGCGTCCATCATTTCCACAGCAACCCCGCCACCGATGTGTTAGGCTCGATCTTCCGGTGGAGGATTGTGGATTGTCGAAGCACACTCAAAACCACAACACCACAGGAACTTCCCAACAACGTGAACTGTTCAACGGAAACCCATTCATCCTGAAATGAAGATTGTTCTTACCCCTTCACCCCATTGTATTACATCCTTGGTTCCTCATGGAACCTTTTGAGTAACTTGATCTTGAGACAAGCAACCATGTCACTTCCTACTTTGCTAGGTCCACCGAGAGCCGAGTTTCGTGCAGGTTATGTGTTTCTAAATTGCTAGTTTGTCTTTGAATTGTGCCGGTTTGCCCGTGCACTTCCCAAAGCCAAAATATAGGTGATCTAGAGACCACACTTCTTTATGAAAGTCGGTGAGAGAATTTAAGTATCACATCATTCTTGACGGATGGTGTAGTACTCGAGGTACACAACCAAAAAGAAATATGTTGTGCTTAGACTCAACGTTATTATTGGCCATATCCTTAACCTAAGATCTGTCTATTCTTCTTTCATAATTTTACATAATCCTAGGTATGATGTGGATGAAGTTGCATAAAGTTGTCGTGTATATCGATTCACGAGAGGTTCATGTGACACCCCTACCTCGCGGAGCGAGAGGGATTGTCGAACAGGATCGTATCGGGAGACATTCGACGAAGCGAACGTACATTGCACATACATCGGGGATACATCCGTCATTTTATTACATAGAGAACATTACTTGAATAACACGTTCATACAGAATCTCTTAGTTATTACAAGCCTTTGTTCGAATTTCAGATTTTACAATACATAAGTGAAGTGTGCTCTTACAATACTTAATAATGTTTTTGCGGAAGCGTAACATCTCGACGATACATATATATAGAGTTAACTTAGGAGAACCACACCGGCCCATACGGCATGGCCTCACTCTTGGGTCGGTGAAGCGGAACCCACTCCACGGTCCACTCCCGGGGTTCCTCGCCTTGACACACAAACTTCCCGCAGCAATCACAATAGTCGGGCTGCGGGAATCCTGAAACAGCTTGCAACACAAACCCCGAGTATCTAATATACTCCGCAAGGCTTACCCGTCAAAAATGGTTCTAATAACCGACTCAACATGCAGGGGTCTTGACCTGGTTTGCGGAAACTTGCCAAAAATCAGCACTTAAAGTATCCGTCTAACTCATGTTTTAGCCAAGTTAAGAGGGTTGAAACATGAAGATAAATTTAGTGAGCACTTCTAACAAAACATGGTTGCAATACATGAAGTAATTCTTCAAAAATCAGCAAGCTTAATTATCATATTCACTTGTTACTACGATGCGATCTGCTCGAGACAAGTGGTACTCATCACCGCGAGGGACGGCGATATATATCGATTTACACCCTGCAGGGGAAACCCAAATGCACGACATACGCATCACTTAAGAACACGTATGGCCACCTTTCACAAGATCACCATAGATATGAGCCGGGTCCACCCTCCGAGTGTGCATTCCACATGCGACCACGGTAGCGTCGGGTCCAAGGGTAATCACACACCCTCCATCTAAACACAAACCCGTGCATCCACCGTGACCAACACTTGCACAAAGGGTGGAGAGACCGTCCAACACTACGACTCTCAAGTTACATCGGTTTACCAACTCCCATACGAAGGTATGCATTTGGTACACAACTCAATACTTGCTCGCGGAGTCACACGGTCCTCAACCGACACGCACGGGGCTATGGCGAACATAGGCAAACCTTGCCACCGCATCCTACACATGCATTTCCCGCACGGTCTCAATTTCATCAATACCATGTGAGAGGTAACAAGATTTAATTCCTAGACCGGGTGATCTCCAAATCACTCGGTGTTGCTACCGATGAACTTATTAAGCATAGCACTAGCGATTAGGCTTATACTTAACCAAGACCACAGGATATGGGAAACTAGTGCAACTACGTTTCCGAGCAACTCCTAAACTTAGATGCACAATACACCATAGACATATGTGAAAATAAAAGGACTTTTAAAACATAGGTCATGCTCCGGGGCTTGCCTTGGTTGGTTTCTGTAGTCGGTGCACTCGTACTCGCTCACTCCAATTTGGTGCCCTCCTTGGTCTTCGGCTCCGGTCGAGGTTCCTATATGAATGCATATGGAGTGCATGAGTAATGAATGATTTCATATTGTTATAGTTCATGGAACTTTCTCAATAAGATAATGCAACGAAACGTTGGCATGAATTAAACACGTTCTTGAGTGGTGATAACATGGTCACGAGGGTGGTGAGTAAGGTTTGTTTCATGGGGACAACCTTCTAATTAGGTAACTTTCCATTATTTAGTGTATATGTTCAAATTGGTTCTCGCAGATCAAGAAGATATGGTATAGTCCCTTGTTACTTAGTGTACAAGAAGTTTATGTTTTATTCCTTAGGGCAAAGTTTTAATATTCTCATAAACAATCGAGCACATAAGTACTCGTCATTTCATGTGGTTTGTTGCGATAAATCTACGTCATATATGACCGTTCTTGCCCAAAAGATAGGTGTGCTTATAACCTATTTAATTGTACCATGTAAGTGTGAAAAATTATCTAGTTCAACTCATAAAGTATGAAGGTCAATTGGGCTTAGCCAAATTTTTCAGCTAATGGTTTAGCTAAGTCTGGACTGCCAGACTGGCTGTGAAGCCTTCTTAAGGTATCCAAAACTTATTATTTTGCTACAAAACTTAGGGGGTTCATGTTGGTTATCGTAAAGTACATAACTCAAGGTTTACAACGAGCCAAGAATCGTTTCATTTGGATCTGTATTCAAAAAGTTGTTGAATTTCCAAAACGACAAGTTGTTACGCAGGCATAACGGTTTAGCATCTTAGAGCGTTCAAATCTTTATTTTTTTACACATGAAGTGCTGGGATTATGTTACCACGTTAAAGTACAAGTTATCTACTTTCTAAAGCGCCCTTGCTCATGCAGTTTGGACCTGGGGTCCAGAAGTTACATCATTTTTAAAATGCAATCTTGTTTATGCGTTTGGTCACGATAGCATGTTCATCGTATTCAAAAATTAATTTTTACTATATAAACATAGGTGTTCATGTTCACCAAGTTAAAGTAGAGATTTCAAACTTTCAAATGCGCTTTGAATCGTTCAGATCCGTGGCGTAAATCTCCAGATATGATTTTTCTAAAATCCTTAAGCGTTACGAAATTTTCAGCGTGTTTCGAAATATTGCTAAGTGTCGTGCGCGGGGAGGGCTCGCCGGAGCGACGGCGAAGCTCGCCGGCGACGCGCTAGGGCTCGCCGCAGGGGTCGGGCTTGGCCGCCTGCGCACGGTTTTCGACGACGCACCGATTGGTGGGGTCGGCGAGGCGAGTGGGTGGACGGAGCTTCGCTCGCGTCGGCGGATGGCGGAAGGACCAACTCCGGCGTGGGAGCTCGTGTTCGCCGGAGCGAGAGGAAGGGAGCGGTGGGGTCGTGGAGCTGCACCTTCGCACGTAGATGGACGGCGCGTGGTCGGTGCAGGCTGAGGTGGCTTGGAGGCTGCCGGCGTCGACGGGGTGGCGGGGCGCGGTGGACCGGAGACGAAGAAGAAGCGAGTTTTCTTCTCGGCCGCGGCTCGGCTCGACCTCGGGGAGGGGCAGAGAGGTGTGTTAGGTTCTCGCGCACCCTTCTCGGGGGCCAAGGGAGAGCATGAGCTCACCCGAGCAGGGTGGATCTCGAGCTCGCCGGCGCGGAAGGGGAAGAACGGGGCTCGTCGGAGTTTGATGGAATTTGCAGCGCTCCGAGGGCGAAGGGAGGCCGTGGAATGGTGGGGAGATGCGCAAGGAGCTGGCGAACGGCTTGCGCGCAAATGGGGGTGTTGAGCTGCAGAGGGGCGGCGCCCGGGGGATGAACCTGGTCGACGGCCATGGCGAGTTTCTCCCTCCCGCCATCGACGGCCGAGAGGAAAGCTTCCAGTGCGAAGCATCGACGGTGATGTGCGACGCGTGGGGAGTGCACGGAGCGGCGAGGACGGGCGGTGCCTAACCGGCATGGGCGCCGGCGGCGAGCGCCGCCGGCGTGTGGCCCCGGCCACCGTGCCTTCCCTGTTCAATTGATATTCCTTCTATTTACAGTTTTGCCACTGCTGTCCCTCTCTGTAATTTGCTCATAGATTTTGATCCTTTTGACATTTTCGCAAACCAAATTTTCTGTGGGTCCTCTGGATTATAAGGAACAACTTTCCTTATAGGCAAAAGTTTGAATTCGAATTGTAAAAATTTATAAAAATTGTTGAACAGGTGCTGTTTCTGCTTGGGTTTGGGATTTTTCTAGGGATTTGTGCTGATCCAAAAATTCAGGAAAAATGCTCTAAATTCATGTCTTGATATATTCTACCAGATTGTGCAAAAATATGGGGCTACTGCTTTGGAGGAAATATGAGATCTCAAGAGCTAGGGTTTTGGAGTATTAAAAACCCTAATAGGACTTTAGCTTATTATTTCATGTGACTCGGGCAATTGACTTTTGCTTTGCACATGCAACTCTACTGTTAGCACAGTAACATGGTGAATTTGTGACACGGGGTGTCACAGCCCTCCCCTTAAGAAAATCTCGTCCCGAGATTAGAATTGATACAAGAGTGGCCGAAGGGAGGTGCGTCGTTACCTCGATTGTGATGCCATGAACTCGGGGAAATGATTGTCCAGGAATTCCTCCTGTTCCCAAGTGGCTTCATCCTCAGTGTGATTACTCCATTGCACCTTATAGAATGTGATGGTGCGGTTGCGAGTAACACGATCCTTTTTATCGAGGATCCGGACGGGAATTTCTGGATAAGATAAATCCTCTTGCAATTGCTCGGTGTCGGAGATGACCACATCGATGGGTGGTTTCAAACACTTCTTGAGTTGCGACACATGGAACACGTTGTGCACACGTTCCAAGTTTGTCGGCAATTGCAACCGGTATGCCACGGGGCTAAACTTCTCCACAATTGGAAATGGTCCAATATAGCGGGGAGCAAGTTTTCCTTTTATACCAAAACGTGACACACCTTTCTTTGGAGAGACACGAAGATAAACATGATCGTTTACTTCGAATTCTAGCGGGCGTCTCCTTTTGTTTGCATAACTTATTTGGCGGGATTGAGCAGCTTTCATATTAGCTTGGATCTCCTCACTTTTTCCTCGGCCTCGCTCAACAATATCCGGACCAAATATTATTCTTTCGCCCGACTCGGACCAATTTAACGGCGTACGGCAAGAATGTCCGTATAACGCCTCAAAAGGAGTGACTCCAGAGCTTTCTTGATAGCTGTTGTTATAGGAAAATTCAATGAATGGTAACTGATCATCCCAACTTCCCTTTTGTGTCAAGGCACATGCTCTCAACATATCCTCCAAATATTGAATTAGTCTTTCCGATTGTCCATCTCGTTTGAGGATGATATGCAGAGCTCCGGATAAGGGTAGTACCAAGACTAGCATGCAATTGTTCCCAAAATCGAGAAACAAATTGCGGACCACGATCTGAAATAATGGTCTTTGGTACACCATGCAAACATAGCACACGGGCAATATACAATTCAGCATACTTCTTAGCACTCGTATGTGGTGTGTACTGGAATAAAGTGTGCTGATTTCGTCAGTCTATCGACGATTACCCATATGGAATCATGTTTCTTGGAGGTGGGAGGTAATCCAACAACAAAGTCCATGGCTATGTCTTCCCATTTCCAAGCGGGAATTTTTAATGGGTGCAATAGTCCGGCTTTCTTTAGATGATCAGCCTTGACTCGTTGGCAAGTGTCGCACTCGGCAACGTAACGAGCCACTTCTCGCTTCATGCGAGTCCACCAAAATTTCTCTCTCAACCCGCGGTACATTTTGTTACTACCGGGGTGTATGGAATATTTAGAGAGATGGGCTTCGTCAAGAATTTTCTTCCGTAGTTCCAGGTTCTTAGGAACAACAAGACGGTTGTTGAACCATAGAACTCCCTCCTCATCTTGACGGAAACATTTAGCCTTTTCGGTACCCAACTTCTGTCGGATGTGTTCTATACCTTCATCCGTTTTCTGGGCAACAATGATTTCTTCTCGGAGAGTAGGAACAAGAGCCAAATTATGCAATGCACCACAAGGAATGATATGAAGGCAAGGATTATTCTCATTTTCAGATTTGCTGCAGTTTTCCATAGAGCAGATTTCAACTTGGTTGCATTGGTGTTTGCGGCTTAATGCATCGGCAACCACATTAGCCTTTCCGGGGTGGTAATGAATTTCCAATTCATAATCTTTTATCAATTCCAGCCATCTTCGTTGTCTCATATTTAATTCTTGCTGCGTGAAAATATATTTGAGACTTTTATGATCGGTATAGAGATGCACCAGATTTCCTAAGAGGTAATGTCTCCAAGTTTTGAGAGCAAGAACTACCGATGCCAACTCAAGATCATGAGTGGGATAGTGCTTCTCATGTTTGCGGAGTTGACGGGAGGCGTAGGCAATGACTCGGCCTTCTTGCATGAGAACACAACCCAATCCAATGCCGGACGCATCACAATATACGTCAAACGGCTTGTCGATGTCGGGTTGAGCTAGAACGGGAGCAGTGGTTAAATGCTTCTTCAAGGTTTGGAAGGCATTTTCGCACTCTGGGCTCCACTTGAAGGTAGAGTCCTTCTCCAACAATTTGGTCATTGGCTTGGAGATGATAGAAAAATTTGGAATGAATTTCCGATAATATCCCGCAAGTCCGAGAAAACTACGGATGTGCTTGACGGTTTTGGGAGTCTTCCATTTTAGCACGTCAACAACTTTACTTGGATCGACGGAAATTCCTTCCGCTGAAATGATATGGCCCAAGAATGGAACTCGATCCAACCAAAATTCACACTTGCTGAATTTGGCATAAAGTTGATGATCTCGTAGTCGTTGAAGCACAATGCGGAGGTGTTCAGCATGTTCTTCCTCCGACTTGGAATAAATGAGGATATCATCAATGAATACCACCACGAACTTGTCCAGCTCCGGCATAAATACCGAGTTCATGAGGTACATGAAATGAGCCGGTGCATTAGTCGATCCAAAAGACATTACGAGATATTCATAAAGTCCATATCTCGTAGAGAAAGCGGTTTTAGGAATGTCCTCTGGCCGAATTTTAATTTGGTGGTAGCCGGAGCGAAGATCGACTTTTGAGAATACTTTTGCACCGACTAATTGATCAAATAGCATATCAATGCGTGGGAGGGGATATTTATTTTTGATGGTCACCGCATTGAGAGGTCGATAATCAACACATAACCTCAGTGATTTATCTTTCTTTTTCACAAAAAGAGCGGGGCAGCCCCAAGGCGAAGCACTTGGGCGTATGTACCCCTTGTCTAGAAGTTCGTTGAGTTGCTCCTTAAGTTCAGCTAATTCATTGGGAGCCATTTTATACGGTCTTCTAGATATTGGTGCGGTTCCGGGTTGAAGTTCAATTTTAAATTCTACGTCCCGATCAGGTGGCATTCCCGGCAAATCATCCGGGAACACATCGGGAAACTCGCATACTACCGGTATGTCTTCTAGTTTCTTTCCTTGCTAGGTGCTGAATTTGGTTTCTAGATAATCTTTGGATGTGGCAATGATAGGATAGCCGGGCCGTATAGAGGCGAATTTAAATGCACTTCCCGGGCGTCTATGTGTAAAACAGCTCTATGTCGTTTCATCCATTTCATTCCTAATATTACATCTATGCCTTGCCCATTTAGAATGATTAATGGCTAGAAGGATATGTGTCTTCCGGCAAGTTCTATGAGGGACGTTTCTTGCTTCACGATTTGTGTGAATGAGGCCACCGGGAGATGTGATGGTGTATGGAGTTTGCAAAATGGTGGAGGATAGATGCAACCTATCCACACATGCTTGGCTAATAAAATCATGCGTGGCGCCGGAATCGAAAAGAATGAAAGCGGGATGTTCGGAAATGGAAAACATACCCGAGAGGACCGGTTCTCCGGCTTGCACATCTTCGACCGTAGTAAAATTCACACGGCCGGTCTTGGTGGGGGTTTTGTTGGGATTGTTGTTGCTGTTGTTGTTGCCGCGGTTATTATTGTTGCCATTATTGCCGCGGTGGTGTTGATGCTGATTATTCCCACCGTTGTTGCCATTGTTGCGGCGAGGATGTGGGCAGTCTCGGATGAAATGACCAATGCCGCCGCAGTTAAAGCATGGCTGCTGCGAGGATGGTCCGGCACCTTGGTTATGCTGCGACGGAGTGTGTTGGTGACCACGGTGCTGATAGGAGTGATGGGGCGCACGATAGGACTGCTGGAAGGTAGTGCGTTGCCCACCCATTGGAGGCACCGGGACACGGAATTTCTGACCGGTGGGGCTAGTCACTGCAAGCTTGAACTTGTGAGGTGGCGCACCGGATGAACTTCCCGTGGCGCGCTTCCTCTTCTTGTCATCCTGATTGACGCGAATGGCGTCCTCTTGCACAATGGCGGCACTCACCAATTCATTGAATGTGCCATTCAAGAGAGCAAGGCGGTCTTGTAGTTTCGGATTTAGACCCTTCCGAAAGCACTCACGCTTCTTAGCATCCGTGTCAGCATGATAGGAGGCATACTGAGCAAGGTAGTTGAATTTCCGAGCGTACTCTTGCACAAGTGCTGGAGCCTTGCTTCAGGTCAACAAATTCCTGAAGCTTCCTTCTCATGACACCGTCCGGAATGTGGTGTGCACGGAAGGCTGCCGAGAATTCCGGCCATAGCACCTGGTGATCCGCGGGGAGTGCAGCGGTGTAGTTTGCCCACCACGCACTAGCCGACCCACGGAGCTGCTGTGCTGCAAACAGAGTCTTCTCGATGCTCGGTGCAATTCAGAAGAGCAAACTTGGACTCTACGATACGCAGAAAATTATCTGCTTCCAGGGGGTCCTTTGCTTCAGAAAAAGATGGCGGCTGAGTCGCCCAGAAATCCCCATAAGAGGTGGGACGGGGCTGCGGTGGAGGAGCTGCTGCCTGGGCATTGTTGTTCTGGCTTGCCAGGAACAGCCGAAACATCTCGTTCTGGTTATGAACAAGTTGCTCCACAGCAGTCAACGGTGGTGGAGGAGGTGGCTGCGACGAAGCACCCTCCCCGAAGGATCCACCGTGCGACGAGTGTTCACCATCTGCCACACAATTTAATTACACCATTAGTCTCAGCATTTCCGAGCCACGGACAATGATAGTAATTAATGGACATGATATGAACATAAATTTCAGCATGCAATCCATAGAAAGAAAATCTCATTAGATGCTGAAATTGATGGAGTAGAAGTGTTCGGCATGAAATTTTTCAGATTGCATGACCTGGGAATTTAATTTCCATGATCTGAAATTGATGAACCAGAAAATTTCCTTCCCAATTTCAGACCCTTTAACTTAGTGTAATCTTCTTAGGATTCTGAAAATTTTTAAAGAACGAGACATATAATTATTAAACACAAGCTTGGTGGTTCATATTGGTTTCAAGGTGCAACCCATGTGTACACAAAAGCGCGCGATACTAACACTTCTTAGCGCGGGGTTATACGTCCAGGATTTTCCTTCCTAGCTAGTCATCCATACCTCCTATGCTGTCAGCCTACCCAAAACACAGCGACCGCTACGTTCTTACGTACGTACAAGCCACTAGTTCTTGTTCTTTAGTACACTACCATTAATTTTACAAGTTTCCTTCTTAACACTAGCTAGTAGTCTAAGCATCGCTGTCGGTGTCTTCCGGGTTGTTCACATCGGAAGCATCGCTAGCAGCGTCGTCACCATCGTCTTCTGGCGGTGGTGGCTGTAACAGGTTCCAATGAGCTGCCAGCAACACCTGGTGGTGCTGCTGTAACGCGGCCAACTGGGTTTGGAGATTCCCTATCTCCGTGAACAACTGGTCCATGTTGGTCTGTGCGGTCTGAAGCTGTCCATGCAGGAATTGCATGGTGGCCTGCTGGGAGTAAATGGTCTCATCCTTCTGAGTGATGGATGTCTTAGCTGCATTCAGCTCATTTAGTGCCTCAATCCGCTCCTCATCACAGAATGTGGCCATCTGCTCATGTTCTTTCTTTTCCTGCTCAGCTCTTTCTTTTGCCCTATCTGCGACGACACGGAGGTTGTCGCTGAAGATCAGATCATCCTGCACTTCCTTGATACGTGCAGTTAGAGCAGCATTCTCCTGCTCTAGCTCAGTGATACGGGCGGTCAGTTGCTTGTTCTCCTCTTTCGCCGAGTAGTAGTCGTCCGTGACATCGGTGAGACGATCAGTGAGGTCTTCCACCTCAGATCTCAGCTGATTCCTTTCAGTCATGAGTTGTCTTGCATCCATCTATAGATCATGGTTAGGAACATATTTTAAGCAGCATTATTAACAATACTTTTAGGAAGTAAAAGCTCAATTGATATGCTGAAAGATAACAGAAAGAAACGGACATTCTTTGCACGTAACCGGTTCTGAACCCTCTCTGTTTTTCCCCATTTTTGTCTCTGTTTGTACAGTAAAATTTACCAAAATTTATGACTAGAGGCTAGAGTATTTCCTAAGCTTTCCAACGCATCCTAGAACACGGAAAAATCTTAAGCGGATCAAAAGATATGGCGATTTCCGGCTTGACGGATTTTCTGCCAGATTTTCTGGAATACCGGGAACTAAAAAGTTGCTCTCTGTTTTTGCTTATTTGTCCTACTTAACGAATTTTCCTTGCTGACCTGATATTAGATGAAATGTGGGGCATAACACGAGCTTTCCAGATTGGGGTAGATCATCTTATTTGGATAAGTACTTCAAAAGTTATCGCAATTTTCGTGAGGCACCCGAATCTGCCAATCCGGCGATTCGGAGAAATCTGGCAACCTTTTGCCAGGTTTTCGGGTAAGTTATTTTTAGTAGGATTCCATTCCACTTTTACTTGGGTCATCATGCCAGGGTGATGGTACGTGTTACGAGCTTTCCGGATTGTGTTTAATCGTTTTGTTTGAGTGAACGATTCAAAAGTTGTGGCCGTTTTCGTGAATCGGTAATCGGTTAGGGTATAGTTCTCAATCGGGTGGGGTTTTCTGCCCGATTTTTGGTTATCGTGCACGAATTGTGTTGAGAACTTTGGTGAGTTATTTGAGACCACGTTTTTGCATTCTGGATCACTTTCTTATGCAATTTGAGATGCATGGCATGAATGATGACATGAGATGCCGTTAACCTACGTCCTTTCCAAAACAAAATACGTGATCGGTCCATATATAGCCGACCACTCGCTTTTTGTGGCAACACACACACGATCTCATCACGGAAACTACACGATCTAAATTTCGTGATTAGCGTACCTGCAAGAGACCATTTCAGAAACATTACATCAAATTCAAAAGAAACTATGAAAACAAAAGTTCCACAATCTCATCATCTTCATTATCATCATCATCTTTTCCTTAGTAACGGTTCATAGAAAGAACCGCCTCGTGGATTGCCACGAGCCAACATTGTCCCGTATTATTACTTCCGCGGGCACGGAGCGCTAATTTAAATTGCAAACATACCTGGGCCGGGCCGTAGTTGCAAAATTTTAAACATGCATAACCCAGGGTTAGTTTGCCACATCTATTTCTACTGTCGACCTTACTTGGGCTTTCTATGTCGTTCCTCACCGTATAAAGGTGTTGGTGATTTTTAGTATGACCCGTAGTGTACGGCATATCCCGACACGGCTCTGATACCAGCTGTGACACTCCCTACCTCGCGGAGCGAGAGGGATTGTCGAACAGGATCGTATCGGGAGACATTCGACGAAGCGAACGTACATTGCACATACATCGGGGATACATCCGTCATTTTATTACATAGAGAACATTACTTGAATAACACGTTCATACAGACATCTCTTAGTTATTACAAGCCTTTGTTCGAATTTCAGATTTTACAATACATAAGTGAAGTGTGCTCTTACAATACTTAATAATGTTTTTGCGGAAGCGTAACATCTCGACGATACATATATATAGAGTTAACTTAGGAGAACCACACCGGCCCATACGGCATGGCCTCACTCTTGGGTCGGTGAAGCGGGAACCCACTCCACGGTCCACTCCCGGGGTTCCTCGCCTTGACACACAAACTTCCCGCAGCAATCACAATAGTCGGGCTGCGGGAATCCTGAAAACAGTTGCAACACAAACCCCGAGTATCTAATATACTCCGCAAGGCTTACCCGTCAAAAATGGTTCTAATAACCGACTCTAACATGCAGGGGGCTTGACCTGGTTTGCGGAAACTTGCCAAAAATCAGCACTTAAAGTATCTGTCTAACTCATGTTTTAGCCAAGTTAAGAGGGTTGAAACATGAAGATAAATTTAGTGAGCACTTCTAACAAAACATGGTTGCAATACATGAAGTAATTCTTCAAAAATCAGCAAGCTTAATTATCATATTCACTTGTTACTACGATGCGATCTGCTCGAGACAAGTGGTACTCATCACCGCGAGGGACGGCGATATATATCGATTTACACCCTGCAGGGGAAACCCAAATGCACGACATACGCATCATTTAAGAACACGTATGGCCACCTTTCACAAGATCACCATAGATATGAGCCGGGTCCACCCTCCGAGTGTGCATTCCACATGCGACCACAGTAGCGTCGGGTCCAAGGGTAATCACACACCCTCCATCTAAACACAAACCCGTGCATCCACCGTGACCAACACTTTGCACAAAGGGTGGAGAGACCGTCCAACACTACGACTCTCAAGTTACATCAGTTTACCAACTCCCATACGAAGGTATGCATTTGGTACACAACTCAATACTTGCTCGCGGAGTCACACGGTCCTCAACCGACACGCACGGGGCTATGGCGAACATAGGCAAACCTTGCCACCGCATCCTACACATGCATTTCCCCGCACGGTCTCAATTTCATCAATACCATGTGAGAGGTAACAAGATTTAATTCCTAGACCGGGTGATCTCCAAATCACTCGGTGTTGCTACCGATGAACTTATTAAGCATAGCACTAGCGATTAGGCTTATACTTAACCAAGACCACAGGATATGGGAAACTAGTGCAACTACGTTTCCGAGCAACTCCTAAACTTAGATGCACAATACACCATAGACATATGTGAAAATAAAAGGACTTTTAAAACATAGGTCATGCTCCGGGGCTTGCCTTGGTTGGTTTCGTAGTCGGTGCACTCGTACTCGCTCACTCCAATTTGGTGCCCTCCTTGGTCTTCAGCTCCTGGTCGAGGTTCCTATATGAATGCATATGGAGTGCATGAGTAATGAATGATTTCATATTGTTATAGTTCATGGAACTTTCTCAATAAGATAATGCAACGAAACGTTGGCATGAATTAAACACGTTCTTGAGTGGTGATAACATGGTCACGAGGGTGGTGAGTAAGGTTTGTTTCATGGGGACAACCTTCTAATTAGGTAACTTTCCATTATTTAGTGTATATGTTCAAATTGGTTCTCGCAGATCAAGAAGATATGGTATAGTCCCTTGTTACTTAGTGTACAAGAAGTTTATGTTTTATTCCTTAGGGCAAAGTTTTAATATTCTCATAAACAATCGAGCACATAAGTACTCGTCATTTCATGTGGTTTGTTGCGATAAATCTACGCTCATATATGACCGTTCTTGCCCAAAAAGATAGGTGTGCTTATAACCATGTTTAATTGTACCATGCAAGTGTGAGAAATTATCTAGTTCAACTCATAAAGTATGAAGGTCAATTGGGCTTAGCCAAATTTTTCAGCTAATGGTTTAGCTAAGTCTGGACTGCCAGACTGGCTGTGAAGCCTTCTTAAGTGTATCCAAAACTTATTATTTTGCTACAAAACTTAGGTGGTTCATGTTGGTTAATCGTAAAGTACATAACTCAAGGTTTACAACGAGCCAAGAATCGTTTCATTTGGATCTGTATTCAAAAAGTTGTTGAATTTCCAAAACGACAAGTTGTTACGCAGGCATAACGGTTTAGCATCTTAGAGCGTTCAAATCTTTATTTTTTCTACACATGAAGTGCTGGGATTATGTTACCACGTTAAAGTACAAGTTATCTACTTTCTAAAGCGCCCTTGCTCATGCAGTTTGGACCTGGGGTCCAGAAGTTACATCATTTTTAAAATGCAATCTTGTTTATGCGTTTGGTCACGATAGCATGTTCATCGTGTTCAAAAATTAAATTTTTACTATATAAACATAGGTGTTCATGTTCACCAAGTTAAAGTAGAGATTTCAAACTTTCAAATGCGCTTTGAATCGTTCAGATCCGTGGCGTAAATCTCCAGATATGATTTTTCTAAAATCCTTAAGCGTTACGAAATTTTCAGCGTGTTTCGAAATATTGCTAAGTGTCGTGCGCGGGGAGGGCTCGCCGGAGCGACGGCGAAGCTCGCCGGCGACGCGCTAGGGCTCGCCGCAGGGGTCGGGCTTGGCCGCCTGCGCACGGTTTTCGACGACGCACCGATTGGTGGGGTCGGCGAGGCGAGTGGGTGGACGGAGCTTCGCTCGCGTCGGCGGATGGCGGAAGGACCAACTCCGCGTGGGAGCTCGTGTTCGCCGCGAGCGAGAGGAAGGGAGCGGTGGGGTCGTGGAGCTGCACCTTCGCACGTAGATGGACGGCGCGTGGTCGGTGCAGGCCGAGGTGGCTTGGAGGCTGCCGGCGCCGACGGGGTGGCGGGGCGCGGTGGACCGGAGACGAAGAAGAAGCAGTTTTCTTCTCGCCGCGGCTCGGCTCGACTCGGGGAGGGGCAGAGAGGTGTGTTAGGTTCTCGCGCACCCTTCCGGGGGCCAAGGGAGAGCATGAGCTCACCCGAGCAGGTGGATCTCGAGCTCGCCGGCGCGGAAGGGGAAGAACGGGGCTCGTCGGAGTTTGATGGAATTTGCAGCGCTCCGAGGGCGAAGGGAGGCCAGGGAATGGTGGGGAGATGCGCAAGGAGCTGGCGAACGGCTTGCGCGCAAATGGGGGTGTTGAGCTGCAGAGGGGGCGGCGCCCGGGGGATGAACCGGCCGACGGCCATGGCGAGTTTCTCCCTCCCGCCATCGACGGCCGAGAGGAAAGCTTCCAGTGCGAAGCATCGACGGTGATGTGCGACGCGTGGGGAGTGCACAGAGCGGCGAGGACGGGCGGTGCCTAACCGGCATGGGCGCCGGCGGCGAGCGCCGCCGGCGTGTGGCCCCGGCCACCGTGCCTTCCCTGTTCAATTGATATTCCTTCTATTTACGCTTTTGCCACTGCTGTCCCTCTCTGTAATTTGCTCATAGATTTTGATCCTTTTGACATTTTCGCAAACCAAATTTTCTGTGGGTCCTCTGGATTATAAGGAACAACTTTCCTTATAGGCAAAAGTTTGAATTCGAATTGTAAAAATTTATAAAAATTGTTGAACAGGTGCTGTTTCTGCTTGGGTTTGGGATTTTTCTAGGGATTTGTGCTGATCCAAAAATTCAGGAAAAATGCTCTAAATTCATGTCTTGATATATTCTACCAGATTGTGCAAAAATATGGGGCTACTGCTTTGGAGGAAATATGAGATCTCAAGAGCTAGGGTTTTGGAGTATTAAAAACCCTAATAGGACTTTAGCTTATTATTTCATGTGACTCGGGCAATTGACTTTTGCTTTGCACATGCAACTCTACTGTTAGCACAGTAACATGGTGAATTTGTGACACGGGGTGTCACAGTTCACTTAAACTCACCACTTCATGGTTCATCTATTCTCCGATTGCCATGTTCCAAAACCTCCACATCAAAAATCTATCATCTTGAAGGGAGAAAAATTGAGGACGATAGTATGTGAGTTCTTGATGTGTTTCCGGATGATTTATCGGGCATGCCATCCGATCGGGATGTCGAGTTTAAAATTGAGCTCCAACCCAGCATGGCACCAATTTCCTGAAGGCCGTGCAAAATGGCTCCCAATGAGTTAGCGGAACTAAAAGAGCAACCGAATGAGCTCACGGACAAAGGATATATTCGATCTAGTTCATCTCCGTGGGGATGTCCCGCTCTCTTTATGAAAAAGAAAGACAAGACGTTACGTCTATGTGTGGACTATCGCCCTCTCAATGCGGTGACTATCAAAAATAAATACCTGCTACCTCGGATTGATATCCTCTTTGATCAATTAGTTTGTGCTATATCACACCCTATTTTTCTTTTTCCTAATAATTCTTTTTCTCTAATATTATATACTAGAAAAAGGGCTATAAAATTATTTTTCTTAAACGAATAAAATTAATGCATTCCATTCATGATAGCATGGCATGTAGAATTATTTTACACGTGACGAATAATTAGTTTATCAATAATTATTTTATCCACTTAGAGAAAACCCCAGGAGAATAAAAAGGAAAAAATAGAAAATAAAATAAAATCCCGTAAGACCCCTTGGGCCCAAATCTCTCTCCCTCCCTTCTCTCTTTCTCTTCCCCGCCCAAGGCCCACCCGGCCTTCTCCCTCTTCTTCTTCCTCCCTCCACCCCCAAATTGCGCCGCCTCCAAATTTCTCCTCCCCGTTCGAATCGAGCGCCCCGGACGCCACCTCACCCCAACCCGACCGCCCGCGCGTGATCGCCGCCCCTTCTTCCTCCTTTCCCCCACGCTAGCACGACCGAATTGATGCCCTATCAATGTGAATCAAACTCGAGCGCCATCACCGGAGAAACGGCCGCTCTCGCCTCGCCCGGCCGCCCTAGCACCCCCCGACCCAATAAAAACCTCGCCACGAACACCCCGCACCCTTTCCCAACCCCACTCGAGCTCCCCCTCGCTCTCCCCCACGCCGCGCCGCCGCTCCGCACCCCGCATCGCCGCCCTCCGTCGCAAGCTCACCCCCGCCCACTCCCGGCCTCGCGCGACCCCGGGACGGTGTTCCCCACCACCCACCGCCTCCGCCGTAACCAACTACACGGAGAAAAGGCCACCGATGCGGACGCGCGACCCCGCCGGACACCTCCGTCCCCGCCTCGCCGTCGACAAGCAATCCCGACCCCCTCCCGTTCGTGCGCGAACACCGGTGAGGACCCCCGTGTCCCCCTCTCCCTTCTCCACCTAGCGCCGCCTCGAACAGACACCGGAGCGCCGTTCCGGCCACTCCGGCGAGCTTCCCCCATGGCGCCACCGCGCCCGGCCGCCGTGGGCCGCAGCCTCCCCTCACGTCGTTGGATCCGGGATCGAGGGCCCGGATTTGAAGGGCCCTCATACCCCTTCATGGTCCACCGTGGACCATGGACCGCGGGTCCACGGGGCCTATGCACCCGGTCCACGGGAATTTAAATTTATTTAAATTCGTTTATTCCATGGAAAATGCGAAATTTACGTAATAGCCCCCAACGAATAATTTAATTAATTATAGGTCATGTTTTATGCATAATAGCCCTCGTTTAATATTTTATTTACAATATAGCCCCTACTTTAGGATAGGATGTAGATTTTACATTTTAACCCCTGAACTTAATTAATATTACACGCGCATGCCTCTCGTTCATAGGAAAATTTACGGGCTACCCCCTCAAGTCTATGGTTAATTGCGTTTAGGTCCCCGCAGCTTGTTTTTAGCATAACTTTTGATCCGTAGCTCCAAATTAAGTGATTCCTGCGCCAAAATTCTCGTAGGAACATGTACTTTGCATTTAGGGCATTATCATACTGTTTTCTACCTTGCTGCATGCTCTGTATTAATTTATTGCTATGCTTTGTATGTTCCGGCGTGACACGCGTATAGTTGAGAACGTCCCGGAGCCGCAGGAGTACGAGGATCTGCAGAATCAAGAGTTTGAGGAGTTTGAGCAGCCACCCCCGTACGACCAAGGCAAGTGCCCTTGACGCATTTTGTACCTATTTCCGTCTATTCCGTCACATAGCGTAGTAAATGCATGTTTAGGTAAACTTGATGAATGCCTATGCTAGGACCTACTAGTGTTGATTGCTCCTGTATTCCTTGTCTCCATGGACGTAGATTTTGGGATAAATGGGTAGAATTGCTTAGCTTGCTAATTTATTATGCTCCGGGTTATTATTAATCTTAAATGTTACTCGCTTTACATTTTCTCGCATGATGAACGATGAACTGGATTAATTAGAAACATGGCATAGGGTTTTGGGTGAATGGTTGGGGGCTACGCCCGGGTGTACCGGTAGTCCCGTGTTTGTTATCACCCGAAACATAAGGACCGGTTCTCGGAGCAATAATCCATGTTAAACCGTACAGCCACGAGCCAAGTATGGGCGCGGCTTGGCGTAGTATACGGTAGATGCCGTGGAGTACGCGCGAAGGAGAGGGGGCTGTGGTCGGGGAGTACCGGCAGTCCCGGGGAGGCGTGGCGAAGAGACGAGGTCTCCGAGCCATCCGGCACAAGAGAGTGAGGCTGCCCGAGTGGAGGGTTTACTCCTCTAGGTTAACGGATCTCTAGTGGTCGCGTACAAAACTAGTGGATATCGTGAACCGTCTTGGAGGTGATCTCTTGGCCACACACCCCGAAAGTGTGTTACGTGTCCGATGGCACCGGCATAATGGAGACTTTAGTCCACCTAACCTTAGGGGACGAAATCACTTCCTCGTGGGGAAATGTGTACAACCTCTCGCAGAGTGTAAACCGTCATGATAGCCGTGCTCACGGTCAAGAGCGGCATGGACCCTCACTTGATTAGGGGATTAAGGGCGGAATGGTGAATGGTGATAGGTTGTACCCGTGATGCTTTGGTAGACCTCATTAAAGATAATAATTAGGATGCTTAATTAAAACCTGATTAGATAGGTGCTTTCTGCATTAACTCCAATAATAGCCTTCCTTATCTATAGCCATATGTCATTCTTTCCCACACTTGCCGAGTACGACATGTACTCACACTTGCTATATCCTACGTTGCTCGCTCAGCTCCAGTAGAAGGTTGGGAGTCGTACGAGGGTCGGGACCAGGAGTACTAGGCGGGCGATCCACCGCCGATGCTTGTGGCGTCATGGGTGTCTACGTTAATTTACTTCGCTGTGATGTACTTTGTTAGACCTACGGGTCGTGCTAATAAAGATGGATGATACAAAGTAATAACTCGAGGATATGGTTATTTATACTCGTTTATCATTTATGATGTCGCCTATGTGTGATTTAACCGATCCCGGCACACATACGTTTGCATCCATTTCATCTCTCGAAATGGGTGTGACATGCTAATAGTCTTCTCCAAGATTGATCTCTCGCTCCGGCTACCATCAAATAAAAATCTGAGCCGAAGATGTTCCAAAAACCGTATTTTCCACGTGGTATGGTTTCTTTGAATATCTTGCCATGTCTTTTGGGCTTACCAATGCTCCGGCTTGATGAATTCAGTTTTCATGCCCGAGTTGGATAAGTTTGTCATGGTCTTCACCGACGACATCCTTATTTACACGAAGTCCGAAGAAGAGTATGCCAAACACCTTTGTATTGTTTTCCAACGACTTCGTGATCATCAATTGTATGCCAAATTTAGCAAGCGTAAATTTTGGCTAAAGCAAGTTCCTTTCTTGGGTCACATAATATCAGCGAAAGTTGTTGCCGTTGACCCTAGCAAAGTTGAAGATGCGCTTAAGTGGAAGTCTTCGAAATCGGTTAGGCAAATTTGAAGCTTTCTGGTCTTGTCGGCTATTATCGAAAATTCGTTACCAACTTTTCAAGCATAGCCAAGCCGATGAAAAATTATTGGAGAAAGATGCTAAGTTAAAATAGAGTCACGAATGTGACGAAGCTTTCCAAACCCACAAGAAGCACTTGATAACCGCTTCGGTTTTGCCACAAGCCGATATCACCAAGCCGTTTGACGTGTATTGTGATGCGTCCGAACCGGTCTAGGTTCTCGTGCTAATGCAAGAAGGTCATGTCATTGCATATACTTCCCGTCAGCTCTGCAGGCATGAACAACACTACCCACTCATGATTTGGAGCTAGCCTCGGTTGTCCTCGCATTAAAAACTTGGAGGCATTACGCAGCAAGAACCGAGTATGAGGCAATATCAATGGTTGGAATTAATCAATGGTTATGAATTGGAATCATTACCATCCGGGAAAGGCTAATGTGGTTGCCGATGCTTTAAGTCGCAAGGATCAATGCAATCACATTACCGTTTGCTCTAGGGAAAATTCTGAAAATTCAGATTCGAGGGAACAAAGTTTTTGGGTTATTCCATATGGCTCATTGTACAATTTTGTCCTTTTCCCTATCCTTTATGAGGAAATTATTCAGTGCACAAAGGAAAGACGAAGGAATGGAATTTCTTCGGAAAAAGATAGCAAAGGATGAAGCCACATGTTTCCGACAAGATGCTAAGGGTGTTTTGTGATTCAACAAACGTCTTGTTGTTCCAAAGGATATGGAGTTACGAAAGAAAATTACGGACGAGACACATTTGTCAAAGTACTCTATACAGCTCGGTAGCAATAAAATGTATCGTGGCGTAAGAGAAAATTTTTGGTGGACATGCATGAAGCGTGAGGTTGCACGGTATGTCGCTGAATGTGACACTTGCCAACGGGTAAAGGTCAATCATTTGAAGAAAGCCGGTTTGTTAAACCCAATGAAAATTCCCGCTAGGAAATGGGAGGATATTATTGCTTTGGATATTATCGTTGGATTGCCTCTCACGTCAAAGAAGCATGATTCAATTTGGGTTATTGTTGATAAGTTGGAAAAATCCACGCATTTTAATTGCCGTCCATACCACATACAACACCAAGATATATGATGAGCTATATATCTCAAGAGTGCTATCTTTGCATGGTGTGCCGAAAACCATCATCTCCAATCGTGGTCCGTAATTTGTATCTCATTTTTGGGAGCGATTGCATTCTTGCCTAGGCACTACTCTCATTAGAAGATCCGCAAATCACCCCGAAATGGATGGACAACCCAAAAGGTTGAATCAATATTTGTAGGATATATTGAGAGCTTGTGCTATGGAAAGTCGAGGGAATTGGGATGATTGCCTTTCGTTCGCCGAATTTTTGTACAACAATAATTATCAAGAAAGTTCAGGAATGTCACCGTTCGAGGCATTGTAGGGTCACTCATGTCGTACACCTT
The DNA here is from genome assembly GCA_031894775.1 of Chloris gayana. Taxonomy (NCBI): domain Eukaryota; kingdom Viridiplantae; phylum Streptophyta; class Magnoliopsida; order Poales; family Poaceae; genus Chloris; species Chloris gayana. Next base: position 25,476 of record JAUNZO010000205.1, read on the forward strand.
TGAATTGGTCGGAAGCAAGCGAAAGAATTACTTTTGGCCCGGATCTTGTCGCTCAAGCCGACGAAAAAGTGCGTCAAATTCAAGCAAACATGGAAGCCGCACAATCTCGTCAAATTAGTTATGCCAACAAAAGGAGACACCCATTGGAATTTAAGAAGGCAGATCATGTTTATCTTCGTGTCTCCCCGAACAAAGGTGTCTCACGGTTTGGAATTAAAGGCAAGCTAGCACCCCGCTATATCGGACCCTACCCGATTGTGGAAAAATGTAGTGCGGTTGCTAACCGATTGCAATTGTCGGAAAGTCTTGCTCGTGCGCATAGTGTTTTTCACATCTCGCAACTCAAGAAATGCTTGAAGCCTCCTATTGATGTGGTCGTTTCGACACCGAGCAACCGGAAGAAGATCTTTCCTATCCCGAATACCCCGTCCGGATGCATGATGAAACGACCGGGTAACTCGTAGTCGCACCATCACCTTCTATAAAGTGCAATGGAGTAATCATACCAAGGATGAAGCAACTTGAGAACAAGAGGATTTTCTGAAAAGTAACTTTACCGAATTTCTTGCATCACACAAATCGGTATTTCCGCACTCCCTCTTTAATCATATGCAATTCTCGAGACGAGAACTTCTTTAAGGGGGAGGGCTGTGACATCCCATGTCACGAAAAGGGTGATTAGTCTAATGGAATATTCTAATTACCAAATTAGGATTTGGTGCTAATTTAATTGCCAATTAAAAATCCAGAAATTAAGAAAATTCTTAATCAAATGGAGCCAAACCCTAGCTTTAACACACATCAAACATTATAATAGTGGTGTGCCAATATTTTTGCACAGGGATGATGGCCATCTAAAATAAGGAATTTAGAGCATTTTTACCAAATTTATAGTGAATTATTTAATGCCTTAAAAATTCTTTTTAGTTTCTGAAACATCTGCTCGGTACTGGAATTTTTCATAAATTCCAGAAGCAGAATTTTAACATCAACCCAAATGACAGTTGAAGAGAATATCATTCTTAACACACATAAATTTTGGCTTAAAGTTCTGAGCTCTACAAATAGCGATTCAAATTCAAATTCAAAGTTCTCCTCTCCTCACTTTTCTTCATCAAATCGGAGTGGAAGGTCTCCCTCCAGCTCCCCTCTGCCAGCTCCCTCTCTCATGCAGTGAGATCGCCGGAATTTGCAAAGAAAGGAGCACCGTCGCCGCCACAACCTCCACCTCGCCGATGAGACACCACCTCCGGCCTCACCCGTTGCGATCCTCCTTGAAATCGGTGATCTCCATCCCGAGGTGAAGGTCCTCGACATGGTTCCCCTTCATTTTTTCCTTTGTGTGCAACGAGCGATGCCGTCGAACTCTCCCCCGTCGCCACCACCGATACCGCCGCTGCCCCGGTCGCCACCGGTGAGCAAGTGACCCCGGGGAAGCTTCCCCATGCCTCTAGATGCAGTTTGGTGCTGGTCCCGCCCTTTCTCCCCCACCGTAGCATCCCACGGCGAGTGCGCCAGCGAAGCTCCGACCACCTCCGGCAAAGTCTCGGTCGCACATGCCCGGATCTGTTCAAACCGATGCGATGGCATTTTCAGAATTAAGACCAAAGTTTGCTAAATGTTCAAAAATTCATATCTCGCGATTTAAAAGACAAAAAATCCCAAACTAAATTTTGTTAGATTCAGAAAAATGTGCTATTTTCAAAAAGTATGATGACCTCCTTAGTTTCTCAAGTTTTAATAATTCTAAAAATCATTTAAGATGGAACCCTTGTAACCTTAGAAAACTAATAACTAATTTCACGAAACTCTTTTGAACATGAAACTTGGCCAAACTGTTCATCATGGCATACATGAAGCCTATGCACAAGGACATCCATTTTTGTTGCATAGTTTGAAAGTTATTGCATTATTTGTAGTTTTAGTAAATGAATTTATATTAATTATGTACATGGAATGTTTGCATGAAACTTGGCATGTATACTACTTAGTACTTGATACAGTCACATAAAATCCCATGGTCAATTTGGAGTACCAGAAATATCATTTGCTTTTGTCGATTTGTTAAATGTAATAAATAGAGGTGGCGTATGAGGAGCGGCGGCAACCTCACAAGGAGCTGAAAGCTGCCTCTCGCGACGCGAAGGCCACCGCGGCTCGGGAGGTGGACGTGGCGGGGAAGGAGGAGGCCCTTGCGCGCGACCGCGAGGAGGCTCGATGGGAGCGCGAGGCCCTAGAGGCCCGTGTTGCCGACTTGGGTCGTCAAGCCATGCTGCTCGTGTAGCGTTGGCGAGGCGGAGGCCGCCGTGGCGGCCCGCGAGGCGGCCGCCGAAGAGCGGAGCGGCATGCTGCCGCGTCCCCGGCGGCGGTGGAGCGCCGCTCCGCTGGTGTCGCTGCCCGCGAGGAGAGCCTCGCTGGTTCGAGAGACGGCGGTGGCGGATGCTTCGGCCGCAGGCTGGGGCCCCGGAGCAGGACATGGCCCGCCGGGAGGAGCGGTTGTTGCTCCGGGAGGCGAACGCCGCCGCGCAGGAGGACTCGCTGGCCGTCCGAGAGCAAGTCTCGGTCGCTTCGGTCGACGAGATCCGCGGCGTCGGTGGTGACGTGGTGGCCGGCGCGCGGGCCGAGGCGCCGGCCGAGGGCGCGGCGGGGGAGGCGAGACGGCTTGTAGCGGAGTTGTCCGACCTCCGCCGCATGCTCGGCGGAGCTGCGCAGCGAGAAGACCACGTGCTCCGGGAAGAAGGTGCGCTACCTCGCCCGAATCCGTGAGCTTGAAGCGGCCGTTACCGCTAGGGCGTAGGCGCGGGCTCCGACGCAGCTGGTCATGCCTTTGTCGGCCGACCCGGTTGGCGACCGGACCTCGATGGACATGCTCGGCGGATCTACGACGGTGAACGGCCGGGTGTGAGGGTTTGCCTAGCGCCGGTGTTGGAGGTACCCCCACGGCGCCAGGGCACTACGTGCTTGCTCTCCAACCTGTCGTGGAGCAGCTAGAGGGTATAGCTATGAAGGTCTCGCTCGGCGATGGATGCGGAGGTGTGGGAGGCTCTAGCCGACGCCGTGGCGGAGCTCCCGGTGGGCGCGAAGGTGTATGACCCGACGTTCCCGTCGAAGTACGTTCTTAGTGCCACGCCTACACCGGACGAAGTCCAGCTCCTTTGGTCCATTGGCACGGGAGCCGACGAGGAGCTATGCCGCGGCGTTTGCCGCCAGGGATGACCTTGTCTACGGGGATGACGCAGCTATCGAGGATGCCGAGGAGCAAGAGGCCGAGTCCGCGTAGGGGCCGACCGTTTATTTAGTTGATTTATTTCTGTTTTCGTGTTGTGCGTAGAACCTGCGAGAAAGACAAGTTTAAATTTACGTTTATCGTGGTCTCTTTATTGCCAAACCGACGAGGAGTGCCCATTTGAGGGCTTTGTGCCTGGCCGCTGTTTCAATGCTCGAGCCGACCATGCTGCCCGTTCCGCTTTTAGCGTCTGTGTTGCTGGTTTCCTTCGAGCTGTGCCATAGTTGTCCGACCGGCTCACGTGTTTCCGGCACATGTGTTGCCCGAAATCCCTAGCGAACAGCGACGCTTTCGTGAGGTACGGGGCGTGGGTTGGCTGTGAACGGAGAGCTACCCGTACAAAGCCTTCGTAGGGCGCAACACTAGGAGGTAAAGAGGAGGAAGGGGAGGGTGTTTGCGCAGGGGCACCGGGTCGTTTGATTCCAGCACGTATTATTTTTTTCGCCTTGCTGCGAGACCCGGGTTGCCTTCCTACGACTTAACCTCGTTGGTCCCTTTAGGGGTAGAATTTCCGCAAATGCTTGATGTTCCGGGCGCTAGGCTCCGGTGTGCCATCTTCGGACGAAAGGCGCACGGAGACGAGCCGTGCCATGTGCGTAACGAGGAAGGGACCCTCCCACATGTGTGAGAGCTTGTCTTTGCCTTCGCGCGTAAGGGCGTGACGTAAGACTAAGTCGCCGACCCGAAGTGCTCGGCGCCGGACCCGACGTTCGTGGTATCGTCGAAGGTTTTGTTTGTAGCGTGAGTGTCGGATGACCACCCGGCGTCGGCACTGTTCAAGGAAGTTGACGTCCTCCACGCGCCGAGTTTCTTTGTTTGTTTCGTCGTAGTTGGCAACCCGTGGGGCGCCATACATTAATTCTGCCGTAGTATTGCTTCCGCTCCGTAGACCATGAAGAATGGTGTTTCTCCCGTGGCACGGCTAGGAGTGGTGCGGATGGACCACAGCGCTGAAAGCAATTCGGTGACCCATGTCGCTCCGCATTTCTTGAGCGGGTGGAAGGCCCGTGTTTTGAGATCGTGCAGGATTTCTGCATTGGCGCGCTCGGCCTAACCATTGCTCGTGGGTGAGTCGCGGAGGCGTAACGGACACGTGTGCCGATTTCTTCACGGTAGTTGATGAAGGCGTGGCTTGTGAATTGTGTGTCGTTGTCCGTTATGATGCGGTTGGGAACTCCAAACCCGGAGACGATCCCTTTGATGAACTTGATGGCGGAGTTTTTGTTAATTTTGGTGACCGGATCCGCTTGAGGTCACTTGGCGAATTTGTCGATGGCGACGTAAAGGAACTTGTGTCGTTCCTAGGCCATCGGAAAGGGTCCTACTGTAACAACTCTCGGAAAATAATGCATTTCATGTCATCATGAGCATGTCATCACACTCGTTGCATTTTTGAAGATGTCAAATTTTGTGTTGATAATAAGCACATAAAATAACAAAATAGATAAAGAAGAGAGGAAGTGTTAAAAAGAAATAAAATGAGAAGAAAATTCATGTTTAATTTTTTCTATGGCTTAATTATCACAAACAAAGATTTATGAAAATTTCCTGAAAATATTTTGCCTTGTAAAAATATTTACAAGAAATAAACAAAGTCTCCTTTATTAATTTAGCTATGAATTTTTAATCCGAAAAATGATTTGGAGTTTTACCATGGACTTAATAGGAAATATGCCTAAAATATTCTCAATTACATCCCTGATTTTTCGTGGTATTTTTGGAGCACCGGAAGGTTGCTTTTTAATTATTCAAAAACCGAGGGGGTTTTATGTAAAATGACCCCAGCCCGCACTGTCACTCTCTTTCTTCTCCCTCCCTCTCACGCACCACCTCGCCCGAGCTGCGCCGGCAGGCTCCGGCCGCGCGCCCTCCGCCAGCAGCGCCACGCAGGAGCTTTGCTTACCGCCTCGCCTCTCCAGCCTCGGAGATAAAGCCGGGTCGTGCTCATCCGTTCCTTCTCTCTCGATTCCTCCCCACCCGGTCACCGCCGTCCGCCCCTTCTCGGTTCTCACCGCCGGGCCGGTTCCAGCTCCTCCCCAACCCAGCCCCAAGCACCAAAACCTCCGCAGCTCACCTCTCAAGCCTCGCAAGGAAACCTCACCTCAAGTCATCAACCGAGTAAGAAGAATTTCAAGAACTTCTCCGGTGTCAACTCCGACGACCTCCATCCGCTCCTCTCGCAAAATACTCCACGCATGGTGAGCCTCAAGGCCTAATTCTTATTCCATTATGGGTGCTATTCTATTTCCTTTCTCCTAGCCTAGGTGTCGGTCTCATTGTTTCGACGCAGTGGCCGGAATCGTGTTTTTTTCCAAGCACGGAGGCCGGTCCGCCTCCGGCACCCGATGCGCCCTCGTTCCGGCCACCTCTAGTCTATAACAAGTGGATGCCGGTCTTCGTGATGGTCGTGCGAAGCTCCGGCGCCCAACCGTTCGCTTGTTGGTCGACTATAGTGAGCTCGCGAAGCCGCCGAAGGTCGTCCGCCACCCTACCTCGCCGCCGACACCCTTCCCGGCCGCCTCTGCCGCCGGAGACCCCACCCTTGGGCTGCTCGTGGTCCACCGAGTCTCCCGAGCCAAAAACCTAGCCACCCCACCCCCTCTCGCACCACTCCGGCGTGGCACCACCGCGCTCCGACCACCGCGGGCATGGCCGAGGTGTTCCCGGCGTATGGGCCGCGCGCGGGTCTCTCGGGCCGGGCTGAGTTGCTGGGCCCGGCCACTTTCGGCCCAAAAGCTTCTTAATCTTTTTTTTTCGAATTTAATTATTTCCACATTCATTTCCAATTTCAAATATTCGTAGAAAATTCCACAAAAATCAGAAAAATGCCAAACTAAGTTTGTTAGACTCAGAAAAATAAGATCTATTTATTTGTGAAGTAAAATATTTATTTTGAGTAAATTTATTTTATAATTAGTGATTAATCACTTTCTTTGATTAGAGGAAAGCTATTATTTTATGTAAATAAAATGTTTAATTATGAAAAATAATTTCATTTGATGAAGGAGATACTCCAGACGAAATTAATTATGAAACTTATTTTCCAAAATTAAACTTAAACTGTATTATTTTATGTCATCACAATCTATTAACCTTTAATCACTTAAAGTAATTATTTATTTGTTGCTTAATAAACCAGAATAATTTATTAATTATTAAACCTAAGTGATTAGTAAACTTAATTAAGTAATTAAGGAACAGAACCAATTAACAAATACTGATCTTGATTTAATATTTATTAATCAGCATAATTAATTGTTAATTAATTCTTAATGAACATACTTATCCCTAATTTGTTAAATAACTAAGGTGATTAAGCATTAATCATTAATTATTATTTATTGGACTTAATCAATGAATCCTTGCATATTTCCATCATGAGCATTCATGCATACATGATTGTGATGCGCAACGCATTGCTCGGTCGACTAGGTTCTGAAGTGATCGAGGTTCCACCCGAGGGCGAGTCGGAGTCGGAATCTCGAAGTCGACCCAGCCGCGAGGAAACTAACTTCGAACAGAATCAAGGCAAGCCCCGGTGCATCCTACCTATGTTTTTAAATATTTTATTTTATCACATAGTACGCTTATGCGTGTGCATTAGGTGTTAGGGAATGGTTGACACCCTAGTTGCATTATGGTAGGTTTCCGTTTGATTATTCTATTCTCGTACACGTAGGTCAATAGAGGCTAAGCTTACTTTCCTAGTTGCAACTGTAGATGTTAGGGAATCTTAAAGCATGGAGGCTTTAAGGGTTTTGTGTTGACATTAAGATGAAGAGAGTGTTAATGAAGTTGAGACCGGACGGGCCCCGTAGGAGAAAGGGTAAGACGGAGATGAGGTCTTGCAAGGTGGTAGCCCCGTCCGTGTCGGTCAAGGACCGTACCGTTGTCGGCTTAGTTGAACAAGTTTGAACGTACCGCACTACATGCTGGTATCATGGGCCCGAGCAAGCTGATGTACCCTATCGCCCCGGAGATGTAGCGTAGCGCGCTCTCTTTTGCCTAGCTGTTAGTGAGAGGATAGTCTCACGGGAGGGAGATGGGTCGACCACGAGGGAAGTCGTGGCTTCGCCATACTCCCGGGGAGTTGGAAATGGCTAGTCTTCTGTCAGGTGATAGCGGGAAAGGTTGTCGTATACGGTCGGTGTGATGCGTATACGTCGTGTAGTCGGGTTTTGCCAGCTGGTATAAAAATCGATTCGAATCGCTGTCCCTCGCAGTAATGAGTATCGCTTGTTTAGCTCGTCACATCGTAGAAAATTATATGAAGATGAAGATGAGAGATGAAAGGAGTAATGATCTATTGTATCTTGATTGAGAACTTGATTGAAATAGTGATAGGTTGCAAACACCAAGGCTAATGAACTTAACATGAGCTAAAATATTGAAAGTAAGGACCCAACCTTTAATGCTGTTTTTCGCAAAGGAGTAAACCCCACAGCCAAAAAGCCTTTGCATACTAGGCATCGGCCTTAGCGGCCATGTTGACGGGTCGATCTTGCTGAGTATTAGAATACTTAGGGTTTGTTCGTTATCTTTCAGGGAACGAGTCGTACTACCACGACTTGTATGGCAGCTTCTCCGAAGAGGAGCAATGTCCGGAGGGAGGTTCCCTTCGGTGGGAACGTATCCCCACGCCGTGAAGAGGGAGGACCGTGATGTACGAAGGGCTCGAGTACATCACGTTGTTTCGTTTGAAGTCTTTCGAGTTGTACAATAGAACAAGCTTCCGCTGAATACTCGTAGGATGTTGAAACTTCAATAATGTTATATTCCGCTGCAAGAATGTTTGTTTT
>JAUNZO010000206.1:0-84895 GCA_031894775.1 Chloris gayana
CGAATACATAACTCGATGATACATAGATAAATAAATCATGCCGGCCTAGGCCATGGCTCACTCATCATGGGTCGGAGAGCTAGGGACCCATTCAATGATCCACTCTTTGGGCTCTTCTCCATCCCAAACCACCTTACCACAACAATCACAAAACCCGGCTTACGGAAAACCTCGTAAATAAACATGTAGTGGCAAAGCCCGAGTATCTAGCATACTCCGCAAGTCTTACGCGTCAAATTGGCCATCTAAGACCGACTCCTAGATGCATGGGGCTTGACCGGTGTAACTTGGCATTTTGCATAAATAGCACCTATGCTAATTAGGTTGGCAATTTTATGACTTAGCCAACTTAATAGGGTTATTGCATAAAAGGAACTTTAGTGAGCATACTAGCAATACAAGAATTTGCAATGCAAATTTATATCAATATAAAACAGCAAGCTATTCATCCTCTTTTCATTACTACACATTGTAAACTGCTCGAATCAAGTGGTGCTCATTAACCGAGAGGAAACGACGATACTTATCGAATCATTAATCCTGCAGGAAAAGACCCAAATGCACGACATACGCATCATTTAAGAACACGTATGGCCACCGTTCGCGAGTTCATCATAAAGCAAAACACGGGGCCACCGACCCCGAGTACACGTCCCCTTGCGACCGTCCAACAACGCGCCCAAGGCTTAACCCATGTACTCTCCAACGGTCCTCAACCCGTGCAACCACCGTGCCAAACACATCACCTGCGGGTCGGTGAGATATCCGGCTCACTTTACAACTTGCAAGCTACATAGGTTTACCAATCCCCATAAGAAAGGTATGCAAGTGGTACACAACTCAAACTTGTTCGCGGGGCCACAATGGGGTGTTCTCAATTTTTAACCAAATCCATCATGTTCAAGTTTAATCATAAACCATAGGTGAGATTCCCCATTCCATCGTTGACTCCATAAGCCTAGCATAGCATTTCTATCGGAGATATGACACCTACTCTACATAGGACACATAGGGATTTATGCACGTGGATTTCCAAACAATTCCTAGAACTTAAATGCACATTCATCATCCTTAATAGAGTGATAAAGAAAACATTTCAAAATAATAGGAATGCACCGGGGCTTGCCTTGAGAGTGATCGAAGTTAGCACTAGCCTCACAAGCGTTGAGCGTTGCAATTGTCTCTTCCGGCGGGTTCAATTCGGCGTCGTCACCTATAGGATGAAATGCAATGCATAAGTAGCATGAATACAAGGTCAATGAGGATGGCAATGCATGTGTGCTGTTTTTGTAAAGATGCTCATAAACGAATTTAACCAAAAGCTTTGTTCAATTAAACCCTAATAAGCATGACTATAACTCTTGTTCTATTTACGAGAAGTAAATGACATACGCAAGCATAACCCTACTAAAACATGAACAAGGACTTAAAACATGGACATGGGTGCTGTGTTTCTTTTAGGTTCAGCACTATGATTTAGTAAGTCCTTAAAATGCAATGGGGAGACTTAGGCTCAAGTGTTTAGCATCACATGTGATGACGATTGCATTTATAAAACAAGAACTCGATCCCAAAATTAACACATGTGTGAAGTATGTGAAACCTTTTTACTAATTCTGCCATGAAGTGCTAGGGAACATGGTGAATAGTGGAAATTACATAAACATGCAGAAACATAATTTTTAAAAACATAAAACCAATTACACATGTGCTGAAAATACCCCTTTATGGATTTAGATCTAGGGTTTGCAAGAATAATTATCTAACCTGCTCAACAATTAACATGGACTTTTCTACACATGCACAGTACCAGGAGGGAATTAATTACCAAGTTTCATGCAAAAATAATTTACACGGATTTAATTAAAAATTAAATACAGAGAATGCAAGAAATGCAATAACTTGAAACATATGAAATGAAATGCAGATCTTTCAGTGCCAGAAATTCAATTATGTTTAGGTGAAGGTCTTGGCCAAGTGGCATTATTTTTGGATCTATAGTTTTAAAGTTATGCCTTAGTTAATTTTTCAGGGGTTGACTTTTGCCATTTTTGTAAAAATATGAAAACGTTCGAATCTGGCCAGCTCATGTTACTTTTATGAAAGTACAGATCCTCTAGTTTCCAAAACATTTTAGTTTGTAATTTTTGGACATTTCAAACGCCAGATATGAATTTTTCAAATTTGAAAGAAGTTCGGATCTAATTACGATTCCGCCACGAGGGTAATTTTAAAATGTGGCCAGGCCCGAGCGGCGGGTCCTCGCCGGAGGCGGCCCGAGCTCGCCGACGTTGGCGCCATAGGGCGCTGTGGTGGGTTTGGGAGGACGGGAGGGGTCCAACCCGCACGGCGTGGCGCGGGGAACACGCCCACGGGGAGGCCGGGGCCGCGCGGCGGCCGGACGTCGGTGGCCACGGCGCGGCGGACGGGGCCGACTCCGGCACCGTCGCGCGTGATGCATAGGGGCGAGAGGGACTGGGTTTCGGGCAGGAGCTCCGCCTCACCTTGGGGACGGACGGCGTGGGCTTGCTTGGCGCAGAGGAGTACCGGGACGGGGGCTCGACGGAGGTGAGGCGGCGGCGGCGGCGGCAGTTCGTCCCCAAAATTCACGAGCTGGACTGCACTTGAGGGGAAACCAAGTCGGGGAGCAGCCTAGGGAAGTGCCGGCGCACTTGATTGAGGGGGAAAAAGGGGAGGAGCAAGCTCGCCTAGAAGCAGGAGCTTGGGGCGGCGTCCATGGCGGCAGCGGCCCGATTTCTCGCTCCGGTGCGCGCTAGGGAGGGGAATGGAGCTGGGGGTGGCTCCGGGAGATGAGGCAGGTATTGCTGGTGCTTGGGGAGGCGCGGGTGGGATCGATCCTTGGCCGCCGTGCCGTTTTTCTAAGGACGGCCGGACGGACGTCGCACGGCCGGCGAGAGCGAGTCGCGACGCCTTCAATTCGGGGCGTCGCGGGTTGGGCGTCGGGTACGGGACAGTTGGGGAGGTGCGCGGCGACATGACCGGGCAGGCGGGCGCATGCGCGGCCTGGCAGTTCGCCGGACCGGCGGGTCGGAGCCGCCATTGCCCATCGGCGGAGAGCTCGAGCTCGAGTTTTGAATTTGGATCTGCTGTTTCAAAATTTGGACGAAAATCGTAGTTCTGTTGCTCTAAAATTTGAAATAAAAATATGTAGGGCTTTAGCACGATGTGCTTAAATTTCCATCTTTTAATTTGAAGTTCTAAAAGTTCTTCCAAAAATTCATGTAAAATTCACAAATAACAGTGTTTCAGATTTAAATTTGAATTTTTGGGCATTCAAAACTTTGTTCAAAAATTTTGTAAAATTACTGTAAATTCATCTTTTTACATGAGCAATGCAGTGGTGCAAAAATATGTGGGTAGTGTCTTTATAATTTTTGCACTTCCCTTAGGGTTTGGTTAGGGCTAGGGTTTAGTTAGGTTTCTTTTTTTTCTCTTTTATTTTTCCTAATTTTCCCTTGGGTGATTAGCATTAGTGCTTAGTGCTCCATTAGTGTTGTGATTAGGATACTAACTACGTGATTAGCCTTAATCGTGACATGGGACAGCCCTCCCCCTTAAAGAAATGCTCGTCCCGAGAATCGCTACGGATTAATGAGAGGGAGTGCGAAATTTACCGATTTGTGTGACGCGAGGAACTCGGAAAAATTCTTCTCTAGAAAATCCTCTTGTTCCCAAGTTGCTTCTTCTTCGGTGTGGTTACTCCATTGCACTTTGTAGAAGGTGATGGTGCGGTTGCGAGTGACCCGGTCGCTTTGATCAATAATCCGGACGGGGTATTCGGGGTAGGAGAGATCTTCTTCTAGTTGATCGGTGTCGGAAATGACCACATCTATCGGAGGCTTCAAACATTTATTGAGTTGAGATACATGGAACACATTGTGCACACGAGCAAGACTTTCCGGTAGTTGCAATCGGTAAGCAACCGCGCTATGCTTTTCCACAATCGGATAGGGTCCGATATAGCGGGGTGCTAACTTTCCTTTAATTCCAAACCGAGATACGCCCTTATTCGGAGAGACACGAAGATAAACATGATCTCCCTTCTCAAATTCCAATGGGCGTCTCCTCTTGTTAGCGTAGCTAACTTGGCGTGATTGTGCGGCCTTCATGTTGGCTTGGATTTGTCGGACCTTTTCTTCGGCTTGAGTGACAAGATCGGGACCAAAAGTGGTTCTTTCTCCAGCTTCCGACCAATTTAAGGGTGTACGACAAGAGTGACCATACAACGCTTCAAACGAGTGACATTCCCGAACTCTCTTGATAGCTATTGTTGTACGAGAATTCGGCGAATGGAAGGCAATCATCCCAATTCCCTCTATTTTCCATAGCACATGCTCTCAAGATATCCTCCAAATATTGATTCAATCTTTCGGTTTGTCCATCCGTTTGAGGGTGATATGCGGAACTTCTAATGAGAGTGGTACCAAGACAAGAATGCAATTGCTCCCAAAAGCGAGCTACAAATTGCGGACCTCGATCGGAAACAATAGTTTTAGGTACTCCATGCAAACAAAACACTCTTGAGATGTATAGCTCGGCATACTTCTTGGTATTGTAGGTGGTATGGACGGGAATGAAATGTACGGACTTAGTTAATCTATCCACAATAACCCAAATTGAATCATGCTTCTTTGATGTGAGAGGCAATACAACGATAAAATCCATAGCAATGTCCTCCCACTTCCAAACGGGAATCTTCAATGGGTTCAATAATCCGGCTTTCTTCAAGTGGTCGGCTTTCACTCGTTGACAAGTATCACACTCGGCCACATACCGTGCAATCTCACGCTTCATGCGTGTCCACCAAAACTTTTCTCTTAGGCCGCGATACATTTTGTTGCTACGGGGTGTATGGAATATTTAGACAAATGTGCTTCGTTCATGATCTTTTTCCGTAATTCCATGTCCTTCGAAACAACGAGACGTTGGTTGAACCATAACACACCATCGGCATCTTGTCGGAAATATGTAGCCTCATCTTTTTCTATCTTTTGCCGAATAAATTCCATACCTTCATCCTTCTTTTGTGCCTCAATAATTTCCTCACGAAGGGTAGGAATGAGAGCTAGATTATATAGTGAACCATAGGGAATGACTCGAAGACTCGGTTCACTAGAATCTGAAATTTCCGAGTTTTCCATAGAACAACCGGTAACGTGGTTGCATTGATCCTTGCGACTCAAAGCGTCGGCAATCACATTAGCTTTTCTTGGATGATAATGAATTTCCAACTCATAATCCTTGATTAATTCCAACCATCGACGTTGCCTCATATTCAACTCTTGTTGGGTGAAGATATATTTGAGACTCTTATGATCGGTGTAAAGATTGACAAGATTTCCAAGTAGATAATGCCTCCAAGTTTTCAAAGCAAGGACAACCGAGGCTAGTTCGAAATCATGGGTGGGGTAATGTTGTTCGTGCTTGCGAAGTTGACGAGAAGCATAAGCAATGACACGACCTTCTTGCATTAGTACACACCCTAGACCGGTGCCGGATGCATCACAATACACGTCAAACGGCTTGGTGATGTCGGCTTGTGCTAACACCGGAGCGGATGTTAAATGCTTCTTGAGAGTTTGAAAAGCTTCTTCACATTCACGGCTCCATTTAAACTTTGCATCTTTCTCCAACAATTTTGTCATAGGCTTGGCTATGCTTGAAAAATTGGGAATGAATTTCCGATAATAACCGGCAAGACCGAGGAAGCTTCGAATTTGTCTCACCGATCTTGGGGACTTCCAAGTAAGCACTTCTTCAACTTTACTCGGGTCAACGGCAACACCTTCCGTGGAAATGATGTGACCCAAGAAAGGAACTTGCTTCAACCAAAATTCACATTTGCTAAACTTGGCATACAATTGATGATCACGAAGCCGTTGGAGAACAATGCGAAGGTGTTCGGCATGCTCTTCTTCGGACTTCGAATAAATAAAAATGTCGTCAATGAAGACCACGACAAACTTATCCAACTCGGGCATGAATACCGAATTCATCAAGTACATGAAATGAGCCGGGGCATTTGTGAGCCCAAAAGACATGACGAGATACTCAAACGGACCATACCGCGTAGAGAATGCGGTTTTTGGAATATCTTCGGCCCGGATCTTGATTTGATGGTAACCGGATCGGAGATCAATCTTAGAGAAAACCTTAGCACCAACTAATTGATCAAAAAGAATATCAATCCGAGGGAGCGGGTATTTATTCTTGATAGTCACCGCATTGAGAGGGCGGTAATCCACACATAGACGTAGCGTCTTGTCTTTCTTCTTCACAAAGAGAGCGGGACATCCCCACGAGAGATGAACTAGGGCGGATATATCCTTTATCCATAAGCTCGCCCAATTGTTCCTTCAAGATTGCTAGCTCATTGGGAGCCATTTTGTACGGCCTACGGGAAATTGGTGCCGTACCGGGTTGGAGCTCAATCTTAAACTCATCCCGATCGGGTGGCATGTCCGGTAAGTCATCCGGAAACACATCGGGAAAATCACATACCACGGGAATAATCTCAATCCTTTTCCCCTCGAGATGGTAGATTCTTGAAGTGGAGAATTTTGGATGGGGTAATCGGAGAATAGACGATCCATGGAGTGGTGAGCTTAGGTGAACTTCATGGGAATCGATGTGCAAAACGGCTCTATGGAGTTTCATCCATCTCATACCTAGAATTATATCTATTCCTTGCCCACCTATTATTATGAGAGAGGAGGGGTATATTTTTCTCTCTAGGTTTAGTGGCACTTGCCTCAACTCTAGGTTTGTTTTCATTTTTCCACCCGGTGATGTGATGATATAGGGAATATCCAAAACGGTAGGAGTGAGTTGTAGGGTTTTTGCACATGCTTGACTAATGAAATCATGAGTTGCACCGGAATGAAAAAGAACCAAAGTGGAGTGGTTGTTGACCGAAAACATACCCGAGAGTACCGGTTCTCCCGCTTGAATCTCTTCGGCCGTGGTATAGTTGACTCGGCCATTCTTAGCATTTGGGGTGGAGGATTGATTGCGGTTCCCATTCCCATTATTCCCATTGCGGTTTCGATTGTTGTTGCCACTTCCGGAACCATTGTTGTTGTTGTTGTTGGTGTTGTTGCCGGGTTACGTGTCGGAACACGGCAATCTTTTGCAAAATGACCCGGACGTCCACAATTAAAGCACGGACCTTGAGGACCGGGCCTAGAACCTTGGTATTGCTGCTGTGGAGGGCGGAAGGAGGTGTTGTGCTGCTGATTTCCACCGTGGGAGTGGTGGTGTTGTTGCGGCACAAATTGGCGTGAGCCCCCGTCGGCGGCAATGCGGCTAGAAACTTCGTCCGGACGGGGAAGTGATAGCTAACTTGTACTTGGGCGGAGCGGAGCCGGATGGATTTCCTACGGCCCGCTTCCTCTTCTTGTCCTCTTGGTGAGCACGTATAGCATCTTCTTGCACAATTGCGGCACTCATCAAGTCATTGAACGTGCCGGTAGTGACTTGAGCCAAGCGATCTTGCAACTTCGGGCTTAGCCCCGAACGGAAGCAATCTTTCTTTTTATCATCCGTATCGGCATGATAGGATGCATATTGAGCCAAGTAGTTGAACTTCCGTGCATACTCTTGCACGGTTCCGGTACCTTGCTTCAAATTGAGAAATTCTTGCAACTTGCGCTTCATAAGGCCGGCGGGAATGTGATGCGTGCGAAAAGCGGTGCAAAAGTCCGGCCAATTCACTTGAGTACCGGCGGGAAGGGCGGCGGTGAAACTTGCCCACCATGCGCTAGCGGAGCCACGAAGTTGTTGAGCCGCAAAGAGAACCTTTTGCTCCGATGTGCAATTGAGGAGAGCAAACTTCGACTCAATGATGCGGAGGAAATTATCCGCCTCCAAAGGATCGGTAGTAGCTTCACCAAACTTTGGCGGTTGAGTCGCCCAAAAGTCGGCATAGGTGGAATTCCCGGGCCCTTGGGGTGGCGGTCCTTGGCCTTGTCCTTGATTAGTTTGACTTGCAAAGAACAAGCGGAACATCTCGTTTTGGTTGGACACGAGTTGTTCCAACGGCGTGAGAGGTGGAGGGTTAGGGAGTTGCTCTTCCCTCGCACCATGACCGCTGCCGGAAGCTTCACCACGACGGGTATTCACCATCTGTCACATATGAAAATTTTTCTCACGTTAGCTCATTAGACCAAGAGCTAAAATAGCAAGAAAATATGACATTGGACATAAGGGATCAAAAATTTCAGATTGCATGTACGAAGAAAATATTGATGAAATAAGACATAATGCATTGGCAACACACATATTCCATAGATTCCAACATAGCTAGCAACATGATAGAAATTTTTGATACACGAGAACCACAAATCCGATACAACACGGTCTTAGGTTACATCACATGTGACCCATAAACAAACACAAATCTCGGAGAGCTTAGTTAACAACACACGGATCGTTTCCAACACGGTTACATGCCTCACGAGATTACAAATCCGACAACACATAGAGCTACGACCACCGGTCGTGACAACTACTCGTCATCATCGCCGTAGTAGTCGGCGTCATCCCTCATGGGAGAGGGTGGTGCTCCGTCCTCGACGTCGGAAGCATCCTCGCCATCACTCATCTCCACGTCCTCCTCGGGTGGGATGATCTCAAGTGGCTCGGGAGGTCCGCCATTAAGGATGGCGTGCAGGGCGTCGTTGGCGGCTTGGAGATGCTCAATGGTAGCGTTGTTATGCGCTATAGTCGCCCGGGCGTTCCGGAGGTCTCCCTCCAAGGCATCCCTAGCGCCCCGAGTCTCCGAGGAGAGTAACCTCCAACTCATCCTTCTCCTCGAGAAGGGCATCCACCTGGCCGGAGAGGATATAGTTCTCCTCATTCGCGGCGGTGAGCTGGGCCTCACGCTCGTTGAGCGTGGCCTGCAGAGCGGCGGCTCCATTGCCCTCAAGGGCAAGGTTGGCGTCGTGGAGCTGCTCGAAGAAACTCCAACGCTCCGTCTCGCTATACTCGAGCTGCGTACGGAGGGTGTCCACCTCGGTAGTGCGCTCGGCTAGCTCGGCTGTGCGGGCAGCAAGCTCGGCGGCGCGAGCGGCGAGCTCGGCGTCGCGGGTGGTAAGCTCGGCGTCGCGGGTGGCGAGGGTGGCCTGCAGGGCAGCACGCTCCTGCTCCAACTCGAGCACCCGCCTCGCGAGGTTCTCACGATCCATCATGAGCTTGCCGGGGGCCATCTGTCGGAGAATTTTGAAACACAAGTCAAAACTCAATATCCAACAACAAAACATGCTAAATAAGTAAAAGCATGAATGATGGAATGGCACCAACTTAGCAAAAGAATGCAACAAAACTTTTCGCATAATCCTATCACGGTTCCATTTTCTGGACAGATTTGACACGTTACGAAAAACTCGATAATTACCCCTGTTTCTGGACCGAATTAAATTCTTATTTTGTTACGAAAGTTTTAGACAATTTCTTAAGCTTTCCAACGCATCCTAGAACAGCTCGATCCGACTTGTCGTTTGAAAGTTATGAGCGATCTACGACAGGGACAGAATCGGAGCACATTCTGGAATTCTAGAACAGCTCTCTGTAATGGGCAATTCTAGCTACGTTCCAGATTTTTACAAGACCTCGATACTAGAATTTTGTTGTAGTGCATAATACAAGCTTTCCAGAAAGTCCTTATTTGCCTTATTTGGATAAGTAATTTGAAAGTTATGCTCATTTTCGTGAAAGTCAAGAAATCTGCCACGTTTTGCCACGTTTTAGTGTTTCGGTTTTCCACCTTTTGTGAGAATTAGGCTAGGTGATCAAATTTTTGTGATTGTTTCATTTAGATAAGTTCACATGCATATGTTTGACATGATGAGATGACATGCAAGTATGATGGATGCTCAATATGTCGGTTCGTACGTCCTCACAAAAATTAAAAGACCGCGCCCGCCGATACGAATATCGGACAAGCGCATCGGTGGCACACACACCTCTCACACGATACTATACGAACTAAAGCGTTGTTATGTACCTGCAAGAGATGGATTCCAGAAACATTACATCAAATTCAAAAGAAACAAGCCAAAAATAAATCCATGTCACCTCGCCTCACATGGAGAGCTCTCGAATAAGAGTGTATTCGAGTCACACCAATAATATCATGCGAAAATTGACAACACTCAATCACATACCTTTGCCAAAGCCGTAGTTGCAAAAGATTTAAACAATCATAACACAGGGTTAGTTTTGCCACCATTCTATATAGTCCTTATATTGGCCTTTCTATCTAGACTCATACCTCACCGTGACACAAAAACGGGGTTTATGATTTTTAGAATGAGTGTTAGCACGACGCAAATCCCAAGTCGGCTCGATACCACGTGTCACACCCCTATCCCGAAAGATAGTTAAGTGTGGTACGGATCGCCTTGGGAGATGGTTGACGAAGCAACCATACATAGCATCACATTAACAAACATCCACGGATTACAAGTTTGCATAATTAAGTCTTGATTACAACATAGGGTTCGAAATAAAGATACATTAGGTTCGAAATTAAGTCTTACATAGCCATGATCTTTGTTCGAAATTAAAGTGCGGAAGCGAATACATAACTCGACGATACATAGATAACTTAAATGAACCATGCCGGCCTAGGCCATGGCTCACTCATCATGGGTCGGAGAGCTAGGGACCCATTCAATGGTCCACTCTTTGGGCTCTTCTCCATCCCAAACCACCTTACCACAACAATCACAAAACCCGGCTTGCGGAAACCCGTAAATAAACATGTAGTGGCAAAGCCCGAGTATCTAGCATACTCCGCAAGTCTTACGCGTCAAATTGGTCATCTAAGACCGACTCCTAGATGCATGGGGCTTGACCGGTGTAACTTGGCATTTTGCATAAATAGCACCTATGCTAATTAGGTTGGCAATTTTATGACTTAGCCAAATTAATAGGGTTATTGCATAAAAGGAACTTTAGTGAGCATACTAGCAATACAAGAATTTGCAATACAAATTTATATCAATATAAAACAGCAAGCTATTCATCCTCTTTTCATTACTACACATTGTAAACTGCTCGAATCAAGTGGTGCTCATTAACCGAGAGGAAACGGCGATAATTATCGAATTATTAATCCTGCAGGAAAAGACCCAAATGCACGACATACGCATCATTTAAGAACACGTATGGCCACCGTTCGCGAGTTCATCATAAAGCAAAACACGGGGCCACCGACCCCGAGTACACGTCCCCCTTGCGACCGTTCAACAACGCGCCCAAGGCTTAACCCATGTACTCTCCAACGGTCCTCAACCCGTGCAACCACCGTGCCAAACACATCACCTCCGGGTCGGTGAGATATCCGGCTCACTTTACAACTTGCAAGCTACATAGGTTTACCAATCCCCATAAGAAAGGTATGCAAGTGGTACACAACTCAAACTTGTTCGCGGAGCCACAATGGGGTGTTCTCAACTTTTAACCAAATCCATCATGTTCAAGTTTAATCATAAACCATAGGTGAGATTCCCCATTCCATCGTTGACTCCATAAGCCTAGCATAGCATTTCTATCGGAGATATGACACCTACTCTACATAGGACACATAGGGATTTATGCACGTGGATTTCCAAACAATTCCTAGAACTTAAATGCACATTCATCATCCTTAATAGAGTGATAAAGAAAACATTTCAAAATAATAGGAATGCACCGGGGCTTGGCTTGAGAGTGATCGAAGTTAGCACTAGCCTCACAAGCGTTGAGCGTTGCAATTGTCTCTTCCGGCGGGTTCAATTCGGCGTTGTCACCTATAGGATGAAATGCAATGCATAAGTAGCATGAATACAAGGTCAATGAGGATGGCAATGCATGTGTGCTGTTTTTGTAAAGATGCTCATGAACGAATTTAACCAAAAGCTTTGTTCAATTAAACCCTAATAAGCATGACTATAACTCTTGTTCTATTTACGAGAAGTTAATGACATACGCAAGCATAACCCTACTAAAACATGAACAAGGACTTAAAACATGGACATGGGTGCTGTGTTTCTTGTAGGTTCAGCACTAAGATTTAGTAAGTCCTTAAAATGCAATGCGGAGACTTAGGCTCAAGTGTTTAGCATCACATGTGATGACGATTGCATTTATAAAACAAGAACTCGATCCCAAAATTAACACATGTGTGAAGTATGTGAAATCTTTTTACTAATTCTGCCATGAAGTGCTAGGGAACATGGTGAATAGTGGAAATTACATAAACATGCAGAAACATAATTTTTAAAAACATAAAACCAATTACACATGTGCTGAAAATACCCCTTTATGGATTTAGATCTAGGGTTTGCAAGAATAATTATCTAACCTGCTCAAAAATTAACATGGACTTTTCTACACATGCACAGTACCAGGAGGGAATTAATTACCAAGTTTCATGCAAAAATAATTTACACGGATTTAATTAAAAATTAAATACAGAGAATGCAAGAAATGCAATAACTTGAAAAATATGAAATGAAATGCAGATCTTTCAGTGCCATAAATTCAAGTATGTTTAGGTGAAGGTCTTGGCCAAGTGGCATTATTTTTGGATCTATAGTTTTAAAGTTATGCCTTAGTTAAGTTTTCAGGGGTTGACTTTTGCCATTTTTGTAAAAATATGAAAACTGTTCGAATCTGGCCAGCTCATGTTACTTTTATGAAAGTACAGATCCTCTAGTTTCCAAAACATTTTAGTTTGTAATTTTTGGACATTTCAAACGCCAGATATGAATTTTTCAAATTTGAAAGAAGTTCGGATCTAATTACGATTCCGCCACGAGGGTAATTTTAAAATGGGGCCGGGCCCGCGCGGCGGGTCCTCGCTGGAGGCGGCCCGAGCTCGCCGGCGTTGGCGCCATAGGGCGCTGCGGTGGGTTTGGGAGGACGGGAGGGGGTCCAACCCGCACGGCGTGGCGTGGGGAACACGCCCATGGGGAGGCCGGGGCTCGCGCGGCGGCCGGACGCCGGTGGCCACGGCGCGGCGGACGGGGCCGACTCCGGCACCGTCGCGCGTGATGCACAGGGGGCGAGAGGGACTGGGTTTCGGGCAGGAGCTCCGCCTCACCTTGGGGACGGGCGGCGTGGGCTTGCTTGGCGCAGAGGAGTACCGGGACGGGGGCTCGACGGAGGTGAGGCGATGGCGGCGGCGGCGGCAGCAGTTCGTCCCCAAAATTCGCGAGCTGGACTGCACTTGAGGGGAAACCAAGTCAGGGAGCAGCCCAGGGAAGTGCCGGCGCACTTGATTGAGGGGGAAAAAGAGGAGGAGCAAGCTCGCCTAGAAGCGAGGAGCTTGGGCGGCGTCCATGGCGGCGGCCCGATTTCTCGCTCCGGTGCGCGCTAGGGGAGGGGAATGGAGCTGGGGGTGGCGCTGGGAGATGGGGCAGGTATTGCTGGTGCTTGGGGAGGCGCGAGTGGGATCGATCCTTGGCCGCCGTGCCGTTTTCTAAGGACGGCCGGACGGACGTCGCACGGCCGGCAGAGCGAGGCGCGGCGCCTTCAATTCGGGGCGTCGCGGGTTGGGCGTCGGGTACGGGACAGTTGGGGAGGTGCGCGGCGACGTGACCGGGCAGGCGGGGCGCGTGCGCGGCCTGGCAGTTCGCCGGACCGGCGGGTCGGAGCCGCCATTGCCCACCGGGCGAGAGCTCGAGCTCGAGTTTTGAATTTGGATCTGCTGTTTGAAAATTTGGACGAAAATCGTAGTTCTGGTGCTCTAAAATTTGAAATAAAAATATGTAGGGCTTCAGCATGATGTGCTTGAATTTCCATCTTTTAATTTGAAGTTCTAAAAGTTCTTCCAAAAATTCATGTAAAATTCACAAATAACAGTGTTTCAGATTTAAATTTGAATTTTTGGGCATTCAAAACTTTGTTCAAAAATTTTGTAAAAATACTGTAAATTCATCTTTTTACATGAGCAATGCAGTGGTGCAAAAATATGTGGGTAGTGTCTTTATAATTTTTGCACTTCCCTTAGGGTTTGGTTAGGGCTAGGGTTTAGTTAGGTTTCTTTTTTTTTCTCTTTTATTTTTCCTAATTTTCCCTTGGGTGATTAGCATTAGTGCTTAGTGCTCCATTAGTGCTGTGATTAGGGTACTAACTACGTGATTAGCCTTAATCGTGACATGGGATGTCACAGAAAGCATCTCTAAAAAGAAGTTTGAAGTCATGCCATGATTGTGGAACTTTGTGCCGCCTACAAATACGATTCCATTCATACAAAGCATCTTTAGTTAATATATTAGAAGCAATATAAACCTTTTGTTCCTCGGAAAGATCATGCTCATCAAACTCACTCTCTAACTTTAGCTCCCAATCAATATATGCTCTATGGATTCAAAAACTCACCATGATATGAAGGCAAGTGTTGAATGATGTCCCGAATGTTACAATGCAACCGTGATGGCTCAAATATCTTCGTGTCACCTGCCATGATTAGCAGAAAGCAAGAACAAACACAATAATTTGTATGCTCTTATCAACTACTAGGATGTGTCGTTGTTATTCTCTCAAACTAATTTGTTCAAACAAGCCCTTGCAAGTTCTTACCTTGCTCAACAGGTGGTGATGGCAACCAACAAGTGAGAAACCGTGCAAGAAAGTGTATCGAGTGCCACAGCAACAACACCGGTCAAGCTCTAATCAAATATGTGGAGTTGTAGGTGGGCTGAAAGTAATGCACAAGGAAAGCTAGTACCACGTTAGTTAAAAGCAAGTTGAATAAGTGTTCAATGACGGTACCGTGCTCGGTCCTAGGCTAAACCGTGCTAGAGACGCGAGCCTAAACATAAAGGTTGTCACAAAAATGAAATATGATGGAACCAGCAACAACTTTAGCTCACTTTTCTTCTCTCTTTTTCTTTTCTTCGATGTATCGCTTTCTTTTTTTTTCTAGCCGATTGACACGCACTGTTTTGAAACAACAGATATCTCTTTGATGATTGTGACACACTCGGATGGAATTTTTGTGCAAGGTCAGATCCGATTGAAAGATAATATCATAAGCTTTCTAGATTGTGCTTAAAGACACAAAACGCACCAGCGATGATAAAAATATAGCCTTTTTGTTAGAGATCAGAAATTTCTCTCGCGAATCTGTCTTGATATTGAATTGATTTTCTTTCTTCTCGGTGCAAAACAAGAGGTGGACAAAGATAAATTTGGTGTGGCACAACACGAAACAACAAGTATGATGGTGATGGTGGATAATTTCGTGGTTCTAATAGGTGGAACAAAAAAATGATGACAACAGCGGTGGATTAAGTGGTGACTAAAACATGAATAGAACTCAAAACTCTAGTGGATTAAACACTAAGACCAGCAACACGACACGACGATGCAACCACAAACTCAACAAGAATTAACTAAGTAGTAACAGAAAAATCTCAAAGTGTTTAAAGGTAAAGGGAATTATGATGATAACTAAGAAGCTAATTTCTTGTAGCAAGGGTCAAACCGAGCCAACAATTGCGAGGGTCAAAACCTGTGATTGTTCGAAGGATATATGTGGACTTTGGATAGGCAAAATATAGTAGCAAGGAATTGCAAATTTCGAAATCATAAATTGCAAAGTTGAATAATAGTCCAAAGTACAAGCCTATGTTCTATTACATAACTAAGAAGTCAACATAATCTCCCACTGAAAATAACTAAGAAGGGGAGAATGATGTGTGTGATTTTTTGTTGTATGGCTGTTTTTGGACTATAGGAGAAAAAAAATTAGGGAGGAACACGAAATCTCTCACCGATGAACCTTGCTCTGATACCAACTGATAAGTACACGGGTGCTGCCCGATCTTTCGATGAGAGGGGATAACTTCGATTTCAACCGGAGAGACGTTCACGGCCCGACTACAGCCAACAAGGATGCGCCTTAGCAACCGATACACCAACTCCAGCGGTTAATCACGATCTTGTGGAGCACGATCAACCAAACCACGAGGGTAATTCCTGCAAGCAATCGAAGAACTAGCAAGAACAAGATAAACAAGTAACTCAACTCACAAAGGTGGGGTTCTGAATGAAGTAGAACGGATGGTCTAGCCGACGCATGCGTCTACAAGGTAGTAGCAATGGCTAAACTAACAAAACAAAACCCAATCTGTTTGTGGCGGCTATGGGGATATAAGAGAAGGGGAGAGGACGACCAGGACATGGTGGGGGTCGTCCTCCAACCCTAGGACACGCCCCTATTGGACCCAACTTGATACAAAGCCCAATAGCGATATAACGGTGACTCAGCACCGAGACAGATTCTGTCCATCAAATTGTTTCGACGATTACCGTCAACTCCGAACGAATTTGGACCTCCAACCAGCGCCATTGGAAAGGTGATCTTCTTATCTTTCGAACCATATGTAGAACGTCCAAAACCGAGCCCGTATGCGACCTGGGCGTCCGTTTTAGTGCGGACTGGTCCTGGAGTCCGAATCGGATCCGAAATCGACTTTGATTGGGCCTCCCACTTGATTTGCAATACATGGCCGGCCCTCCACGCCTTTGAGCACCTCTCTAGCCATATCCTCATCATCTCCATGGTTCCTAACAATAATTAAATCAGTAGGTAGTATTTTATTCTCAAAACTGTATAAGGAAGGCATTAAAAACGAGCTCACCGATAAATTCCAAATTCGCGCTTGAGCTCTCATGATTGGACCATGAATATAAAATGAGGGAGTGTTGGTTGTATCTGTACGAGTGATGTCCTCATCAAAGGCCCTTCAAGTAAAGCTTCAAAAGAAACTCGTTCTCTTGGCCCCCTCTTAGGCGTCGCGGGACGGTCTCCTCCATGAGACCGGTCCACGGCAGCGACGAGGTTGTCGGCCTTGCGTTTGTTATTCTTGGATCCAGACTGGTGGCTATGATCGTGCTTCAGCTCCTTCCCTTTGTTCTCGCGCAGATTGACCACGTTCGACTCTCCGGCAGCATAATCACCTGCTATCTTGAAGCACTCTAACGCCGTCATGGTAAGATTTCGGTTATGCCTACCGATCTTATGCATCAATGCTTCACTTCGGACGCCGACTTGGAACGCAGCAATCACTTACCGATCGGGAACATTGGGGATTAAGGCCTTCTTGCTGCAAAAACGTCTAATGTAGTCCGTAAGTGTCTCATCGGGTTTCGCTTCAGCCTGTTGAGGTCGAAGAAGTTTCCTAGCTTTCTATAGGTTGCCTGAAAATTTTCAACGAACTTTTTAGTAAGATCGCCCCAAGAAGAAATAGATTCCTTGGGTAGAGATTGCAACCACAAGCGTCTAACCTGTTCCATGCACATGGAAAGATAGTTTGCCAAAACAAAAGTGTCACCTCCCGCAGACCGGATGGCCGTCGTGTACATACGACGCCACTCGCCGCGGGGAGCCTTGCCATCATATTTGTCAAGAGCCCCGGGCTTAAATCCCCGGGGTACATGCAAATGCACGGATCCCGTGTATATGCTGGAATTATTGAGTATTCGTCATCTTCTAGACCGGTCCGGACCGGTGATGGCGAACGACGTCTATAATGTCGGTAATTGCGATCCCTGTCGTCATCGAATTGCCATGATAACGATCGTCTCGGTTTCTAGCACCAGTAATCGTCCTGGCAATCATTGTTATTCTGCACCGGAGGGGCGAAGAGCGGAGGCGGAGGAGGATCTTGACGATTATTGTTGTCTTGTTGAGGTTCTCCGTCTCTGTTCCTACGGTCTCGTCCCCATCGGTCTCTATTGTCACGGTAGTCATCTCTTCACGATCGGCCATCACGATGAGCGGAGCGATTGCCATGCCCTCGATTGTCATTGCGCCGGCGATGATCGGGCTGGGGCGGCGCCGAAGCGATCGTCCTATGCCTAGTCGAACCGATTGCGAGGCGGAGGTGGTGGCACGGGATCCACCGGACGATCATCCATATGACCGGTCCGTCGTCGTTCATCATCTTCCCGTCTCCGCCGGTCTTCCACCCTTTCAGCATGACAATCAATAAGCCCGTTACGAGCGTCACGATGCCCATTGAGTGGTACACGTAAATCCTTATCGGGAGCACGGTCGTGCTCATCCGCAATTAGCGTAGGTCGGCATCCGATTCTTCCTCCCAAAGAAGCTCCTTCGGACCGGGTCCTTGCATACCGGTCCGAGCGCGAATGAGATCGACTGGAGGATTCTACTCCGTCTTGCACGAGCTGATTTGTTTGTAGAGCAGCCGTGTCTACCAAACTCAGGGCGCGCTGTAATCCCGGTGTCGAATTAAACACTTCTTCCGGAATAGTCTCCAAAATCTGCTTCACGCCTATGAAGTTATGGATCGGCGACGTGAAAACTCGAGCGCCATTCAACTCGACCTCCATAGAGCCCAAATCCAAAGCCCTACTAGAGGAATGACGGTTTCTTTCACCGTGACATCCACGGCGGTTATTGTATCCTGGTGAATTGTCTATTGCATCCTCGGCTTGCTCGGCAAAGGTCCGAGTGGCGGGTGGAGCCGTAGCAGGAATACCCCCTCCATCTTGGCTAGTGTCGATGATGTTTGCACGAGCATTGTTCGTTGTAGCTGCCGACGAAGATCGTGGAGGCGGATCTTCCGCATTCATCTCATCTCGCTTCATGTTGCCGACGGTCCGCTTCTTCTCTTGCCATTCTACCTTTTTCGGATGCGATTTCTTCGAGCATCGTGCGAGGCTGAAGAAATTGACCAGTCATAAATACTTGGAAGGAGGTCCGATGTGTTTCCTCCAAGTCGTTTTCAAGCTCGAGAGAGCTGCTTATCGCCACGAGACTTGGTAGTGGTCATGATCTTGGCCTCGATTAGCTAGACCGGTCGGAAGCATAAGCGGTCCGATGATTCGCGCTGAAGCTACGTCAATCCCGCTAGGTTCCGTGAAGGAAGTTTCAATCGTATCCGGTGATCGCGCTTCAAAAGCAGCGGCTAGATTCCGGATCGGATTCGTCGGGTGTAGCTTTCCAGCGAAATTAGCCTCAAAGTCGAGAGACCCGAAGCGGATCATGAAGCCCGGCGCAAAGTCGACATCGAATGAAGAAGCCATCGAACTCGCTATGAACTCGCCGGGACCCCTACCGGCGCGCCAAGTCTCGAGTCTTAAACTCGGCACTAGAACTACCCGGTTCCTCATGAGCGTGGAATTCGATGCTACAACACACGAAACACACAAGAATACACGATTTTAGATAGATTTAGGCCTCTCGATTTTAGATTGCTAATTGCGAGTGGTTCGGACGGTTTCCGGGGGGGTCCTCGCTTTGCCTTATATATCCGGAGGAGCTAGGGTGACATGCGAGTCCTAGTAAATTACATGGATTACATATTCGAAGCTCTATCTCTAGGCTTTCATTATTGATTCGAGTCCTAATAGACTACAAATTGCTCCTTTACTTGTCAATCAAGTCATCATATGTCGGTCGTTACGCCCGCCTTATTTCCATACCGGTATATGGAATGTTCTTTTATTCCATATCGGTTAGGCACCACTCGTGGGCCCTCTCCATCGATCTTATTTTAATTGATTTGCAACCATATCTCTAATTATCCATTCCTTTGATGATCGTATACCCATAAGGTAAGTATATGATAGGAAGTTCCGATGGGACATCGGAGGTTTCGACTGGGAACTCCCATGTGTGGTCCGACCCACACCGAAGTGTCGGTATGCTATTGGAACTTCCGGTGCGAGGTGTTGACCTAGGGTTTGAGCGTGCATCGGAAGTTTCGGTCCCATATCGAACCGTAACAACCCGAAATAATAAAAGTACATTTCATGTCATTCATGAGCATGTCATCATATTGCATTTGTGAAATATTTAATTTGTGTTAAGAAATGCACATAAAATATCAAATTAATCTAAGTTAAATTAAATTCTTAAAAATAATTTAAATAAAAGTTAATAATGGGTTTAACATTTTCTATTGATAAAACATAATAGGAGAAGAAGTATGAAATTGCTCTGAATTTATTTTGCTGTGTAAAAATAATTACAAGAAATAAGTAAAGCCTCTCTTTTGAATTTAAACATGTATTTTTAATCCTAAAACTATTTGGAATTTGAACTTGGACTTAAAAGGAAAAATGCCTGAAATAATTTCATTAGCCACCCTGAATTTTTGTAGTATTTTCTCGAGCTAGGGAAGGTTCCTTTTTAATTAATTAAAAACATAAGGGCGTTTTTGCAAAAATGCCGGGCAAGGCCCGACCTCACTCTCTTCTCTCTCTCTCCCGCGCTCGCTCTCGGCACCGCCGCCGCTGTGCCGCCTCCGGCCGCGCGGCCACGCGCCCCGCCACACGCAGCTGCTTGCCTCCTTCACCGCCTCCCGGCCGAATAAAGCCCCTCTCGCCGTGCTTATCTCTCCCTCTCTCTCTCTCATTTCCCCACTCCACCGCCATTGCCCTCTCGGCTCTCATCGTCGCCGAGGCCGCTCCGGCAGTCCCGCACCCAAGCCAACGCCACCATCGGCTCCGCAACGACCCCGTGAAGCTTCTCCAAGTCTTCAATCGAGTTGAGCGGCTCTGCTCCGTCGAGGCGGGACCGTTTCTCCCGGACGAGCTTGTCGTCGTTCCTCCACCGTGGCTCGAAATTCCCACTGCTTGGTGAGTCGTTTGCCTTCTTTTCTCTTTCCAATGATGCGTAGCGTGTTGCTCGTCGTCCCTGGCCACTCAACCCCGAGTTCTTCTCACGAGTCCGATGAAATTTGATCGTCTCCCCGGAGCTCGGTTCACCGCCGCGGCACCACTCACGGTAAGCAACCCTCCTCGGGTATCGCTCGGTCCCCGCGACCACGTGTCGAGCTTGCTCGGACTCCGTAGTAGCTCCCGCGTCTTTTCCCCAAATTTGAGCCACCGTGGCAAGCTTGCGACATGATCGGAGCTTCGCCCGAGCCGTACCTCGCCGCCGGCGTATCTCCGGTCGAGATCATGTGAGCGCGTCTACACCCTCGTGTTCGCCATGCGGCGTAGAGCGTTCCGGTGGTTCCGCGGCGAGCTTCGTAGCACTGCAGGCCAACTCCGGCCATCGATGGTGGCCGCACCGCCGTCCCCGGCCGCCGCGGTGGCGCCACACCGCGGGCCACACGTGTCTGGATCACATGTGGCCACGCCGTGGCCTCGCGTGTGGCATAAAAGCTTTTTAAATTTTTAGAATTTTGTAGAAAATTTAAAAAAAATCGGAAAAATGTGAAACTAATTTTGTTAGATTCAGAAAAATATTCTCTATCTAATTATGAAATAAAATATCCATTTTGAGTATCTTAATTTCATAAGTATTAATTAATTACTCCTCCAATCCGATAGTGATGTCGTTTAGGACAAGGGATTTGTACTAGCCATAGCTCATATTTTCATGTCCCAACGACATAAATTTCGGAATAGAGGAGTACATTCTTTACTTAATAGAAGTTATTATTTTATGCTAATTAAATAATAATTTAAGAAAAGAATTTATTTAAATGAAGGAGATACTGCACACGAAAGTATTTATGAAAATTGTTTCCCAAAATTAAACATAAACACCGTCATTTTATGTGATCCCAATTTATTACTTTATGTGTTATTGCATATCATTAACTAATTATTAGTTACTAATTAATGAACATGATTAATTATTAATTGTTAATTAATGAACATGATTAATAAAATCTTTGCACATCATATCATATACATTCACGCATCCTTGGTTGTGATTCGCGACGTATTGTTGGTCAACCTAGGTCCCGACGTGATCGAGGTTCCGTCCGAGGACCGGACAGGAGACGGGAACTTCGAAGTCGACCAGACACCGAGGAAGCTAACCCCGACTCGAATCAAGGCAAGCCCGGTGCATCCTACCTATGTTTTAAATATTTTATTTTATCTCATTAGTTAAGTATGTTTGTGCATTAGGTGTTAGGGAATGATTGACACCCTAGATGCATGAGATAGTTTTCCTTTTGTTTATATTATACTTGGTA
Source organism: Chloris gayana (assembly GCA_031894775.1). Taxonomy (NCBI): domain Eukaryota; kingdom Viridiplantae; phylum Streptophyta; class Magnoliopsida; order Poales; family Poaceae; genus Chloris; species Chloris gayana. The sequence continues at coordinate 21,978 of JAUNZO010000206.1, forward strand.
TAGGTAGCTCAATAGAAGCTAGGCCTAATTCATAGTCGTAGCGGTAGATGTTCTAGGGATCTTAAAGCATGGAGGCTTTAAGGATTGATGTGCTCGTTGTTAATTAAAAAGAGAATGTTAATGAAGTTGAGACCGGACGGGCCCCGTAGGAGAAAGGGCAAGCACATGTGCCTTACGAGGACGTGGTTTGCAAGGTGGTAGCCCCGTCTCGTGTCTGGTCAAGGACCGTACCGTTGTCGGCTAAGTTGAACAAGTTTGAACGTACCGTACTACATGCTCGGTGTAATGGGCCCGACAAGTCGATGTACCCTACCACCCGGAGATGTAGCGTAGTCAACTCTCTTTTGTCGGCGTTAGTGAGAGGTGAGTCTCACGGGAGGGAAATAGGTCGGCCACGAGGGAAGTCATGGAGTCAACATATTCCCGTGGGAGTTTGGAAACGGATAGTCTTCCGCAGGTGCTAGCCGGAAAAGTTGCCGTATACGACTAGTGTGGTGCGTATACGTCGTGTAGTCGAGTTTTGCCAGCTGGTATAAATCGATTCGAATCGCTGTCCCTCGCAGTAATGAGCACCGCTTGTTTAGCTCGTCACATCGTAGTTAATCAACATGGAAGATGAGGATGAGAGATGAAAGAAATGTTGGAGTAATCTTATCTCTTCTTGAAACTTCGTTGCAATAGTTGTAGACTGCAAACCATGGTCTCTAATGAACTTAATGTTGAGCTAAACATTGAAAGTAAGGATCCACCATTAGTGCTGTTTTTGCAAATGAGTCAACTCCATAGCCAGAAAGCCTTTGCATACTAGGCGTCGGCCTTAGCGTGCCTGTTGACGAGCCGATCTCGCGGAGTATTAGAATACTCGGGGTTTGTTCGTTATCTTTCAGGACATGAGTCGTACTTCCACGACTTGTACGGTAGCTTCCCGGAAGAGGAGCAGGTGTCCCGAGAGTGGTTCCCTCCAATGGGAACGTATCCCCACGCCGTGAAGAGGGAGAACCGTGATGTACGACGGGCTCGGTACATCATGATGAAACGATGAGTAGTATTTTGTTGTATAAAGTACAAGTTTCCCCTGCAATACTCGTAGGTTGTTAAACTACATTAATGTTTAAGCTTCCGCTGTATGGTGTTTGTATTTTGAAAACCTGGTTGTATTATACCATGATGTATATATCCTGGCTAGTATGAAATGATGAACTGTTGTAACTCGCTTCGTCGAGTGTTCCCCCGTGCCGATTCCTGGGTGTCCCGGAAGGGATGTCACGAGGAACCTCCGATGCGTGGGAGGCTATATAAACAGGGGGAGCCCGTCCATTTTACAGGGACCTCTCCCATTTGAAATCTTCCACCTTTTTCCTCACTTTTTATCCTCCTTCAACGGTCTTGCATCAACTCTGAAGCGCTTCTCCAACTTCCCGTGGATTTCTTCGACATGGTCTTCCTCAAGCTTGCTAGCTAGGAGAGAAGGTATTTCTCAAGTCCTTCACTTCTAGATCTAGATTCGGATCCGCTTGTTCCCTAGGGTGTTTATATAGTGTAGATGAATCTCTACCAGTTTTTAGGAATCTAGCATGTTGTTGAGTAAATCTCCATGGCTGGATGCATACTATTTGCGCACTTGCTAGGGGTTAGGGTTGGCCCTACCGGAAGTTCCGGTGCGGCCAACCTTCCGACAGATTGATGGCACCCGTCGGAAGTTTCGGTACCCTACGGAAGTTCCGACTAGGAGCCTCCGATCGAGCATCTCCATTAACATCATAAGACGTATGTTGTTCTTACACATGTATCTCCTTGATAGATGACTCTTGGTCGAGAAGAAGACCATCTCCAAGAGGACCTCTCTGTCACACTCGGTTTTAACAAACAAAACCGAATGCAGCTGTATGCATGCCCGGGATCATGTTTCACGCACACAGGACAAACAATATGGTAAAAGAAACAATATCTTTATTAAGTCATTAAATAATTACATCAAGGACTCGTAGGTCTAAAATAAAAGATTACATTGCAGCGGAATAATCTAAGCATGGGCGTCATTCAACTTCCATAGGCAATTGGCCGGAAGATCACAAGCCTAGCTCTTCACTCCTTAACGAACAAAACCGAATGCAGCTGTATGTGTGCCCGGGATCAAGTTTCACGCACACAGGACAAACAATATGGTAAAAGAAACAATATCTTTATTAAATCATTAAATAATTACATCAAGGACTCGTAGGTCTAAAATAAAAGATTACATTGTAGCGGAATAATCTAAGTGTCGGCGTCCTTCAACTTCCACGAGGCAATCAGCCGGAAGATCACAAGCCTAGCTCTTCACTCCTTGTCTTTATCCAAAGTACACCTTTGTACTTGGCTTCGATCAACAACAAGTTTTGCAAACGAGAGAGGCAACAACGTTTGAGTACATTTTGTACTCAGCAAGTGGGGGAAAGTATGACATGTTTGGCTTAAGTCAAGAAAGGCTTAACATGAGGTTTATTGCATAGAGCACCTATGTCTAGTTCATTAATTATGCAACCTATTTGCTATGTGTGAAGATCTCCTAGTCCAAAATCCAACATAACCATCTCGTAACCACCCATCCATGCCCCCTAATCGAATGAGGATTTCCAGGCCGCTCTTGACCAGTGAGCACGGCTTGTCATGACGGTTTACACTCTGCGAGAGGTTGTACCATCTGTACCACGAGTCGGTGATTTCATCCCCTGTCGACGGGTGGACCAAAGTCTCCATTTCTGTCGTGCCGACCAAGCACTTACACACTTCCTTAGGTGTGTTGCCGGGAGATCACCGTAAGACATTTCGTTAGGCTCCTCTCCCGGATCGTACGTGGCCACTAAGGTTTCACCGTAGGAGACTACCCCTCGGGTATGTCCTCCTAAGGGCCCCCTCTTGTGCCTTGCGAGTCTTGGGATGACCCATCGGTCCTGTCCCTCATCGCCCATCCCACAAAATCTAACAATACTAGGACATTCCCCTAACTATCGAGTCAAGCCTACCCATATCGGCCTTGTGTTGGCACGAAAGTCTTGGTTGAATTGCTCCAAGAACCGGTCCTTAAATCTACATCAAGCATGCCACAAACCACATTGTGCCCTCGGCACCATCCATCACATACCACTTGCTTAGATTCCTATCTAGGAGTATTTCCAACACGAGCGATCATTCTCTTGGATCATCATCATGGTTCTCATTATGAGTCTTCCAGGTAGAATTAAGCAAGCTAAGCATGACGTACTCAACCCTACATCTAATTCCACCCGAGCGACAAGGACAAATCGGAAGGATATGACACATAGGATAAATATTTATGCAATGCAAACAAACATGTGCGAGATAGAGAGAAGTAGGTGCAAAATGCGTCAAGGACGCTTGCCTCTTTCTCGTTCCTGCTGATTACGCCTTCAACTTCTCGTTCGTTGATATCTCCGATTTGACCGTCTTCGATTACGTTGCGCGAACAAACATGCAAACAAGCATACAAATGAACAAAGAAACAGAACAATACACCATTCCAAAAGATTATAAAACACTATTGAAAGATAGTACACGTTGCTACGATTCCGTGAGCGCAAGAATCGCCTAAATCGAAGCTACGAGCAAACGATTATGATGGTTTGAAGTTTTAGGCGCTAAAATGTAAAAACAACAAAGGTAGGGACTAAAGTGTTAAAAAATGCTTAGGACAAAATTGTGATTTCATAAAACACGAGGCTTGATTTTGTAAAAGTACAGGAACAAGTGCTTATATGCTTGAAAAGGGCTAAAACATAATTTCTAGAAATGCTAAGGGTGTTTATGTAAAAAGGTTTATGGCCAATTACATTTAAACAAAATGATCAGGGACCTAAATGTAATTTATCAATTTAAATAAATTGTTTGTTGTAAAATTCTTGGCTTAAAACAGAATTAAAATAAAGGTTTAAGGTCTGTTGTTGGAAGAATAGAGGACATAAACATAATTTTACACAAACAGAGGGGCCTAGGCGCAAAACTGCTAATTTATCTAGAATTAAATGAATTTTATTAAATCAGAAAATCCGTGGACTGGGTCCACCATGCCATGGACCAGGGGCAGTGGGGTTGGTTCATGGTCCACGATGGACCGAAGGCCATACCCCTTCCGAGGATTTAATCTGGACCGTCGATCGTGTGATATGCGGCTTGAGTTGGACCGCCAGGGTGAGTGGGCGGGACGGTGGAGCTCCATTGATTTCACGCTCTGATTGCTCGTTTTCGAAGGAAGCAATGGCGAAACGCCGAGGAACTCCCGGGGAACCTCACTGTGTGGTCTCGCACGCTGGGGAACGGCCGGAGGTGGCTCCGCGGAGGCGAGGCTGTGGCGTCGGCGTTCGGCGGTGACGCCCGAGCTCGTCGTGCGGTCAAACCTCGTCAAACTTGCGCTGGAGGGTGGGGCGAGGCCTTGCGGAGCTCGTCATGGCTTCGAGGCGGTCCGGGGAGGCTCTCCTCCGACTGACGTCGACGACAGGTGAATAGCGGTGCTTGGCTGTGGCGATTCGCGGTGAGAGAGCGAGGGAAGGCTTCAGCTAGGTAGGGAAAATATGCAGCCTGCTGCGAGGTTCCTTTTTAAAGGCTCTAGAGGGAAGATGGGCGCCGGGTCGGGGCTCCGACCATCAATGGCCTACAATGCCATAATGGCCATTGATGCGGCTGTTTTCGGCTGTTGTAGCAGCTTAACGAGGGGTAATTGCACAGGAGTTAGTGCGGCACGTTTCTGGGCCAGGTGGGGAGTGGGAGAGGTAGGGGAGGTGGTGGCACAGGCGGTTTCCGGTGCGGCAGCACGGTGGTGAGGTTGGGGCGACGGGAGGTAGAGGATGATAGAGTGGGTGGGGTTAGCTGGGCCTGGTTCGTGGGCTGGGTGAGAGAGAGGGGAAAGGGAGAATAGGATTGGGCTTGGAGAGGAAATAGGCCCGGGATGGCTGGGTTATTTTTCCTTTTTAATTTATCTTCTCTTTTTCTAACCCAAACTAAATCGTATCAAATTCGAGTTTAAAAACAGGTTTACACACAATCTATTTGGGCAAGAACGCAACAAACTATTATATAAAAATATATTTATATAGCCTAATTTTACAAATAGTTCAACCTAATTAAAATAGTAGGAAAATTGGTTTCCAAATGAAATTTGTTGAAGATAAAAACTCTTTAAAGATGTTTGGTACTCAAAACTCTTTGGTAAAATACTTTAAACCAAATTAATCATTTAAATAACAAACCATTTTCAAAAATCAGGTTTTATAGAATAAATTAATTTCATAACTCAATGGCTTTTACTAAATAAAACATTTTTAGAAATCAAATGCGTTAATTTTAAATAAATCAAAGGTTTTTCGGTTCAACAAACATTTTACTAATCAAATCAAATAAAAGGTAAATTCATAAAATTCAAATTGATCTTTCATGCACATAAAATGATAAACCCTTATTACATAAAATGATAAAGCTTTGTTTGAAATTTAAGAACATCTCCGAAATAAGGTTTTAATTTATAGCAAGATTTCGAATTCGAGAGAGTCCTAGCTCACAATCCAAAATTAGAGTTTTGGGGTGTGACATCTCCGGACACCTCCTCCAACACCGACTCGGCTCGGACTATGATGTCCCTATTGCACGTGCGGCGAAGCGGCAAGTTGTTGGAGGAACAACCACAACCGAATGTGGGCGGGGAGGATTCGTACTTGCCGGTGGCACGTGCCTTGCAAGGGCATGTGACCTATAAATTGAGGTCCCCTATGTTGAGCAAGCTGGCTACAATGTGCCTTTTTATAGGGATGAAGTGTAGAAATACGAGGAGCAAGTGTCCCTGGATCAAGCCTAAGGAGGGTGATGTAAATGATGTGAGATTTTGGGACCACACCCAGCTCGAGTGGTACAAGCGAGGTTGTCAAGCTAACAAACAAGACTGTTCCCATGAAGTGGATCAACTGGGAATGGAGGGAAAGACGGGATGATGTAGTTTTTGATCAAATCAAATCCGAGTGTGCAGCTATAAATTTGGTGGACATCATAGCGCTTGCTCATGGGTGGAACACCGAGTTGATCGCTCGGCTTTATGCCACCCTTTGGCTCGAGTTTGATGAGGAGAGTCAAGAGAACTCAATCATGCACTCGGACCATGGACGACAATCACTTTCAAGTCACATACTCTCGGTTTGCTGAGATTCTAGGCTTTGATCACTCGGATGCCACGAAGGACAATATCAACATACATGACCCTCCGGATGATGCAACTATGGAATTCATGTATGACAACCGATATGATGAGCCTAAGGGCCTGATAGTTGGCACTCACTTTGGATGGCATCCCTACTACCGTGTACTTGAACAACATGCTTAGGTGCACCTTGGATTCTAAGATAGGGGATGCATCCTGTAACACCCCAATTTTTGGCCAAACTAAACTCATTGAATAAATCATTTTATTTTATTGAGGAAAAATATTTATGAAAATCAACTAGGAATTAAAAACATAAATACATATATAGGAAAACAACACATAGAATTTTTGAATAAAATCCTAACACATGCAAACTTGGTTGTTTCTATTTTATTTGCCTTACTTTTATTTTTCTTCACCTTATTTTGGTTTATCTAAATTTATTTGGTCTTTATTGAATTTTATTTTGGCTTATGGAGTAAAAAGAGGAAATAGAAAAAAAGAAAAAGGAATTAAAACCCCGTTGGGTCGCCCGGACCCAAATCCCATCCCTCGGCCCGACCCCTCCCCAAACCGGCCCGACCCACCTAACCCCCCCCCCCATCACCTTCTTCCTTGTCGCGCCGCGGACACGAAGCGCGTTGTGCACGCGCACGCCGGCCCGGCGTCGCCCACCTCCGCTACCGCTCTCCCTGCGTCTCTCGCGCGTCGCCAACCACGCCACGCCAAGGCCCCGCTTCCCCCTCTCCTTGGACGGACTTGCCGACCTAACGGCCGCCGCGTGTCAACCCCGCCATCGCCACCGTACCCTCCATCCCCGTCATCTCCGCCTCCGATCGAACCGATCGACGCGCCGCTCGGTCGTCGCGACATGCCGACCCGACGGCCTCGCATACCGCGCCTCTCCCTTCGCCTCCGCCCGTGCCCGGCGCCCCTCCCTTCTCCCCGCGTGCCCTGGGCAGGCCGCCACGCCATGGTCGCCGCCGTCGTCGCCATCCACCTCCTCCCCACTATAAAAGCCTCCCCTTCCGCCTTGCCTACGAGCCACCGCCCCCGGCAGAGCTCACGGGCAAGTGCCGCGTCATCATTTCCCCCTCTCCCTCCTCCCTCCGCCTTCCCCCTCGACCGCCGGCCCTCCCCTCTCTTTCCCTTAGCCACGGCGCCACATCCTCTCCCTCTCGCGCGAGGCATGGAGCCGCATAGCCCCGTCATACCCCCGCGCAGCTCCCTAGGCCCTCGCCCATCCACCTTAGCCCATCCTCGAGCAGCTCCATCACGTGCTTCCGCCACGCCCCCACCCTCTAGCACGGCCGCTCGTGCTCATCTCTCGCCGCCACGCCCGTGCGACCCCACCACCAGCCTCCGCCATGGCTCGGGGGCCATCGGCGTGCCCTCATCCCCCCCTCCGGCCAACCCAGGCCACCGGACTCCTCGATTCCGGTGAGCCCGAGCCCCGCCGCCCTCCGGTCCACCATGGACCCATGGATCCGCTCATCGATCCGGTCTACGGGGTCCATGGACCGAGCCCACCACTTTTCTCTTTAGAAAATAAATCGCCAATATCCCGGAAAGTCTATTTTACATAAAGCCCCCGGCCTTTTGCCATATTAGTTAAGAGGCCTCGTAGTTTTACATAAAGCCCCCAAGCTTCTCCAAAATTTACAAATAGGTCCCTAGCCGGACCGAAAATGCATTTTTTGCATTTTAGCCCCTGCACTTTTGCAAAATTACCAAAAAAATTTATTTATCCTTTTCAAACCCTAGCTGATTTTTACAAAAACACCCCCGGACTTCCCACAACCATATCTTTTCGACCGTAGCTCCGTTTTAGGCGATTCGACGCCGTTGGAATCGTCATAACAAACCCTAGCCCATGGAGCTTTCCTCTTCACTCCGTTTTATTTGGTTTTTCCTTGTTATTATTTTTTGCTTTCATTATTGTATGTGACGTAGCTTACGTACCCTAACGCCGTCTCGTAGACGAGGAGAACCAGGAGCAAGAGCCCGAAGACCCCGACAACGAGGAAGACTTCGAGGACGTGTTAGGAGGTGTTGGGGGAGATCACCACCTTACCCCAATGGGCCGGTCCGAGAGGAAACAAGGCCAAACAAGGACTTAGAGCAAGCGCCGCAAGGCCCAAAAGAAGCACTTGGTGGGAAGGATTTGGCCCAACCAAGGCCCAGGTAAGGACATGAAGAGGGAATTCGGCCCAAGAGTGGATAGAATAGAAAGGGCATAAGTGTAACTTGTGTGGGTTGATGGTGACAATTAGGGTTGAGAGAGTATGGGCTATAAATACTCTCTCGACCCATCACATCGGAGATCGAATCCTCCTTGTAACCTCGCTGTAACGAGAAATAAGAGACATCATATGGGGTCCTTCGTGACTCCTTCAAACACTTGCTTCCTTCGTAGTCTTTCTGTTCCTCTCCGTTAGGCCTAGCCCAAGGACCTTTGTAGTCCCGCAGCCCTTAAATCTCCGGGACACCTTGGGCTGGCCCAATCCTCGTTGCTTGTGGCCTTTGTAACCACAACAGCTGGCGCCGTCCGTGGGGAGCGAACGAGAAAAGCCTACGTTATGGCCGGAGGATATACCGGAAGTCGAAGGATCGGTAACCCTCGGGGTTCCACGAGCGCAGAGCTGGGAGGTACGAGTGGCTCGGGAAGAAGGCGTACTAGTACAAGCCGACATGATCGAAGGGGGTAGCCAATGAAGGAACTTCAGCTGGAACAGCAGGGGGACGTGAAGCGTCGGTACGAGTCACCCCGAAGGACCTCGGGTCGCGAGCAGGATCGTCCGGACTCGGAAAGACAAAGCCAAGAAAGAGAGCGTGAAGAGCAAGCTCGAAGGGAAGACAATGCCGGGCTTCGTGCCGAGCACGAAGGTCAAGCTCGAAGGGAAGACAACGCTAGGCTTCTTGTCGAGCGTGAAGAGCAAGCTCGAAGGGAAGACAATGCCGGGCTTCTTACCGAGCACGAAGGTCAAGCTCGAAGGGAGGACAACGCTAGGCTTCTAGCCGAGTATGAAGGCCAAGCCCGAAGGGAAGACAATGCCGGGCTTCTCGCAGAGCGTGAAGAGCAAACTCGAAGGGAAGAACATCGAAGGCTACTTAGGGATCCCGAGGAACAGGCTCGAAGAGAGGAGCAAGTGAGTCTTCTCGCAGCTCAATTGGAAGCACGAGTACAACCAAAGGAAATTGATTGAAGAGCGCGAGCCGAGGAAACGAGCCATGGAAAACGTCGCAAGGTAGGAAGAAAGGTACAAGGAGAGGCTGGAAGGTGTCATAAAAACTCGGGAGTTACCGACAAGGCAACCGGAGGTTCTCAAGAGGGCAAACATGCCGGAGCGTAGGGCCCTAGCTCACGAGATCAAGGGCTCGGGCGGATGATACATCTGCGGTAGGATCCGTTACAAAGGCAAAATGCTTTTCCATCGGTTGCAGTGTCCGGACCAGGAGGTCGAGGTAGACCCTTCTTTGCCCTTAACATGGGAGTGGCAAACAGCGGTCCGGCCGCATCGGTTGGTCGGGGTCAAGCTTCCGGTATACGGAGGGACAACCGACCCGAAAGAGTTCTTCATCCGATATGAAACAGCGGTTGAGTCTCGCTAGCGGAGGAGATGCCATTAAAGCAAGGGCGTTACCATTGGCACTAGAAGGCATAGCAAGCACTTGGTACTCTAGGTTGCCGGTTGGATCTATCAGCTCTTGGGGATAGCTAAAAAACGCCCTATCGGTGCACTTTCATTGATCTCACCCGAAGGAGCCGAACAACGGCGATCTAGCCGCGTGTTGTTAAAGAGAAGGGGAAACACCGGCACAGTTCACTAAAAGGTTCATGTATCTGAAGTGCCGGTGGCTGATGTATAAGAATCCACCGTCATAGAATCTGTAGCAAGGGGCCTTCATATCCGTGAAGCCGAAGAAGAATCATGGAAAAGCGACCGCAAACTCCGGACCACCCGCTCCGGATATTGGAAGGTCAAGTAAGGGTAGAGGAAGATATACAAAATGCCAAGGCGGGTTGGCGTCATCGGTCCGACCGAAGGGGAGAAGCGTCCGGATGAGTTCGGGCACGACGGGAACCAGCAGAAAATGTCAAGGAATGTATACAATGTAGAGCAAGATTTCCCGCAGCAAGAAAATCATCCTTCGGAACAATCACAGGGGTCATCTCAATCGGGCAGCAACGAGAGGAAGTGGCCGAGGCGAGGAATTTTTCAGGGAACAGGCCAAAATGTTTTTTCTGCTATTTTCATGGTTCAAGAGCTAATCACATTACCAACAATTGTGAAGAAATCAAGGCAGTGTGTGCGGCAAGGTAGAATGGGCAATCCGAAGGCCCTCGCTCGATGATGCATACTAATCATTATGCGCCTTTGACACCTTCGCAAACACCGCCACCACCACCGCCTCTACCATTACCAATGCCTTATGTCCCACCCCTATATGCTCCGTCCTACGGGTCCGCACAGCCAGCTCATTATCCACCGCCGGCGCAGCTTGAGCGAGCATCGTCCGTCTCTCGAGCAATCGAACTCCTGAGGCGCATCGATCGGGATCAAGCGTGATGCATCAAGTCCCGACGGCGAGAACCAGCTCAGTACACGTGCAATCAAGGATCCAAGGGGACGATCCTCATGATCACCGGAGGAAATAGCAGGGATTTACCATCCAAGAGACAACGGAGAGAATACATCGAGCGGGTATCGCACGCACTGCTTGTCCGCCGATTGGACTTCACAAATGGATGGACGTGCCGGTGGCCTTTTCAACAGCTGACTTTAGGCCAATGATTCATCCGCACGATGATGCCTTTGTGATGAGGGTCAATATTCATGGCTTTGATGTGCACAAAGTTTTGATTGACGGAGGCGATTCAGCAGATGTTTTGCTATGGAATACCTTGGAGAAAATGCAATTTACTCAAGCGGACTTGCAACCTTCGTACACCCCCTGCAGGGCTTCGGAGGACAGCCAATTCATCCCATAGGTTGCATCACCCTTAAGGTTTCATTCTCTGGATCCAATGGACAAGGGGGAGTCGAACCGAGGATATCGGATTTCACGTAGTAGACATGGTATATCCATACAATGTGTTGTTAGGTCGAAGGGTCATCAACAAGTTTTTGGCCATCATCCATCATGGTTATCTCTCGTATGAAAATACTAGGACCGGAGGGGGTCATCACGGTATACGGGGATCAGGCCGAGACAAGAAGGCTTGAAGTCGACATGGCCCCTACGCAGCGTCACATTAATGTTATTGGCAAAAGTGAAGGCACTCCTAGCCCTGTGGAACTTCCCACCGCACCTAAGTATATGCCGAAGGTACAGCCGCAAGAAGGCACGAAGGAGGTGGTGTTATGTGTGGATCGGCCCTGATCGGACCGTTTGGATTGGATGCGGGTTATCCGAGGAAAGAGAAGCGGAGCTCCTTCGGTTTCTAAGGAACAATGCCGATGTCTTCGCCTGGTCCTCAAAGGACATTCCCGGAATTGACAAGGGTGTAGCAAGTGCACGGACTAGATGTGGACCCAAAAATAAGGCCCATAAAGCAGCGCATGAGGGATTGGACGGAAGAAAAAATTACCATTCTCAAGACAGAGGTACGAAGGCTGCTGGATGCGGAGGTAGTGCGTCCCATCGATCGAACCACATGGTTAGCCAATCCGTCTTAGTGAAAAAACCAAATGGACGAGTGGCGAATGTGTATTGACTTTACAACTCTCAACAAGTTCTCGCCCGAAGGACGATTTCCCGCTGGCAAGGATAGATCAACTAGTTGACACCACGACCGGGGCTGCGTTGATGAGTTTCCTCGACGGTTACTCGAGGTTTTCATCAAGTCCGGCTAGCAACCGAAGATCAACCTTTGACAGCCTTCCGGATACCCGGAGGAACATACTCGTTAATGCCCTTCGGACTCAAAAATGCCGGAGCTACGTTCTCTCGAACAGCTTAAAGCCACTCTCGGTGATCGGTTGGGACGCAACGCAGCAGCTTACATAGATGACATTGTAATCAAGAGTGTTGCTTGAGCAAGATCACGTGACGGATTTAGCCGAGACTTTCGCAAACCTCCGTAGAGTAGGCATGAAGCTAAACCCAGCCAAGTGCATGTTCGGAGTCAAGGCGGATAAGCTATTGGGATACATGGTATCGGAAGCTAGCATCGACCCTAACCCAACAAAAATCAAGGCAATTCTGGATATGGAACCTCCAAAGTCCATAAGAGAGTTGCAAAGGTTTACTTGGAAGAGTTGTGGCTTTGAGCAGATTCATCTCCAAACTCGCAGAACGAAGCATGCCGTTCTTTGAGATATTAAGGGGCCCTCGGGTTTTCAAGTGGACGAGAGGAACATCAAATGGCCTTCGAACAACTCAAGGAATATTTAGTGGAGTTGACCACCTTGAAACCACCTCCACCGAAGGTTCCGCTTCTCCTTTATATCGCAGCGAAGCATCGAAGGCGGATAGCGGGGTCCTTATATTTCGGACGAAGGAGCAAGAGGCAAAACAGTTGCCGGTTTACTATGTCTCGGAAACACTTGCCGGAGCCGGATGTGGCTATGGAATTATTGAAAAACTGTTGTATGCCGTCTTGATGGCATCACGTAAGTTACGTAGGTACTTCGATGATCATCCTATTCTGGTGCCTACAAAGTATCCCTTGAGAGATGCGCTGAAATCAGACAAAGCGTCTAACAAAGTGTTGAAGTGGGCAGCTGAATTAAGACAATATGACTTGACCTTCGTGGCATGCAAAGCCATTCGGTCGGATGTGTTAGCACAATTCTTGGTCGAATGGACCCCAACGGCAGTTCGGAGGCTGAAAGTTAGGATGGATCGGAGGACCCAATTTGGACAATCTATACGGATGGAGCGTGGGGAGTCTCCGGTGCCGGTTGTGCTGCAGTCATCACATCTCCCAGGTGTGCGGACGCTAAGGTACTCGGCCAAGTTGGCTTTTCAAACCATAAACAATGCAGCTAAATACGAAGGTATCCTCTTGGGACTAAGGCAGGCCAGGATATTGGGAGCACAAAAAGTGGTCGTGTATTGTGATTCGCACTGGCAGCAGAGAGCGGTTAGCGAAAGGTTACAGGACGCTTGATCCAGAAATGGCTGCGTATGCCCGGAAGGTCGGAGAGATGGATAAGTTCTTCGTAGGATTCGAGGTCGAAACATTCAAAGGACGAGAAAATAAAGAAGCCGACTTGCTTGAAAAAGCGAGACAGGGTCCTCTTCGACCGGATGTGTTGCACGAAACGCTTTACCATGCAGCCACCGCCGGCAATCTGTGACATCCCATGTCACGATTAGGGTTAAGCACGCGATTAAGATCCTAATGACGGCATTAACAAAACCCTAATGCTAATCCTACAAAAGAAAAACAAGAATAAGAAAATAAGAAAAAAAAAGCAAAATCTAGCTTAACCCCTACCCCTAACCCAACCCCTAAGAAATTGCAAAAATTATAAAAGCACCACCCACATATTTTTGCATCACTGCATTTCTCATGTAAAAAGACGAATTTACAGCATTTTTACAAAATTTTTGGACAAAGTTTCAAAAACTCAAAAATTCAAATTCAGATTTGAAATACATCTGTTTGTGAATTTCATATGAATTTTTGGAAACAAAATTAGAACTTCAAACTCAAACATGAAAATTAAAGCACATCATGCTGGAGCTCCAAATATTTTTATTTCAATTTTTGGAGCACCAGAAGTATCGATTTGGTCAAAATCCAGCAAACTAGTTTTCAAATTTTGAAAATCGAGCTCGAGCTCATCGCCCGGGGGCAATGGCGGCTCGGACCGCCGGTCCGGCGCCACCGTGGCTGCCCCCGCATGCGCCCTGCCCTGTCCCGTCGCCACGCAGGCCAGGCCCAACCCCCAACTGCAATTGTACCCACCGGCCAACAGGAGCGACCGGAAATTGAAGCCGCACCGCTCCCGCCGCCGACCACCTCCCTACCGCCGTCCCTCTCCGCCCTTAGAAAACGCCGCACGAGAGCCAAGGCCACATCTCGAACGCTCCAATCATTTCCCCATCCCCCTCTCGCACCTCCTTGCGCCACCTGTCCCGCCCTCTCCCCCTCACCGGCGCGTGAATCGCAGAAAAGAGCCGCCACCGCCCGGGACGACCGCCATGACCGCCTCCGCATCGAGAGCGAGCTAGGTCAGCTCGCACGCCAATTCCTCGTGCCCAACCCCGCGCGGACTCCCCCGCACATTTCCCTTAACTCCGATCCCCTTGGTCTGCAGCCAAACGCCGACAATTTTGAAGAAGGGTCGCCGCCGTCGTCCTGCCTCGCCACCCCACGGTCGAGCCCCCATCTCCGGCCGTCCGCACCGCCATCCGACCTCACGCCGTCGATCCTCACCGTCGGGTGATGCTCACGGGCCATGCCCCTCCCCTCTCGCCCCCGAGCTGCACGCGCGCCACCGCCACACAAGCTCCCTCCCGGCCCAAGCGCAGCTCATGCGCTGCCCTAGGGCACCGCCGCGCCCGAGCTCATCGGCGCCGGCCACCGCACGCCGGAGCCCGCGCCGCCCCGGTTCAAATTTTCCCTAGTGGCAATCTCGTAAATAGGGGCGAACTTCGTTTGATTTTAAAAATTTCATATCTTCCGATTTAGAAGTCCAAAAATTACAAACTAAATTGTTTTGGAAACTAAAAAACTTGTACTTTCATAAAAGTAACATGAACTGGCCAGATCTGGATGTTTTCATATTTTTACAAAAATGTTAAAAGTCAATCACTGAAAACTCATCTAAGTGATAACTCTAAAAATATAGATCCAAAATTAATGCCACTTGGCCAGAACATTCCAATAAGAATACTTGAATTTCTGGCACTGGAACATCTGCATTTCATTGCATATTTGTCAAGTTATTTTATTTCTTGAATTCTCTGTATTTAATTTTTAATTACATCTGTATAAACTATTTTTGCATGAAACTTGGTAATTAATTTCCTTCCAGTACTGTGCATGTGTAGAAAATTCCATGTTAATTTTTGAGCACGTTAAATAATTATCTTGCTAACCCTAGATCTAATTCCATAAAAGGGGTTAATTTCAGCATGTGCATAAATAGATGTAGGCTTCTAAAAACTATGTTTTTGCATGTTTATGTAAATTTCACTTTCCACAATGTCACATAGCACCTCATGACAGGAGTAGTTACAAGTTTTCGTTCAAGTCATGTATGTATCAATTTTGCAAGCAAGTTCCTGATTTGGGGTGGCATCGTCATCGCATGTGATGATAAAACACTTAACCCTAAAAAAATCTCATTTTATTTGCATTTAAACTCTACTGATTCTTTTCTTAGGTTCTGAACCTATATGTTAACCACAGCATCTGTGTCATGTATTAAATCTTTGCTCATGTATTAAGGTTCTATTTGTTAATGTAATTAACTTCTTAAAAAGAGAGCAAGCTATATGTTTATGCTTAGAAGGGTTTCACAAAACTAAATGTCACTAAACCTATGCATATACACTCCTTCAAAACAGCACATATGCCTTACCATCATCATCGACCTTGTATTCATATTACTTATGCATTGCATTTCCTTCCTTAGGTGACGACGCCGAATTGATCCCGCCGGAAGAAGCTATTGCCACTCTCAACGCTTGTGAAGCTAGTACTAACTTCGATCACTCCCAAGGCAAGCCCTAGTGCATTCCCACTATTGCAAATTGCTTTCGTTTGTCACTATATTAAGGATGATGAATGTGCATTTACGTTTTAGGAATTGATTGGAAATCCACGTGCATAATTTCCCTATATGTCCTATGTAGAATATGTGTCAATCCCTCGATAGAAATGCTATGCTATGCTTAAGGAGTCAACGATAGAATGGGACACTCACATATTGCTTATGTTACACTTGAATATGATGAATTGGTAAAAATTGAGAACACCCCATTGTGACTCCACGAACAAGTTTGAGTTGTGTACCACTTGCACACCTTTCTTATGGGGATTGGTAAACCAACGTAGCTTGTAAATTGTAAAGTGAGCCGGATATCTCACCGACCCGGAGGTGATGTGTATGGCACGGTGGTTGCACGGGTTGAGGACCGTTGGAGAGTACACGGGTTAAGCCTTGGGCACGTTGTTGAACGGTCGCAAGGGGACGTGTACTCGGGGTCGGTGGCCCCGTGTTTTGCTTTATGGTGAACTCGCGAACGGTGACCATACGTGTTCTTAAATGATGCGTATGTGCATTTGGGTCTTTTCTGCAGGATTAATAATTCGATAATTATCGCCGTTCCTCTCGGTTAATGAGTACTACTTGATTCGAGCAGTTCGCAATGTGTAGTAATGGAAAGAGGATGAAAAGCTTGCTGTTTTATCCTTGATATAATTTGTATTGCAAATTCTTGAATGGCTAGTATGCTCACTAAAGTTTCTCTTATGCAACAACCCTACTAATTTGGCTAGAACATAAAAGTGCCAACCTAATTAGCATAGGTGCCGCTTTATGCAAAATGCCAAGTTAAACCGGTCAAACCCCCTGCATCTAGGAGTCGGTCTTAGATGGCCAATTTGATGGGTAAGACTTGTGAGTATGCTAGATACTCGGGCTTTGCCACTACATGTGTATTTTCAGGATTCCTGCAAGCCGGGTTTTGCGATTGTTGTGGTAAGGTTGTGTGGGATGGAGAAGAGCCCAAAGAGTGGACCATTGAATGGGTTCCTAGCTCTCCGACCCATGACGAGTGAGCCGTGGCCTAGGCCGGCATGGTTCATTTAAGTTATCTATGTATCGTCGTGTTATGTATTCGCTTCCGCACTTTATTTCGAACAAAGATCATGGTTATGTAAGACTTAAATTCGAACCTAATGTATCTTTTATTCGAAACTCTATGTTGTAATCGAGACTTAATCATGTAAACTTGCAATTCGTGTATGTTTGTTAATGTGATGCTATGTATGGTTGCTTCGTCAATCATCTCCCAAGGCGATCCGTACCACACTTAACTATCTTTCGGGATAGGGGTGTGACACAATCAAACCAAGAAAGTCCCGGCATTGGTCTCGGAGGATTGGTGCGCCTCGATACGGGCGTTCATCGAGAAACGATATACGCCAAACAACATGTTGGAGGAGCAGCGGATGCAGCACGAGCCGGGGGCTACGTTATGATTGAAGGAGTGCTTGTACAAGGGGGAGTTTGTGCCCCATTGCTGAAGTGTCTCAGTCAGCCCGAAGGAATACAACTCTTGTGAGAGATTCATGAGGGATCTTGTTCTTCTCACTTTGCTCCAAGAGCATTGGTCACTAAAGCTTTCGGGCAAGGTTTCTATTGGCCAACAGCCCTAAGGGATGCGAGAGGACCTGGTGCGAGTTTGTTCGGGATGTCGGTGGATGGGGAGGCGGTCTCATTTGCCGGCCACTACGTTGCAGCCAATACCGCCGGTTTGGCCGCTAGTAAGGTGGGGGATTGATATTGTTGGGGAACTCCTAGCAACACCGGGGGCTTTCGGTTTGCGGTAGTGGCGGTTGAGTACTTCTCTAAATGGGTTGAAGATGAGCCATTGGTACAAATCACGGCTAAGAACGTACGAAAGTTCTTCCGGAAGAACGATGGTGTGCCGCTTCGGAGTGCCAGTGGAATTTATAGTGGATAGTGGCAAGCAGTTTGAAGGGCTGGAATTCCGTGAATACTGCATTAGCATCGGGGTCAAGAAGTGTGAAATCTCAGTAACTAATCCAAGGGCAAATGGGGTCGTCGAACGGATGAATGGTAATGTCTTCGTAGCAATCTCGAAGGCTCTTGTCGGCCTTCCCAAAGGAAAGTGGGCGGAGGTCCTGCCCAATGTCCTATGGTCAATCGGAACAACTGCTATAAGACCAACTGGTTTCTCACCCTTCATGCTGCTATATGGAGCCGAGGTCTGTAACCTCCGAAGAAATTCAAGCAGGCTCCTTTCGTACCACAAGGCCTCCAGCGGATGATGAAGATGTCTCCAAAGATCTCCTGGAAGAAACCCGCTTGCAGTGCTGTGGCTAATCTACACAAGTACATTTCATCTATGGAAAAGTCATACAACTCCAAGGTGCATCCAAGAGAGTCTCTACCAGGGATCTCGTCTTAAGGAGAAACCTAGTTCATGTAACCAAATTGAACACCAAGTGGTTGGGACCCTTCATCATCGACAAGTCCATTCGCCAAGGAGCGTATCATCTGCTCGAGCTCGATGGAACTCCCATACCACACACCTTCAATGCTGATAGTCTCAAGAGGTTCTACATATGAGGCTCCTCCGAAAAGCGAGGGTAGATGCCTTTTTCCTTTTGGCTAAGTTTCTTTTTCAATGGTCTAGCGGCAATTATGAAGCATGTCTTCGAGCATGTTGCCAGTTTTAAGTTTAAGGTACGGTCTCCTATCCCTTTGCACGACCCGAGTCCTTAGGTTACAAGCTTAAGAGTGTGTTACAAGGCAAGTCCTATGCAAAGATGTTTAGGTCTAGGGGCTGTTGTCCGAGAGTCCTTAGGTGGTCTTCGTTTAGAGTCAAGTTCTAGGTATCGTGCAAGGGAGATCAGTTTGTACATATTTGCTATCAATGAAAAAAGTTGCTTTCGTCAATCGGTTTGTTTTGCATGCATGCGTCAACATATAATACCAAGGTGCTTAGAAACCCTAACGCCTTGATGCTTGAGCCACTACGGCTCAATACCTTGGAAAGATTAATCCAAGAAGTCTAAGATTGGAAACCCTAACTTAGAACCCGAAGCACTCGGGAAACCCCCATGACTTCGATGCTAGGCAACTACGGCCTAATGCCTCAGGGAAAGTAACACCGAGAAGGCTAAGCATAGAAACCTCATCTTAGATAACGAAAATGCACGCAAAATATAAAAACAAATGTCTTATTCGAGTGTGACAGAAAGAGGGGCCCGAAGGCCCCTTCGTAAATTACAACTCTAAATTACATTCGGACTCTAAGTGTGAGCGCTCGGTTTCTAGCTCGACGGATGAGAGCGGCTCCGAATAATTGCAGCCTCCATCTCTTCAAGCTCCTTTTGCGCCTAGCTAAGTCGGGAACAATAGAAGCTCGACCCTCGACCGAAGAGGCACGAGCTCGAAGGGCCTCGGCGTCCACCGGACCGGAGTCACTATCACTTGAAATGTCGATGGGCTCCGTCTTGACCTTAACTTCGGCGGTTGTCCCAAGGAGGCCCAAAGGCGCTCGCGTCTAGTGCGTCGAGCAGCATGCTCCTCCGGGGTAACCTTTGGAAAGGCAGCCTTGATTCAACCATTGCGGTCGTTGACGAAGGTCGCGAACTCGCTAAGTGTTCCCTCCGGGTTATTCCGTTTCCATCTACGGAGCCGAGTTCCGGTAACCCAAAAGGGACGAGGGGCTTCGGAGTCCTCCGGAATCAACAACCGATGAGGTAGAGCGTCCTCGATGATAGCTTCTTCCGGAATTTCATATGTTTCGTCGAAGCTGGAAAATTCCTAACAAAGAGAAGTGGAGCGAAATGGTTGATATATTACCACGAAACCTAAGTACAATAGATACCTTCGGAGCGCTAAGGGCTTACGAAGACGATTACATAGCGGAGAATGAAAACTACTAAAAAACTTAGAGAATACTAAGGAGAGATTCACACCCGAGGCCGCGAAGAAGGGCCGTTGGTCCGAGGACCCTCGCCTTCGCGGGCAGCCTCGAGTATGTTTCCGGCTTCGGCGCGCTCCCCAGCTCGTTCATCCGCGGCAGCGTGGGAAGTCTCGACCTCGGTCGTAGTGCCACCGGTATGGCCAAGTTCCGCGTTTGCCGCCTCCAAGGCAGCGGAGCGGGCAAGCTCCAGCCCGAAGGCGCCCAAAACTCTCGACCGAAGTAGCGATCCGCAACAGCCACGTCGGCCCGGGCTTCCTTGAAGGCGGCATAGTCCGCACCGCATACCTCGCGGAGTTCCCAAGCGCCCTCCTTGACCTGCTTGGAGGAGAAGGTGCCAATGGACTTCACCACTCGAAAGACGCTCGTCCAAGCCACGCGGGCGTAGTGGTGGCCCCACCGGATCGAAGCGGCCTCCGCGGCGGCAAGCCCGGAAGATATCCAGCGAAGGCTCGCGAGGCCATCCCCTTCCTCATGAGCCGGTTCGGGCGGACGACGCCTAGCGACGACAAGAAGTCCCGGAACTAGTTCGTGAGTTCCCGGTTCCTTCGGCCAAGGGACTCCGTCGCCGAGCATGCTCTACTCGGCCATTTCCGGGGCCTCGGCTTGAGTGTTGATGGTGGCCTTGCCGTCGTAAAGTTCCTGCTCCAACCGGTCGATGCTTCGCTCCCGACCCACTGCGTGCTCCGAAGATGCCTTCCGCAGTTCTTCGTGTTCACGCGATAACTTGGCATATTTCGCTTGCTCTTGTGCAAAAGCATCATCGGAGTTGCGAAGGCGCTATTTCAGGTCGGCAACCTCCGTAACGGTGGTGCCCTTCGATAAATAACGAGCAAGCATCGCCCTCGCCAATACGAATCGGTAAATGATAGTAATTTTCCACTTGCCTTTGAGCAAAAGATAAGACGGAAGATAGAAATACCTTCATGGTGATTCGGGATAAGCTTTCGAGAAGCTCCTTCCCATCCACCTCCCGTAGACTTCGATCCACCTAGCATAAGTCCGAAGCATGCGGCCGGTGTATTCGAGGCCCCGGCATGACGAAGTCCCATCTTCGAAATATGTGGGCTTTAAAAACGAAGCAATGTTGTGTGGGGTGATTCCACGTGGAAGCACCCCCATGAAGCCCTTGCCGGCTCCGTGGCCCAATGTACCCTCGTCGGAGGTGCCCTCTCGCCGGTGGAGGTGTGTGCTTGAGTAGCTCCCTCATCATCGGTCGAAGCGACGGTTCCCCGTCCCTGTCGCCGAAGGCTAGGAGCCGAGCCGATGGCGGAGATGGAGGCCGGCAGGCCCCGTCCTCGGGAGCGGGGCTAGTGACTTCGTCCGCCTCCTCCGACCGAGTTCACTCATCACGAACGGTATTGTCTTCGCCTTCGGAGGAGGAGGAGTTTGCGAAATTGAAGTTCGAGCCCCTACCCCGAACCCAAGACCGGGCTCCGCCGTGTCACCGGCCGTATCGTAGCCCGAGGAGGCTATGGGCGCCGTCGGTGTGTGAGGACACCTCCAAATGGGGGCTTGTCTAGGCTCCCTTCGGTAGGTTCGGGGAGAGGACGGATCCGCTCGTGCGAACGTAGATGATCCTAGGAAGCAAGAACACGCAAGGTCTTACCCGAGTTCGGGCCGCAAGATGCGTAATACCCTACGTCCCGCTCTCGTGTGTGTATTGGAAAAAAACCTCCTTATTACATGGGGTACCCCCTCCTTTTATAGGGCAAGGAGGGGAGTACCGTACAAGTACCCGGAGGGGTACCCGAGCACCCGGTGGGGGTCCGGTCCCTCCCGGAATATTCCGACACGATCCCGACACAAATCCGTTGCGGTCTCCGTTCCTCGGTTCGCGTTCCCAATCTCTTCCTTCCTATTGGCCGAGAGCCCTCCCGGCACCGTAGCCGCGTGTCTTCCCGAGACGCGGCGCATGGGGAAGACGCGCGCACGTCTTGTCGGGCTGCGCCGCCGCGGCGGACACTCGAGCGTCGCATTAACTCCGGGTGGTTGGGGCGTCGGAGGAAGCTACCGGGAAGCTTCCTCCTCCCCGTTTCCCCGCTCCTCCGTCGTTCATGGGCCGCGCGGGCTTCGTGGGCTCCTCCAACCCGCCGCAGCCGCCTTTATCTACGGGCCGAAAGACGGCCCACGCGCGGTTAGGGGGACCCCCGATCCCCCTACACCGACAGAGTCCCCGGCCCCGGCCGCGGACCCGCGGGGTCGGAGCGAGGATTGGGGCCACCCGTCGCCGCCCCGCGTTGCTCGGAATACTCCGAGGCACGACTCCCAAGGGACGGAGCCGCTTGGGCGGCCGAGGCGCACCCACTCCTGCGTCGCGTCACTTCGGTTCGCGCGTAGTGGGCCCGCCCGGAGTCCGCGCTCACATACCGGGGCGGCCGGTTGCCGAGGCACGTCTTCCACTTCGCCTCTCGCCTCCTCGTCTCTTCGTCTCCTCAACTTCCCCTTCGCTCCTGCGCTTCCTCGCGCCGCCTTCTCCGCCGATCCGCGCCGCCGCCTCGCCGCAGCCGCTCGCCGACGCCAGGATGGCCCGCGGAAGGTCCTCCCCCGCCGCAGCAGTTCGCGCGCGCGCCGCCGTCGGCGGAAGCCCCGCCAACGGCGCAGCTGCCCGACGCTAGGGTCGACATGTCGCGGCTTTCGCCCTTCTCGCCGGCGGACGGTGATAGGGCCGTTCGCGTTGGGGGCCTTTGCCGCCGCCGACCGGAGGGCTGGAGATCCTCCACTTCGTATCCTTCGTCGTCGCCGGCGCCGTTCCCCCGCCTTCTCCGATTTCTTCCCGGAGGTGCTCCGGCGTATGGGATCCGCATGGCGCACCTCACGCCGAATGCGGTCGCGGCGCCGGCCGTGTTCGCCCATTTATGCGAAGGATTCGTGGGGGTGCGGCCGTGCTTCCCCATATTCCAACGCTACTTCAAGATGACGCTTACCAACGCCTCGGAGGAGATCGGGTGCGTCCGATCGACCGCCCGGCCCGACAGCGGGTACATAGAGTACTCGCCCAGCAGCAAGGTGGAGGCGTGGAAGAGGGCCTCGGTTCGTGGTGCCGTACGAGAAGGACCTCCGTCGCCTCCGCGTCCCGCCGGTCCCGGCCCAACATTTGGCCGTCCGGGACGCCGTGCCCCGCCTTCCCGAGGGCATGATGCCGGTGGTCAACCGGATCGCGGCGCCGCCGCGGCCGGCCTCGACTTCGCGCGGGGTGGTGCACGACTTCCTCGAGCGCAACATCGCGCCCTTCGCCGGAGATCGGTCCCGTCGTGGATGTACCGGACTTCAACTTCGCCGGCCGCACTCGCACGGGGCGGGCTCGGACCTGCCCGAGGCCGCGGCGCGTCGCCTACTCCACGCCGACCGGGAAGAAGTGGCCCGCCTCCTTCGCGTACCCGAAGGTGCCGGGCCCCTTCATCGCCGGCGAACAAGCGCGCCGTCCTTGACAAGCATGCCCCGACCGGGGCCGCTCGGGTTTCTTGACACGATCCCGGCTCCCACTCCCGGTCTCCGGTACCCGAGTCACGCCTTCCTCCGACCCGGGTGCGACGGCCGCCTCGGGGGTGCCTCCGAGCTCCGGGTGGTGGCCCCGGCACCGCGAGGCCTGCTCCGAGCGCGCGGGACAAAGGCAAGGGAAAAGGTCTCCGTCGCCCCCTCCTCCGACTCCTCCGGTCCGCCTGCCTTCCACGGAAGCGGGCCCGGCAGGCTTCGCCGACGCCGCGACGGGGCCGCTCCACAGAGAAGTCCCCTGCAGCCGCACCGGCGCAAGCGACCGGGTGGACGCGCGACGGATAGGAAACTTTCCTCTCTTTTTACTTAATCTGTGTGCCCGGTGTGCTGCACTTCGTCTCACCGTAGGCCGATGGTTGCGAGATGTGTTCGATCCGCTTTGTTTGCAGGATCGTCCGGATCGAACCGGACCCGACCTGGTCCCTTTGAACCCCAAGGCGGCCGGTGCGGCTCCGGCGGCCGGAGCGGAGGACGGCGCGGGAGGGGCAACGAGTGCCCCCGAAGAGGTGGCCGCTGGTGCCCCCGAGGAAGAGGTCGCAGACAGCCCCGCGGAGGCGGTCGCAGTGCCGCCGGAGAGGGGGCCGCGGCACTCCCGAGGAGGTGGCTGCAGGTGTCACCGAAGAGGAGGCCGCGGGTGCCCTCGCCGGCGAGGAGGCTGCGGGCGCCCTGCCGGAGAGGAGGCCACGGGTGCCTTCGCCGGAGCCGACCTTGGCCGGGTGTCGCCTCCTCCGCCGGGGACGTGCCGGTGCTTTCCCGATCGGCACCGCCGAGCGTCCACCACGGTCTTCCACTCCACGGCCGGGTGCCGCCGCCGCCAGCCCTATAGTGCCGGAGGGGAATGACTCCCCTCCGCGCGTTCGGTCGGAGCCGGAACGGTGGTCGGCGGAGACACTTCGTCGACCGCTGCCGCCGGTAGGGGCCGTGGGCGCGCCGGGCGCGGCCGGAGCGGGTCACCTTCGGGTCGCTCGGGCGGCATGGGTCGCCACAAGATTGGCGATGTGCTCGGGGAGGCCACCCGGTCGCTTCTTGCCATGAAGGCGGCCGTGGAGGAGGCGGATGCGTCCTCGGAGGACCGGGAGGCCGCGCCGGCCGAGCGCGAGGCGGAGGTGGCGGAGGCCCGGCGGGCCCCGGAGACGGCGGTGAAGCCGGCCCGAGCAGCAGTATCGCCGCCGCATGGAGGAAGTCCAGCACGAGCTGGACCAAGCCGCCGGCATCGGCGATCGTGCCGCCGAGAAGCCGCGTGACGCCAAGGCCCGCGAGGCTGAAAGCGTGAACCGCCTCCATGACGTCCCGGAGCGGGAGCGTGCCGTGCAGCTCCGCGGCGCGCAGCTGGAGGAGGCGGAGGCCCACATGGACCTCCGCGAGGCGGCCGTGACCCGTCGCGAGGTGACCGCGGCGGCTCGCGAGGAGGAGCCGAAGGAGCGTGCCAACGCGCTTGCCCTTCGAGAGGCTGCGCCGGGCGAGCGGGAGCGGGCCGTCGGAGCGGCCGAGGCGAGGGTGCAGCACGTCGGTGACTCCTTGGCCTCCCGGAGGCGGCGCTTAGGGGACGCGAGGGCGCCCTTGCTACCCGGGAGGAGCAGGTGCGGCTCGCGAGAACGAGGCCGCCGTTCGTAGGGAAGCCTTGGAGACGGAGGCGGCCCGTCTCGCTCGGGCCGAGGAGCAGGTCCGCGGCATCGCCGACGGGTTGGCGCACCGCGTCCGCGAGGAGACTCTCGCAGGGCCCGGAAGGCCTTCGCCGTCGAGCTTAAAGCGATGGAGAAGAGCCGGGACGAGTACCGCCGGCGAGCCGAGCGGTTGGAGGCCCGCTTGAAGAAGTCGGGTCGCGGCTCTTCCGCCGCAGCCGATGGCGATGACCTCCGGCGGCAGCTCGCGGAGGCGCGGTCCCGCCTGAGGAATCCGAGCTTCGGCGCGTTGAGCTGAGCGAGCGGGCGACGAGCCGGCCTCGGCGGCGCGGACGCAGCGGAGATCGCCGCCGAGGTGAACCGGGCGGTTTCGTCGGCACTGTTCGAGGCGGGTCCGCCTCGTCTTCCTGAGCCCCTTGACCGCGGCGCGACCGGGTACGCCTTCGCCATGCGGGGGTGGTTGACTCTCCGAGCAGCCCGAACACCCGGTGCGGAGGTCCCGGAGGAGGAGGGGCGGCAAACCATAGCCGCGGCCCCGGAGGAGGTGCTCGGCGAACGCGCCGGTGCTCGGTGCCCGGTTCCCGCTTCTAGCCGTGGTGAATGGCGACGTCCCCGCGGGCGAGCACGCCGCGGCCAAGGCGCGAGCACGCGCCGTCGCCCGTGCCTTTGCCGAAAGCTTCAAGCGGGGCTAAGTGCCCGCTTCCTCCACCTGCGCGTGGCTTGCTCCGGCGCCCGTGCCTTTTTGTTTGTAATGAACCTGTTCTCCTGTGTAAGCTAGAAACTTAAGTTCAAACTTATCGGTGTCAATGAAAAGCTTAAACCGGTTGTTCCTTCCGTTCCGTGCGATTGTCCGCGTGCGTCGTGTAGTCGTAGGCCGTTTGGTAACTCGTAGTTGCGCTTAGAGCGCGATTCGCGGCGCCCGAGCCTCAACTAGCCAAAACGCCTTCCGACTTCCGACTAAGCCATTGACCTTCCTTGCCCGTCGGAGGAAAGCAAGGTCTTAAACATGCACGACAGCCGATCCTGCGAGAAGTAGGAAAAGAAGCGACCGGGCGCTGTTTTTCATTTAAAGCATGTCGATACAAGTGCCGTGGCGACCGTGGCCGTGGCGATGAGACTTCCGGGTACTATCCGGGACCATTGGCTACAGAATATTCTAAGGGTAGAATTTCTTTAGGTGCTCAATGTTCCAAGCGCTTGGTTCCGGGTACCCGTCCTCCGACTCCAGCCGAACGGATCCCGAGCGGGTGACGGCAGATGACGAGGAAGGGCCCTTCCCACATGGGAGTTAGCTTATCCTTGCTTTCACGCGTCCGAGCCCGTCGGAGGACAAGGTCTCCCGTTTGCAACTCCCGGGCGCACGCGCCGCCGGTGGTAGCGGCGCAAGCCCCGGAGGTACCTCGCGCTTCGCGAGTAGTACTCGCCGTCTTGCCTCCTCGAGGAGGTCAATGTCGTCGTGCCGCCGGGTGCTTTGGTCGGCTTCGTCGAATGCGGCGACTCGGGGGCTATTGAACCGGATCTCCGTGGGTAGCACCGCCTCCGCACCGTACACGAGGAAAAAGGCGTTTCGCCCGTGGCTCGACTCGCCGTGGTGCGCAGGGACCGGAGCACGGATTGGATCTCGCTTACCCACTTGGAGCCTTTCTTCTTCAACGGGTCAAATGATCTTGTTTTCAAACCCTTGAGGATTTCTCCGTTGGCGCGTTCGACTTGGCCGTTGCTTCGTGGGTGGGCTCTTGAAGCGAAGCGGATCCGGTGCCGAGGGAGTCGCAATACGCTGCGAAAGCATGGCTCGTGAACTGGGTCCCGTTGTCCGTGATGATCCGCCGTGGCACCCCGAATCTTGCAATGACGTTCTTCATGAACTTGACCGCCGAGTTCTGGTCTATCTTTGTCACGGCTTCGGCTTCGACCCACTTTGTGAACTTGTCGATGGCCACGTATAGCCATCCGTACCCACCCGGGCGATCGGAAATGGCCCCACGATGTCCAAACCCCGGACCGCGAACGGCCAGGATAAGGGAATTGTTTGAAGGGCTTGAGCGGGCAGGTGTGTCCGCTTGGCATGAAACCGGCACGCCTTGCGGTGTTGCACCAGCCTGGTGGCGTCCCGGAGGGCCGTCGGCCGCAGTAACCTTGTCGAAAGGCTTTCCCGACCAGCGTGCGGGGAGCGTGGTGGCTGCCGCACTCGCCTTCGTGGATCTCAACGAGTATGTCGTTGCCTTCTTCCGTCTTGACGCACTTCAGCAAAACGCCATTGGCACTGCGTTTGTACAGCCTCGCCATCAACGGTGGCATATCGCCCGGCCTCGTCGGGCTAGGCGCTCGCATCCGTGTCGTCTTCCGGAAGGATGTCGTCACATAGGTACCCGAGGATGTCGTCCATCCAGCAGGCGTCCCGCGGCTCACCGGCGCCGCTTCTTCGCTATTCTCGCGGGTGCTGCAGATCCCGCGGGTGCGCTTGCGCTTCGTTGTTGCTGTCTCGGAGCTCGGTCGGCGTTAGAGGCCGAAGGGGATGTCAAGATCTCCATGAACGTCCCGGGTGGGGCCGGAGCTCGCGTAGAGGCCACCCGGGACGGTTCGTCGGCAATGTGATTGTCGGCCCTAGGTACGTGACGCACTTCGAGGCCGTTGAACTTCCTTTCCATCCGCCCGACCGTCGCGAGGTACGAGGCCATCCGCGGGTCGTTGCACCGGTACTCCTTGGACACCCGGTTAACGACGAGTTGCGAGTCCCCCTTGGCGAGGAGGCGCGTGACACCCGGGTCGGCCGCGATTCGCAGCCCCGCCGGGAGAGCTTCGTATTCCGCCATGTTGTTGGTGCACCCGAAGTGTAGTTGGACCGCGTAGCGCAGTCGTCGCCGGTTGGTGACAGCAGTAGCACTCCTCGCTCCCGCACCGTTGAGGGTGAGGGAACCGTCGAAGAACAACGTCCGGTGGACACCGGGTGCGTCCTCGCCGCTGCACTCGGGTGCTGAACTCCTCGCGCTCGATTTCGGGGTGGGAGTCCACTCAGCCACGAACTCGGCCGAGCCCGGCTCTTGATGATGTGTGTGCCGAGGAAGGACAAGTCGAACTCTCCCAGCTCCACGGCCCATTTGGCCACTCGCCCGGTCGCTTCTCGTTGCGCGAGTATGGTCTCAAGTGGTGCCGTCGTTACCACCCGGATGGGGTGGCCTTGGAAGTAGTGTTGCAGCTTCCGGACGCGATGAGTACCGTGTAGAGCATCTTCTCGGTACTGTGGGTACCGGGTCTTGGCGTCCCGCAAAACCTCGCCGATGAAATACACCGGCGCTGGATGCGCCGAGTGCGAGGCTCGGCCTCCGGGGTGCGGGCCCCAGCTCGCTCTCGCTCGTCGAAGTAGTCGGGGCCGAAGCCCCGGGTGAGGCAGCATCGGTACGAGTGCCGACGTCGGGCGTGGTTGGAGCAGATCCCGCCCCGCCCTTAATGCGAGACGTGGTCGAGCCGGAGCCCCGGGTGGGGTGGGATCGACGCGTCCATCTTCGCTTCTCCGGTCGTGGTCCCCGCTTCGCCCAAATCATGCGACGAGGTCGGAGCCGGAGCCCCGGGTGAAGCCGGGGAGCCACACCGCTCGTAGTGCCGGGGACCATTCCGGTACCCCACCCGGGTTGGCCGGGCGGCCGCATCGCAGGCCATGCCGTGAGCGGAAGCGTCCGTAGCCCCGGGTGTTCCGAAGCTCGCGAACCGGTCGCAGCCGGAGCCCCCGAGTCGGTTTGAGCCACCTCCCCGAGCCGCCGAGGCGCCCGCGCTTGTTGGTCCGCCGAGAGCCGCGAGGCGCCCGCTCCGGCCGTTCGACCACCGGAGCCGCGCCGACCACTTGAGGATTAGCCGCTATGTACGAAGTAGTGGTTCACCCGGGTCCGGGGCGACTAGAACGGGAGCGGAAAACGGTAGCGCTTGAGGTCTTGTAAAGCTTCGTCGCCTTCCCGGGTCCACTCGAACCTGTCCGTCCTCTTCATCGGCTTGAACAGGGGAGAGCGCGTTCGCCCGTGCGCGAAATGAATCGGCCAAGGGCCGTCATGCTTCCGGCTAAGCGTTGCACGTCCTTGAGTCGTCTTGGGGGCGGATTTCTTCGATGGCCCGGATCTTCTCCGGGTTTGCTTCGATCCCGCGGTGCGAGAGCAGGAAGCCGAGTAGCTTCCCTGCTGGTACGCCGAAGACGCATTTCTCCGGGTTGAGCTTCACCCGGTTACGGCGCAAGTTGGAGAAAGTCTCCTCTAAGTCGAACAGAGAGACGGTGCCTTGCGGCTCTTAATGACCAAGTCGTCCACGTATGCCTCCACGTTCCTCCCGATTTGCGAGTCCGAGTTAGGCGCATGGCTCGTTGGAACGTGGGGCCTGCGTTTTTGAGACCGAAAGGCATGCTCACATAGCAAAAGCTCCCTGCGGGAGTCATGAAAGCGGTCTTCTCCTCGTCCTCCCTAGCCATACAGATTTGGTGGTACCCGGAGTACGCATCCAACATGCAAAGCAGGTCGCAGCCTGCGGTGGAGTCTACTACGGAGTCTATCCGGGCAGCGGGAACGGGTCTTTCGGGCAGGCCTTGTTCAAGTCGGTGTAGTCCACGCACATCCGCATCTTGCCGTTGTTCTTGGGCACGACCACCGGGTTGGCGAGCCACGTCGGATGCGTGACCTCCCGGATGAACTTGGCCTCCGGAAGCCTCTTGACCTCGGCCCGGACGAAGTCCTCGCGCTCGGGGGCTCGGCGCCTCGCCCGCCGCTTCACGGGTCTCGCGGCAGGGTCGACTTTGAGTTGGTGCTCAATCACCTTCTCGGGTATGCCCGGCATGTCCGAAGGATGCCGGGCAAAGATGTCGCTGTTTGCTTGGAGGAAGGTGATGAGCGCGAGTTCCTATTTCGGGTCGAGGTCGCCACCGATGGTGGTGGTCTTGTCCTCCGAGCCCCCGAGTGAGATCTTCTTGGTGGACACTTCCCCGGTGCCGAGAGCTTCGCCCGCTTGGAGTCGGAGGGTGCTGCGGGTTTCTCCGGAGCGCCGTGCGCTCTCTTCCCGTGAGAGCTTTCGTCGGCTGCCATCTCGGCCGCCGGGATGTCCTCGAGGCAGGCTACAGCCTTGACGGCGTCCGCCCTTTCCACAATGACACCCTTGGGACCCGGCATCTTTAGCGTAAGGTACGCGTGGTGCGGTATGGCCATGAACTGGTTTATGCCGGGTCTCCCAATGATGGCATTGTAGGGGAGGCCGATGTCGACCACGTCGAAGAGGAGCTTCTCCGTGCGGAAGTTGCTCCGGGTGCCGAAGGTGACCGGGAGCTCGATCCGGCCCAAGGGGCGGGAGCTACCCGGGAGCACGCCGGAGAAAGGACGGGAGGGCTGCAAGTCGGCGCGCGCCCACCGCAGCGAGTCGTAGACCTTCGGGGTGATGAGGTTGAGGCTTGCGCCTCCGTCGATGAGGGTGCGCCCCACCTTCTTGTTGCGGATAGTGGGCGACACGACCGGAGGGATCTTCCCCTTGGTGTTGTCGTGGCCCACCATGTCGCTCTTGTCGAAGGTGATGGGGACACCCGCCCACTTCGGCGAGGGAGCCGTGGCCTTGCCCTCGGTGATCGCGAGGACTTCACGGCGGAAGCGCTTGGCCTCACCCTTGGACGCGAAGCTCGAGGAGCCCCGCTTATCACGGCGATGGAGTCGTCCGCGCTCCGGTACGCCTCGACTTCCTCCTTCTCCTCTTCCTTCTCCTTCTCGGCCTTCTCGGCCGCCCGCCGCTCGTCGCGCCGCTTGATGCTTGCCTCGGATGTAGCGGCACTCCGACCGGTCATGGTCGTTGGTGCGGTGGAAGTAGCATGCGAAGGTACCCGGGGACTTGGCCGGCGACTTGCCGGCACCCGCGGGTGGTCGTCGCCGCGCCCCTTTGGGGGACGGACCTCCGGCCGCGGCCACCTCTTCCGCCCTTCGCTTGCGCGCGAGATTCTTCTTCTCGCTTCTTGGAGAGGGCGCCTTCCGGCTTGGGGAGGCGGCACCGGGTTGGCTCGAGTCGGAGGGTCGTGCCACGCCCGGGCTTCCGGCGGCGGGCGCATCCGTCGGCCAGCCGGAAGAGGTCGCTGACCGTCTCCGGCCGGTGCACACCCGGCTCGCCCAGGATGTCCTTGTCCCGGACACCGTGGCAAAAGGCGCAGACCACCCGGCGGGGTCGATGCGCGGGTTGTTGCGGACTTGACCGAAGCGCCGCATGAAGGCCCGCAGCGTCTCGCCCGACTTCCGGACGATGCGGTCCAGGTCGATCCGGCTCCCGGCGCTTCGACGTCCCCGGAAGTTGGCCATGAACTCTCGGCACAAGCCGCGCCACGAGGTGAGGGACTCCGGCGCCGGGTTCATGAACCATGACCGGGCCGAGTCCTTGAGGGCCGGTGGAAGTAGTTGGCCATGATGTCTTCGGTGCCGCCGGCGGCTTTGACGGCGGTGGAGTATATCTGCAGGAATTCGTCGAGAGGGGCGGTCCCATCGTACCTCTCGGGAAGGTCCGGGCGGAACTTGCCGGGCCACGTGACCCCGCGCAGCGCGCGTCGAGAGGGCGGTGCAGCCCCCGAGGAAGGAGGGGTCGAGCCCCCGAGTCTTGCGCTTGGGGTGGCGCTCGGGAGATGACTCCGTCTCCGCGACGTCGTCGTCGCGGGCGGAGGACCGCTCGCGCCACGCTCACGCTCGCGCGAGCGCTCGATGCCTACCCGAGCGTCTTCTCCCTCGCGGCGACGTTTGTTGAGGTCGTTACGCAAGTCGCGGCGGCCCCGCCCTCGCGGCGAGTGGACGGTGAGCGACGCCGCCGGCGGTGGCTTGTCCCGTGCGCGGTTGGCACGGCGGTTGCCGTCGGCCGGCGGCGGTGGCGGCGGCCGACGGGACGGGCCCGCCCGTCGCCTAGCTCGCGCCGTGTCGAGGAGCCGGCCCACACTAGTGAGCCACTCCTTCGCTTGCTCTCCTCCCGCCGGCTCCACCGGTGGGTTGTTGAGCATGGTCTTCATAGCGGTTAAGGGGTCATCCCCTTCCTCCTCCCGGAAGAGGCGGCGTGCGGTGGCGCGCTCGGACGCCGGCGGCGTGACGGCCCGAGCGCTGCGACCGGCGGAGGGTTGGTTCCCCGCCGCAGCCCAGCCTGCCGTAACGCCGGTGCGGCCGCCAGGACTCGAGTGCCCCGCACGGCGACGGTTGCGGTGTCGACGCCCGAGGACGCCTCGGGCCGGAGACACCGTCCGCCGTTCGCGGCGTCTCCGAAGATGTCCTCCCCGTTGCCCCCGCTCCTCCGTCGTTCATGGGCCGCGTGGGCTTCGTGGGCTCCTCCAACCCGCCGCGGCCGCCTTTATCTCGCGGGCCGAAAGACGGCCCACGCGCGGTTAGGGGGACCCCCGATCCCCCTACACCGACGAGGCGCCGCAGCCGGAGAGACAGCTCGAAGCGGGGAGTTCGCAACACCGTCGTCGCGCACTTCGCCTTCTTCTTTATCATGAGCTTCGTCACCCGCCTCGTGCACGACGGGAACGACAGCCGTAGAGCGCTTGATTTTCACACGCTTAGCTCTGCGCTTGGGGGCTGCCGTTCGCGAAGGGACGCATGCATCTCTCGGGGGCAGCATCATCCTCTCGCAGGAGAAGTATGGTCGGCCTCTTCGTCGTTGTCATCATCATCGGGCACAAGAGGAACAAAGCTTCTCGGCTTGCGCCGTCCCCCTTCGGCGTAATCACCCGAGGAGGCAGAACAGCCTCCGGGTGTTTCATATGATACACCCGGTTCGGACGGCCGGTCTGTCCGCACGCCTCCATATGAGCCAATTGGTCGACTTTCACCCCACCAAGAAGATAGTAGGAGCGCTCTTCGATTTCTTCGAGAGTTAGCTCCGAAAGGCATATGGTAGTCGATAAACTCAGCAAAAAGGGCAATGCAAGGGTACGAAGCAACGAAAAGTCCTTCGAGCACTTACCGGAAGCAGTGCTAAGGTTGAAGTCCAAGGACTCGCCCGACCGCGTTATGGGCGAAAACGGAACCCCAAT
Source organism: Chloris gayana (assembly GCA_031894775.1). NCBI lineage: Eukaryota > Viridiplantae > Streptophyta > Magnoliopsida > Poales > Poaceae > Chloris > Chloris gayana. The sequence continues at coordinate 54,937 of JAUNZO010000206.1, forward strand.
CTTGTCGAAGGAACTCCTCGCATAAGTCCCTCATTGACGCCTTGCGAGTAATGCGTTGTAGCGGATCGATGCACCCGGTGAGTTGCGGCAAAGGCCTTAGCACAGGGCACCGCCCCTTCCATCCGGAAGGCCCACTCGAAGATCGACAATCGGATCATGTTGTTCGGGGTAATCTGCTGGATCTCCAACCCGAAGAGATCCAACACCTCTCCCACGAACCGGGAGCATGGAAACCGAAGACCGCCTTCGAGTAGCTTGGCGAAGATGACGAGGCGGCCATTTCGCACCACGGGAGTTGTCTCCTCCGGTGCGGGGATGTGCGCCCGTTCTCGAGCAAAGCAATTGTGTTCACCGGCCCATTTCTCCAGCCGGGCCTCGATCACGGTGCTCGGATCCTAGATAGGAACCGGGAGGCTTCGTATTGCTCGGACCAACACGTTGGTCGGTGCGACGCCTTGCCATGTCGAAGGTTGAAGGTGGAGATCTTGAAATGAAGGGCGAATCCTTGAGTCGAAAGCCGAGGCTTCGAAACGAAGGTTACCGCTCAAAATGGGAGGCTACGGCTTGTAAGTGAAGGCGAAAGCTCGACGAGGTCGAGAAAGCAAATAAGCTGGTGCGGTGAAAGTGAGTAGGAGGTTTGGGTTACCGTGGCTCCTCTCTTTATATAGGCAGCAGAAACAAACTAACATTAAAGACGCGACGCCTCGAAAGAAGTGCATCCTATACGAGCAGGCGCGTTACACGAGCGATCACGCCTCTTCAAGAGTGGACGCGTATTCCGAGGAGGCATAACCGCGTGGATACCTGCGAGTTAATGTGGTTATCCTTTAAGTGCATTCCGCGTATGCGAGCGGGCCCGATATATGAGCGATCGCGCCTCTTCAAGAGTGGACACGTATCTCGAGGAACCATAACCGTGCGCATAACTTTCGAGTTAACACGGCGGTCCTTTAAGAGTGTGCCCGCCTAGCATTCTGCGTAACGGCCGGCGCATTAGTCCACGCATTTATTGACAATGAACATGACATGTTATTCTCGGGAAACGTTCGTAGTAAAGGCACAAGGATAAGCCTTCGAGCGGAAACTAGCTCGCCAAGGCTCTTGGTTGGAGCGGTCATACGGTTTTGATTCACCGTATGCTTATCTCCTTCAACGGCCAAATTGCTTTCGGGCATGCTAATTAAAGCCGAAGTGACAGTCCGAGTGCTAGTAGGGCATAACGACAGGGTGAAGCTATCGCAGCAAACGACAAATCTATCGTATCGAAGGACAAAATAATAGCAAGTGAGGGCCCAAGTAATAGTGTATGGATAAGGTGGAGGATGTGGAAGGATAAGTGCAATGATGTGGCACAACATCCTCCAATAAATCCGATACGCAATCTTATCTCTATTGGATTCCCCCTACCACATAAGCAGCGGCGGAGCCTATATAAGGCGACCAACGCCTCTCGCCTTGAAAACACACAACATCACTCCGGCTTTCTAAGAAACACTAGCAAGATGCGAAGGTGGGCCTTTTAGTTTTCGATCAAAGGAGGCCCGAAGGACGGAGGTCCATAGGCTTCGCGCTTCACCAATCGACTTCAAAGGGTGTGCAACGCGCTTTACCAAGCGACTTCACCGAGGTCACCAGTCCGTTGTGCTTCCTAAAGAAGTGGAACACGGTGGCTATATTCAGTGAAGCGTCATGGTAAAGCGCCGACGTAGCCTCGGTTCTTCCTCGGAGGCTATACCGTAGTATAGCCACGACGAGAAGAAACCGTCCGGTCGTGAGACCGATAGAGTAGGTCTCTTCACGGATCTTGAGGCTTTATTGTCACAACCTCGAAGATCTCAGGACCTATCTCGGATGGCCGAAGCCGTCAAGGTCGTCACGATAGCTGGACAAAGCCAAGGCTGGCCGTCGCCTAAGCAAGACCATTTGCTCGACAAAGGGTATCCTCCGATGACAATGACTAAGTCCCCGCGGCCTCGTGACCCAGGAAGGTCACCGGTATCCTCCGAAGGCGGCGAGCGAGTGCATTCCTTCAGGTCAAGGGAACCCCTTTGGTTGGTCTAGTCGTGGCATTTGAGGCTGGTCTAAGGACCAACGTGCGTCACCCCTTACTCTTTCTTTCTCTTTTTGGTCGCGTCGTTCAGTCCAACCGTAATCGGCTTCAATGATAATAATAAAAAACCGTCTTCGTTTTGCATATCCATGAATGTTACGATTTTCTTGTCTCTCCTTGTTATTTCAACCAATGCGGAATGAAGCGCCTTTGTCTTTTTCAAATGACCGTGAACATTGTCTTGTGGTTTCTCTTAGTGTTTCAAGTAAAGCAGGTGATGCAAATTGAAGAAGTCGTGAAGACGACGCGCTCTCGGGCAGTCCCCAAAAACGGGGGGGTGGGCTAGTCGGAGATCCTTCGGGATCACGGTTTTGGTCCTACCGAAGGCGGAGCTCACCCATGAGGGGCTACCGTTGGAGGAAGATCACCACCTTACCCCAATGGGCCGGCCCGGAGGGAAACAAGGCTCAACAAGGACTTAGAGCAAGCGCCACAAGGCCCAAAAGAAGCACTTGGCGGGAAGGATTTTGCCCAACCACATCACATCGGAGATCGAATCCTCCATGTAACCTCGCTGTAACAGAAATGAGAGACATCATATAGGGTCCTTCGTGACTCCTTCAAACACTTGCTTCCTTCCTAGTCTTTCCGTTCCTCTCCATTAGGCCTAGCCCAAGGACCTTTGTAGTCCCGCAGCCCTTAAATCTCCGGGACACCTTGGGCTGGCCCAATCCTCGTTGCTTATGGCCTTCGTAACCACAACAGGAGGCAAGCTCTATCAATCTCTTGGTCATAATTGATCCTATTTATCAGCTTATTCTCGCACCTATATAGGAAGCTACTCCTATATGCATTTATCCTTGCAAATATTTTGCTAACGAGTTAACTATTGTTAGGAACCATGGAGATGATGCTAATATGGTTAAGGACGAGGTTGGAGGCGTGGAGAGCCAGCAAGGGCGTCCATGTCAAGTTGGTGGCCCAAACAAAGTCGACTTCGAGTCCGTTTCGGAGTCCGAAACAGTCTTCACCAAAACGGACGTCCTGGTCGCATACGAAGTCCGTTTGGGACGTTCTTTATATGGATGGAAGATAATTTGATAAACTTTCCATTGGCGCTAGTCCCATATCCAAATTCTGCTTTAGTCATCGGGAATTGCCGAAATACGAAGACGTCCAGAAACTATCCCGGTGTTGCACCACCGTCTTTTGGCCTTTGGGCCGTGTATTTTGTTGAGCCCACTTAGGTCTGCGTCCAAGGGAAGATGGACGACCCTAGGGACCTCATAAGCAGCCGCCGCCCCTTCCTTAGGGTTTGGGTTTTGCTTAGATTATTCCGTCAAGAACAGTTTCACCGTTTTGTCGGTTTGTTTGACCCCAACTCGTGAGTTTAATCATATATTTGCAATTTGGTTGCTTCTATCTTGTTCTTGCTTGTGTTCTTCGATTCGTAGGCAAGGATTAGCCTTCTTGGCGAGGTCAATTGTGCTTACATGGTTGATAACCGGAGGAGACGTGGTGCTGCGATTGCGGGGTACGAACGTGTTGTTCGGAAGCCGGATCGATTTGTGTCAAGCCTCCGCCAAATCGCTGTTTATCGGAACCTTTCGTAAGATCGGGACACCCCGTACACATCAGCAGCAAACGAATTAGACGAACTCAAGGAACAGCTAGCGAACTTACAAAGTAAAGGGTATATACGACCAAGCTCAACCCCATGGGGAGCTCCGGTCCTCTTTGTGAAAAAGAAAGATGGAAGCATGAGAATGTGTGTAGATTACCGTTCTCTAAATGAAGTAGCCATCAAGAATAAATACCCGTTGCCCAGGATCGATGATCTCTTCGATCAACTAAAAGGAGCCAAGTATTTCTCCAAGATTGACCTAAGGTCAGGATACTACCAACTGAAAATCGGAGAAGCAGATGTCATGAAGACAACATTCGTTACTAGATACGAACAGCTTTGAGTTCACCGTCATGCCATTTGGATTGACCAATGCCCCAGCTTACTTCATGAACTTAATGAATAAAATATTTGTGGAAGAATTGGACAAATTTGTGGTAGTCTTCATAGATGACATACTCATCTATTCCAAAGGCAAAAAAGAACATGAGGAACATTTAAGGATAGTAATGGACCGCATTAGAGACCACCAACTATACGCCAAATTCAGCAAGTGTGAATTTTTGCTAGAGGAAGTTGGATTCCTAGGACACGTTATCGGTGCCAAGGGACTAGCAATAGATCCAACTGTGGTACTCCTACCTCGCGAAGCGAGAGGGATTGTCGAACAGGATCGTATCGGGAGACATTCGACGAAGCGAACGTACATTGCACATACATCGGGGATACATTCGTCATTTTATTGCATAGGGGAGCTACTTGAGTAACAGGAGAACCACACCAGCCCATACAGCATGGTCTCACTCTTGAGTCGGTGAAGCGGGAACCCACTCCACGGTCCACTCCCGAGGTTCCTCGTTTTGACACACATACTTCCCACAGCAATCACAATAATCGGGCTGCGGGAGTCCTGAAAATAGTTTCAACACAAACCCTGAATATCTAATATACTCCGCAAGGCTTACCCGTCAAGATTGGTTCTAAGAACCGACCCTATCATGCAGGGGCTTGACCTGGCTTGCGGGAGCTTGCAAAAACAGCACTTAAGAATTTATCTAACTCATATTTTAGCCAAGTTAAGAGGGTGGAAACAAAATCATAAATTTTTGTGAGCACGACTAACAAGCATGGTTGCAATACATGACTTTAATATTCAAAAACAGCAAGCTTTAATCATCATATTCTCTTATTACTACGATGCAATCTGCTCGAGACAAGTGGTACTCATCACCGCGAGGGATGGCGATATATATCGATTTACACCCTGCAGGGGAAACCCAAATGCACGACATACGCATCATTTAAGAACACGTATGGCCACCTTTCACAAGATTATCATAGATATGAGCCGGGTCCGCCCTCCGAGTGTGCATTCCACATGCAACCACGGTAGCGTCGGGTCCAAGGGTAATAACACACCCTCCATCTACTCACAAACCCGTGCATCCACCGTGACCAACACTTTGCACAAAGGGTGGAGTTACCGTCCAACTCTACGACTCTCAAGTTACATCGGTTTACCAACTCCCATACGAAGGTATGCATTTGGTACACAACTCAATACTTGCTCGCGGAGTCACAACGAACGGTCCTTGACCGACACGTACGGGGCTATGGCGCCAAGGGCCAACCTTGTCACCGCATCCTACACATGCACTTCCCCGTACGGTCTCCAATTAATCATGTGAGGGTAACCAAAATTTAATCCCTAGACCGGGTGATCTCCAAATCACTCGGTGTTGCTACCGATAAATTATTAAGCATAGCACTAGCGATTAGGATTATACTTAACCAAGACCACGGGATACGGGAATCTAGTGCAACTAGGTTTCCGAGCAACTCCTAAACGTAAATGCACAATACATCATAGACGTATGTGAAAATAAAGAGAACTTTTAAAACATAGGGTCATGCTCCGGGGCTTGCCTTGATTCGGTTCGTAGTTAGCACACTCGAACTCGCTCACTTCAAGTTGGTGCCCTCCTTGATCTTCAGCTCCGGTCGGGGTTCCTATATGAATGCATATGAAGTGTATGAGCAATGGATGAATTCGTATTTATATAGTTCATGGAACTTTCTCAATAATATAATGTAACGAAACGTTTGCATAAATTAAACATGTTCTCGAATCGTGATGATATGGTCATGATGGTGGTAAGTGTGGTTTGTTTCATGGGGACAACCTTCTAATTAGGTAAACTTTCCATCATCTAGTATAAATGAACATGCTGATTTTTAGATCAAGGAAATGGGGTAGGCTTCATTAGTGAAACGAGTGGAACGAAATATCTATATGTCTAAGTGTAGCCATGTGATGATGTATAGCAATCGTAGTTGTGCATTAATATTTATGTGACACCCTCTAGAATTAATTTAATTACCTACATCTCCTGTTATAATTATTACCAATCTTGTCTTCATTAAATAATTTGACAAGGGTTGATGCTCATGTCTTAGGGTGAAGCTCTCATCACTTCTCTAAGTATTGAGCACCATTGTCATTTTATGCAAATTTAATATAACCCATCATACACAATGAATGACTGTTCTTGCCCAAAAGATAAACGTGATCATGACATGTTTAATTGTACCATGTAAGTGTGAAAAGTATTTATCCATAACAGAAAAGTAAAGAGGCAAGTTTGAGTTTAGCAAATTCTCAGCCATTTTGTTTAGCTAAGTCTGGGTTGACCGGCTGATTGTGAAGCTCTCTTAAGGCGTTCAAATCTTAATATTTTGCTATAGAACTTAGGTGAATCACGTTGGGTAATGTAAAGTATGTGGTTCGAGGTTTACAACGAACATATAGTTGTTTTATTTGGATCTGTATTTAAAAAGTTATTGAATTTCAAAAACGTCAAGTTGTCACGCGGGCATAACGGATTAGCATCTTAGAGTACTTGTATCTTTATTTTTCTACATATGAAGTTCTAGGATTATGCTACTACGCTAAAGTACAAGTTATCTACTTTCCAAAGAGCCCTTGCTCATGAAGTTTGGATCCGGGGTCTAGAAGTTACATCATTTTCAAAATGCAATCTTGTTAAGCTGCGTGGTCGTGATAGCGTTTTCATCTTGCTCAAACATTAATTTTTACTACATAATCATAGGTGTTCATGTACACCATGTTGTAGTACAAGTTATAAATTTTCGAATGCACTTTGGATCGCTCAAATCTGTGGCGTAAATCTCGAGATATGATTTTTCTAAAATCCTTAGCGTTCACGGTTTTGGTTTGGCCAGCGCGATCGAAAATTTTCCTAAGTGCTAGAGCGCGGCCAGGGCGGCCGTGGCGTGCGCGGCGTGCGCCGTGCGCGGGTGCGTGGCGAGGCTGCCGGTGGTGAGTGGAGGCGAGAGAGGAGGGGCGCGCGGGCTGGTAAGCACCAGGGAGCTCCCGCACATGCGCCGCGAGGCCCCAAAGCCTCGAGAGGCTCACCGTGGCGGCGCGTCGACGTGGAGGTGGAGGACGGTTGCGGACGGCGTGACGGCGTGATGGTGTTCCCGGCGAGTTGCTGCGTCAAACAGAGAACCAAGCTCACACGAGGTAGATTGGAACCAAAGGATGCTGCTAGCGAGAGGAATTGAAAGCTAGCTCACCGGAGAGGGAATGCGGCCAACAATGGCGGGCGGTGGTGTTGATGGGGAAAACGGAGATTACTCCCGAACCTCTCGCGGGATTGGGGGGCTCGTGCTCCGGATAGCTTGCTAGGGTTAGGGCGAAGGTCCTGACGCACTAAGAGTAGGCGGAGTCGGTCCGGACGAGTGGGGCGGCGGGCTAGGGTTCGGGCACGGCGGCGGCGACGAGCTCCTCTTATGGCGGCCGCGAACGGTGGAGGTTGCTGCGTAAGTTCAACGCGACCATGGCGATTGGCGACGCGTGGGGCGGTGCTGTGCCGGAGGACGGCGTCGCGCCTGGCCGGGATGGGCACGAACGCCGGAGCCCTCCCGGCGGTGGCCCCGAGCTCCTCGTGCGTTCCTCGTTGTCCGAAGGTTCTCCATATTTACGACTTTGCCACTGCACTGCCGGTTCTGGTTTGGGCCATATCATTCGTTCTGTTGGGTAATTTTGCGAACCAAAATTTTGGTGTGTTCAGTGAGTTGTGACAAGCAACTTTTGTTATAGGCAAAAGTTTAAATTTTGCTTGTAAAAATTTACAAAAAATCATGAACAAGTGCTGTTTTAAACCTAGTTTGGATTTTTCTAGGAAATTGTGTTGCTCCAAAAATTTAGGAAAAATATCCTAAATTCATGTCTTGATGTGCTCTACCAGATTGTGCAAACATTTGGGTTTACCACCTTGGAGAATGTTTGAGATCCCAATAGCTAGGGTTTTGGAATATTAAAAACCCTAATAGGACTCTAATCCATTATTTCATGTGACTTGGCAATTGATTACTGTTTTATAGATGCAAAATTTTATTTAGTACAGTAACAACCTGAATTTGTGACACGGGGTGTCACATATACCGAGCAATTGCAAGATGATCTATCTTACCCGAAACTCCTGTCCGGATTCTCGATCGAAAGGATCGTGTTACTCGTAACCGCACTATCACCTTCTATAAAGTGCAATGGAGTAATCACACTGAGGACGAAGCCACTTGGGACACCATGTAAACACAGCACACGGGCAATATACAATTCAGCATACTTCTTAGCACTGTAGGTGGTGTGTACCGGAATAAAGTGTGCTGATTTCGTCGATCTATCGACGATTACCCATATGGAATCATGTTTCTTGGATGTGAGAGGCAGTCCAACAACAAAATCCATGGCTATGTCTTCCCATTTCCAAGCGGGAATTTTCAATGGGTGCAATAATCCGGCTTTCTTCGGATGATCAGCCTTGACTCGTTGGCAAGTGTCGCACTCGGCCACATAACGAGCCACTTCTCGCTTCATGCGAGTCCACCAAAATTTTTCTCTCAGCCCACGGTACATTTTGTTACTACCGGGGTGTATGGAATATTTAGAGAGATGGGCTTCGTCAAGAATTTTCTTCCGCAGTTCCATATTTTTCGGAACAACGAGACGGTTATTAAACCACAGAACTCCCTCCTCATCTTGACGGAAACACTTAGCCCTTTCGGTACCCAACTTTTGTCGGATGTGTTCCATACCTTCATCCGTTTTCTGGGCAGCAATGATTTCTTCTCGTAGAGTAGGAACAAGAGCCAAATTATGTAATGCACCATAGGGAATGATATGAAGACAAGGATTACTCTCATTTTCAGATTTGCTGTAGTTTTCCATAGAGCAGATTTCAACTTGGTTGCATTGGTGTTTGCGGCTTAATGCATCGGCAACCACATTAGCCTTTCCGGGGTGGTAATGAATTTCCAATTCATAATCTTTTATCAATTCCAGCCACCTTCGTTGTCTCATATTTAATTCTTGCTGCGTGAAAATATATTTGAGGCTTTTATGATCGGTGTAGAGGTGCACCAGATTTCCCAAGAGATAATGTCTCCAAATTTTGAGAGCAAGAACTACCGATGCCAATTCAAGATCATGAGTAGGATAGTGCTTCTCATGTTTGCGGAGTTGGCGGGAGGCATAGGCAATAACTCGGCCTTCTTGCATGAGAACACAACCCAATCCTATGCCGGACGCATCACAATATACGTCAAACGGCTTGTTGATGTCGGGTTGAGCTAGAACGGGAGCGGTGGTTAAATGCTTCTTCAAGGTTTGGAAGGCATTTTCACACTCCGGGCTCCACTTGAAGGTAGAGTCCTTCTCCAACAATTTGGTCATTGGCTTGGAGATGATAGAAAAATTTGGAATGAATTTCCGATAATATCCCGCAAGTCCGAGAAAACTACGGATGTGCTTGACGGTCTTGGGAGTCTTCCAATTTAGCACGTCAAGCAACTTTACTTGGATCGACGGAAATTCCCTCAGCTGAGATGATATGACCCAAGAATGGAACTCGATCCAACCAAAATTCACACTTGCTGAATTTTGCATAAAGTTGATGATCTCGTAGTCGTTGAAGCACAATGCGGAGGTGTTCAGCATGTTCTTCCTCCGACTTGGAATAAATGAGGATATCATCAATGAATACCACCACGAACTTGTCCAGTTCCGGCATAAATACTGAGTTCATGAGGTACATGAAATGAGCCGGTGCATTTGTCGATCCAAAAGACATTACGAGATATTCAAAAAGTCCATATCTCGTAGAGAAAGCGGTTTTAGGAATGTCCTCCGGCCGAATTTTAATTTGGTGATAGCCGGAGCGAAGATCGATTTTTGAGAATACTTTTGCACCGACTAATTGATCAAATAGCATATCAATGCGTGGAAGAGGGTATTTATTTTTGATGGTTACCGCATTGAGAGGTCGATAGTCTACACACAACCTTAATGATTTATCCTTCTTTTTCACAAAAAGAGCGGGGCAGCCCCAAGGCGAAGCACTTGAGCGTATGTACCCCTTGTCTAGAAGTTCGTTGAGTTGCTCCTTAAGTTCAGCTAATTCATTTGGAGCCATTTTATACGGTCTTCTAGATATCGGTGCGGTTCCGGGCTGAAGTTCAATTTTAAATTCTACTTCCCGATCAGGTGGCATGCCCGGTAAATCATTGGGGAACACATCGGGAAACTCACACACTACCGGTATGTCCTCTAGTTTCCTTCCTTCTAGGTGCTGAATTTGGGTTCTCAAAATTTTTAGACACGGCAACGAGAGGATAGACGGGCCGTGTAGAGGCGAATTTAAATGCACTTCCCGGGTATCTATGTGTAAAACAGCTTTATGACGTCTCATCCATTTCATTCCTAATATCACATCTATTCCTTGACCATTTAAAACAATTAGTCTAGAAGGATATATTTTTCCGGCTAAATCAAGAGAGACGTTTCTCGCTTCTCGGCTTGTGTGGATGAGGCCACCGGGAGACGTGATAGTGTATGGATTTTGCAAAATGGTGGATGATAGATGCAACCTATCCACACATGCTTGACTGATGAAATCATGTGTGGCGCCAGAATCGAAAAGAATGAGAGCGGAATGTCCGGATATAGAAAACATACCCGAGAGGACCGGTTCTCCGGCTTGCACATCTTCGACCGTAGTAAAATTCACACGGCCGGTTTTGGTGGGGGTTTTGTTGTGATTGTTGTTGTTGTTGCCGCGGTTATTATTGTTGCCATTATTGCCGCGGTGGTGCTGATGCTGATTATTCCCACCGTTGTTGCCATTGTTGCGGCGAGGGTGTGGGCATTCTCCGATGAAGTGCCCAATGCCACCGCAGTTGAAACACGGCTGCTGTGGGGATGGTCCGGCACCTTGGTTGTGCTGCGACGGGGTATGTTGGTGACCACGGTGCTGATAGGAGAGGTGGGGCGCACGATAAGGTTGCTGGAAGGTAGTGCGTTGCCCACCCATTGGAGGCACCGGGACACGGAATTTCTGACCGGTGGGGCTGGTCACTGCAAGCTTCAACTTGTGAGGTGGCGCACCGGATGAACTTCCCGCGGTGCGCTTCCTCTTCTTGTCATCCTGATTGACGCGAATGGCGTCCTCTTGCACAATGGCGGCACTAACCAATTCATTGAACGTGCCATTTAAGAGAGCGAGGCGGTCTTGCAGTTTCGGATTTAGACCCTTCCGAAAGCACTCACGCTTCTTAGCATCCGTGTCAGCATGATAGGAAGCATACTGGGCAAGATAGTTGAATTTCCGAGCATACTCTTGCACGAGTGCTGGAGCCTTGCTTCAGGTCAACAAATTCCTGAAGCTTCCTTCTCATGACACCGTCGGGAATGTGGTGTGCACGGAAGGCTGCCGAGAATTCCGGCCGGAGAACCTGGTGATCCGCGGGAAGTGCAGCGGTGTAGTTTGCCCACCACGCACTAGCCGACCCACGGAGCTGCTGTGCTGCAAACAGAGTCTTCCGGTGCTCGGTGCAATTCAGAAGAGCAAACTTGGACTCCACAATACGCAGAAAATTATCTGCTTCCAGGGGGTCCTTGGCTTCGAGAAAGACGGCGGTTGAGTCGCCCAGAAATCTCCGTAAGAGGTGGGACGGGGCTGCGGTGGAGGAGCTGCTGCCGGGGCATTATTGTTCTGGCTTGCCAGGAACAGCCGAAACATCTCGTTCTGATTATGAACAAGTTGCTCCACAGCAGTCAACGGTGGTGGAGGAGGTGGCTGCGACGAAGCACCCTCCCCCGAATTATCCACCGTGCGACGAGTGTTCACCATCTGCCACACAATTTAATTACACCATTAGTCTCAGCGTTTCGGAGCCATAGACAATGATAGTAATTAAGGGACATGATATGAACATGAAATTCAGAATGCAATCCATAGGAGGAAAATTTCATCAGGTGCTGAAATTGATGGAGTAAAAGTTTCGGTATGAAATTTTCAGATTGCATATCCTGGGAGATTAATTTCCATGATCTGAAATTGATAAAACCAGAAAATTTTACTCACAATTTCAGACCATTCAAACTTAGTAAAATTTTCTTATGATTCTGAATTTTGACAGAACGAGACATATATTCATTAAACATAAGCTTAGTGTTTCATATATATTTCGAGGTGCAACCCTTTTGTACACAAAAGCGCGTGATATTAACACTTCTTAGCGCGGGGTCACCTATCCACGACTGTTCGGCCTAGCTAGCCATCCATACCTTCTAGGCTGTCAATCTACCCAAAACACAGCGACCACTACGTCCTTACGTACGTACAAGCCACTAGTTCTTGTTCTTTAGTACACTACCATTAATTTTACAAGTTCCTTTCTTAACACTAGCTAGTAGTCTAAGCATCGCTGTCGGTGTCTTCCGGGTTGTTCACATCGGAAGCATCGCTAGCAGCGTCGTCCCCATTGTTCTCCGGTGGTGGTGGCTGTAACAGGTTCCAGTGAGCGGCCAGCAACGCCTGGTGGTGCTGCTGTAACGCGGCCAACTGGTGCTGGAGATTCCCTATCTCTGTGAACAGCTGGTCCATGTTGGTCTGTGCGGTCTGAAGCTGTCCATGCAGGAATTGCATGGTGGCCTGCTGGGAGTAGATGGTCTCATCCTTCTGAGTAATAGATGTCTTAGCTGCATTCAGCTCATTTAGCGCCTTAATCCGTTCCTCATCACAGAACGTAGCCATCTGCTCATGTTCTGCCTTTTCCTGCTCAGCTCTTTCTTTCGCCCTATCTGCGACGACACGTAGGTTGTCGCTGAAGATAAGGTCATCCTGCACTTCCTTGATACGTGCAGTCAGGGCAGCATTTTCCTGCTCCAGCTCGGTGATACGGGCGGTCAGCTGCTTGTTCTCCTCTTTTGCTGAGTAGTAGTCGTCCGTGACATCGGTGAGACGATCAGTGAGGTCTTCCACCTCAGATCTCAGCTGATTCCGTTCAGTCATGAGTTGTCTTGCATCCATCTATAGATCATGGTTAGGGACATATTTTAAGCAGCATTATTATCAATAATTTGGGTAAATAAAAGCTCAATTGACATGCTGAAAAGAAAGCAGAAAGAACTGACATCCTTTACAACGTAACCGGTTCTGAACCCTCTCTGTTTTTCCCCAATTTCGTCTCTGTTTGTACAGTAAAATTTACCAAAATTTATGACCAGATGCTAGAATATTTCCTAAGCTTTCCAACGCCTCCTAGAACATGGAAAAATCTTAAGCGGATCAAAAGATATGGTGATTTCCGGCTCGACGGATTTTCTGCCAGGTTTTCTGGAAACGCCGGGAACTAAAATTGGCTCTCTGTTTTTGCTTATTTGACCGGCTTAACGAATTTTCCTGGCTGACCTGATATTAGATGAAATGTGGGGCATAACACGAGCTTTCCAGAATGGGGTAGATCGTTTTATTTGGATAAGTACTTCAAAAGTTATCGCGATTTTCGTGAGGCACCCGAATCTGCCAATCCGGCGATTCGGTGAAAATCTGGCAACCTTTTGCCAGGTTTTCGGGTAAGTCATTTTCAGTATGATTCCACTCTACTTTTACTTGGATCATCATGCCAGGGTGATGGTACGTTTTATGGGCTTTCCGGATTGTGTTTAATCGTTTCGTTTTGAGTGAACGATTTAAAAGTTGTGGCCGTTTTCGTGAAAACGATAGTCGGTTAGGGTTTAGTTCTTCGATCGGGTGGGGTTTTCTGCCCGATTTTTGGATATCATGCACGACTTGTGTTGAAATTTTAGTGAGTTGTTCGAGACCGTGTTTTTGTATTCTTGATCGATTATCTCATGCAATTTGTGATGCATGGCATGAATGATGACATGAAATGCCGTTAACCTACGTCCTTTCCAAAATAAAATACGTGATCGGGCTATATATAGCCGACCACTCGTTTTTGTGGCAACACACACACGATCTCATCACGGGAACTACACGATCTAGATTTCGTGGTTAGCGTACCTGCAAGAGGCCATTTCAGAAACATTACATCAAATTCAAAAGAAACTACGAAAACAATTATTCCACAATCTTCTCAACTTCCTCATATCATCATCTTCATAGTAACGGTTCATAGAAAGAACCGCCCCGTGGATTGCCACGAGCCAACATTGTCCCGTATTATTACTTCCGCGGGCATGGAGCGCTAATTTAAATTGCAAACATACCTGGGCCGGGCCGTAGTTGCAAAAATTTAAACAAGCATAACCCAGGGTTAGTTTGCCACATCTATTTCTACTGTAGACCTTACTTGGGCTTTCTATGTCGTTCCTCACCGTATAAATGTGTTGGTGATTTTTAGTATGACCCGTAGTGTACGGCATATCCCGACACGGCTCCGATACCAGCTGTGACACCCCTACCTCGCGAGGCGAGAGGGATTGTCGCACAGGATCGTATCGGGAGACATTCGACGAAGCGAACGTTCATTGCACATACATCGGGAATACATTCAGCATTTTATTACATAGAGAACACTACTTGAGTAACAGGTTCATACATAATCTCTTAATTATTACAAGCCATTGTTCGAATTTCAGATTTACAATACATAAGTGAAGTGTGATTTTACAATACTTGATAATGTCTTTGCGGAAGCGTAAATATCTCGACGGTACATATATATATAGCTTAACCTAGGAGAACCACACCAGCCCATACGGCATGGTCTCACTCTTGAGTCGGTGAAGCGGGAACCCACTCCACGGTCCACTCCCGAGGTTCCTCGCTTTGACACACATACTTCCCGCAGCAATCACAATAATCGGGCTGCGGGAATCCTGAAAATGGTTTCAACACAAACCCTGAGTATCTAATATACTCTGCAAGGCTTACCCGTCAAAAATGGTTCTAATAACCGACCCTAACATGCAGGGGGCTTGACCTGGCTTGCGGGAACTTGCAAAAACAGCATCTAAGGAATTTGTCTAACTCATATTTTTAGCCAAGTTAAGAGGGTAGAACATAATCATAAATTTTTGTGAGCAAGACTAACAAGCATGGTTGCAATACATGACTTTAATATTCAAAACAGCAAGCTTAATCATCATATTCTCTTATTACTACGATGTAATCTGCTCGAGACAAGTGGTACTCATCACCGCGAGGGACGGCGATATATATCGATTTACACCCTGCAGGGGAAACCCAAATGCACGACATACGCATCATTCAAGAACACGTATGGCCACCTTTCACAAGATTATCATAGATATGAGCCGAGTCCGCCCTCCGAGTGTGCATTCCACATGCAACCACAGTAGCGTCGGGTCCAAGGGTAATAACACACCCTCCATCTACTCACAAACCCGTGCATCCACCGTGACCAACACATTGCACAAAGGGTGGAGTGACCGTCCAACACTACGACTCTCAAGTTACATCAGTTTACCAACTCCCATACGAAGGTATGCATTTGGTACACAACTCAATACTTGCTCGCGGAGTCACAACGAACGGTCCTTAACCGACACATACGGGGCTATGGCGTACAAGGGCCAACCTTGTCACCGCATCCTACACATGCATTTCCCCGTACGGTCTCCAATTTAATCATGTGAGAGGTAACAATATTTGAAACCTAAACCGAGAGGTCTCCTAACCACTCGGTGTTGCTACCGATGAAACTATTAAGCGTAGCAGCTAGCGATTAGGATTATACTTAACCAAGACCACGGGATATAGGAATCTAGTGCAACTAGGTTTCCGAGCAACTCCTAAACGTAAGTGCACAATACATCATAGACGTATGTGAAAATAAAGAGACTTTAAAGCATAGGTCATGCTCCGGGGCTTGCCTTGATTTTGGTTCGTAGTTAGCACACTCGAACTCGCTTACTTCAAGTTGGTGCCCTCCTTGATCTTCAGCTCCGGTCGGGTTCCCTATATGAATGCATATGGAATGTATGAGCAATGGTTGACTTCATATTCCCATAGTTCATGGAACTTCCTCAATAATATAATGTAACGAAACGTTTGCATAAATTAACACGTTCTTGAGTGGTGGTGATAGGGTCATGATGATGGTAAGTGTGGTTAGTTTCATGGGGACAACCTTCTAATTAGGTAAACTTTCCATCATTTAGTATAAGTGTACATGCTGATTTTTGAGATCAAGAAGATAGGGTATAATTCCTTATTGATATGAGTGCGACGAAAATAACTATATGACTAAGTGCTGCCATGTGATGATGTAGAGCAAATTGTAGTTAGGCATTACTATTTATATGACACAATCTTGGACTAAATTATTTACGTACATTTCTTGGTATACATACGTACCAATCTTTTCCTTATTAATTAGTATGCAAGAGGTTGATGCTCATTTCTCAAGATGAAGTTTTATCACTTCGTTATACATCGTGCCTACAAGTACTCATCATTTCATGTGGGTTTGCTATGAGTAACCTACACCATATATGACCGTTCTTGCCCAAAAAGATAAACGTGATTATGACCTGTTTAATTGTGCCATGTAAGTGTGAAAAAATTATCTAGCCATAATCAGAAAGTAAAAAGGCAATTTGAGCTTAGCCCAAACTCAGCCATTTTACCTAACTAAGTCAGGGTTGACAGGCTGCTTGTGAAGCCATCTTAAGGTGTCCAAATCTTAATATTTTGCTATAGTACTTAGGTGATTCATGTTGGTTAATGTAAAGTACATAGCTCAAGGTTTACAACGAGCTTATAGTTGTTTCATTTGGAGCTGTATTCAAAAAGTTATTGAATTTCAAAAACGGCAAGTTATCACGCGGGCATAACGGATTAGCATCTTAGAGTGCTTACATCTTTATTTTTCTACACATGAAGTACTGGGATTATGTTACTACGTTAAAGTACAAGTTATCTACTTTCCATAGAGACCTTGCTCATGAAGTTTGGATCCGGGGTCCAGAAGTTACATCATTTTTAAAATGCCATCTTGTTAAGCAGCTTGGTCATGATGGCATTTTCATCTCGCTCAAAAATTAAATTTTACTAAGCAACCATAGGTGTTCATGTACACCATGTTAAAGTACAGGTTACCAGCTTTCCAATGCGCTTTGAATCGTTCAAATCCGTGGTGTAAAACTCGAGTTATGATTTTTCTAAAATCCTTAACCGTTACGAAGTTTCAGCACGATTCGAAAATTTTTCTAAGTGTCGCGCGCGGGGGACTCGCTGGAGCGGCGGCGGAGCTCACCGGCGGCGCGCTAGGGCTCGCCGCAGGGGTCGGGCTTGGCCGCCTGTGCACGGTTTTCGACGGCGCATCTACCGGCGATGGTGGCGGGGTGAGGGAATGGACGGAGCTTAGCTCGCGTCGAGCTATGGCGGGTGCGGCGGCTCCGATGTGGGAGCTCGTGCTCACCACTCGCGCGAAAGAAGGGGCGGTCAAGGCTGAGAGCATCACCTGCTCGAGGGGAAGCTCGGCGCGGGGTCGAAGAAGGAGGAGGTGGTCCGGAGTGAGCTGGCGTCGACGGGGTGGCGGGGGCGCGGTGACCGGCGGTGAAGAAGAAAGCAAGTTTCTCCTCGGCCGCGGCTCGGTTCAACCTCGGGGCAAGGCAGGAAGTTGCGTTAGGTTCCCGCGCACCCTTCCGAAGCCAAGGTGGAGCATGAGCTCACCCGAGCGCGACGCAATTGAGTTCGCCGGCGTTGAGGGAGAAACGGAAGCTTCTTTCGATTCTTGAGAGATTGGGGCGCTCGGGGAGAGGCGATGCCGGGGTTGGTTGCTGGAGTTGCGCAGAGCCGGGCGAAGCACTTGCGCGCGAATGGGGCAGCTGTGGGGGAGGAGAGGGGCGGCGCGCGGTGAAAATCCAGGGGCGGCGGCCATGGCGGAAGGTGGTCTTCACCATCGACGGCCGAGCGCGCACGCTTCTAGGCGAAGGCAAACGGCGATGGACGACGCGTGGTGAGGGCACAGCACTGCGAGGACGGGCGGCGCCTAACCGGCATGGGCGCCGGCGGCGAACGCCGCCGACGGTGGCCCCGGCCACTGTGCCGGCCCCTGTTCAATTGTTATTCTCGCAATTTACAGTTTTGCCACTCGCTGTCCTTCTCTGTAAATGGCTCATAGAATTTGATCCTTTTGACATTTTTGCAAACCAAAATTTCTGTGGTTCCTTTGGATTATGTGGAACAACTTTCCTTATAGGCCAAAGTTCAAATTCGAAATGTAAAAATTTACAAAAATTGTTGAACAGGTGCTGTTGCTGCTTAGAGTTGTATTTTTCTAGGGATTTGTGCTGTCCCAAAAATTCAGGAAAAATGTCCTAAATTCATGTCTTGATGTGTTCTACCAGATTGTGCAAAAATTTGGGGTTACCATTTTGGAGAAAGTTTGAGATCTCAAGAGCTAGGGTTTTGGGAACAATAAAAACCCTAATAGGACTTTAATCTATTATTTCATGTGACTTGGCAATTGATTACTGTTTTATATATGCAACATTTTATTTAGTACAGTAACAACCTGATTTTTGTGACACGGGGTGTCACATGTGGCCCGCGGTGTGGCGCCACCGCGGCGACTCGAGAGAACGGCGGCGCGGCCACCGGCGATGGCCGGAGTTGGCCCGAGCTCGCCGCGAGGCTACCTATACGATCTACTCGTCGTGGGGAACCTAGTGGGGGTGACGTGCTCACATGAGCTTGACCGGAGACGCGCCGGCGGCGAGATGCGGGCACGGCGGAGCTCCGGCCAGGGCGCGAGCTCACCACGGTGGACAAAACTTGAGGAAATTCAAACTAGGAGCTTCTACCGAGCATAAGCAAGCTCGACGTGCCGCCCTAGAAGCATGAGCAAGATCGGAAGGTAGAGCTCACCGTGAGTGGCGCGGCGGCGGTGAACCGGACCCGGGAAAACCGACGATTGCACGGTTCTCGCGGAACGAACTTGGTGATGAGTGAGCGGAAGCAAAGAGCAACAAGTTGCGCAGCAACGAGAGGAAAAAGAAGGATGAACGGCTCACCGGAGATGGAGAATTTGAGCTCGCGGCGGAGGAACGACGGTGATGGACCGATGGGGAAAACAGCTTCGCTTCGACGGAGCGAGGCGGCTCAAGTTAATTGAAGGGCTTGGGGAGCTTCGCCGTGACTCGCGGAACTTTGGCCGGTGGTGGTTCGGACCGAGGGCTGCCGGAGCGGCCTGGCGGCGATGCTCCGGAGGGCGGGAGTGGCGGTGAGGTGGGGGGTGAAATGGAGGCGAAGGGAGAGGATAGGGCCGGGCCGTGGCCTTTATCCCGGCCGGAGGCGGTGAGGCGCCATGTAGGCAGCTGCGCAAGCAGCCGCTTAGCTGCTGCGTGGCCGCCCCGCCGGGAGGCGGTTCCCGCGGCGGCGCCGAGGTGCGGTGGGAGAGAGAGGGGAAGAAGAGAGGCCGGCCGCCGGGCCGGGCCCGGCATTTTTGCGAAAAGACCCCTGGGCTTTTACGTAACTAAAAACTAAGCTTCCCAAGCTCATAAAATTCTACAAAAATTCAGGGTTGCAAAAGGAAGTATTTTGGACACTTTTCCTATTAAGTCCAGGTTAAAACTCCAATTCATTTTCGGATTAAAAATTCATGGCTAAATTAAATAAAGAGACTTTGTTTATTTTCTCGCAAATATTTTTACATGACAAAATGCCTTCAGTAATTTTTCATAAATTCTTATTTGTGATAATTGAACCATAGAATATGTTAAACTTGGATTTTCTTCTCATTTTATTTCTTTTTAACACCTCATTTATTCTTTAGTTACTTTGATATTTTATGTGCTTATGATTAATACCACATGCTTAATGATCTCACAATTAAAATGTGATGACATGCTCATAAATGCCATGAAATGCATTTTATTGCTGTGGGTTGTTACAGCCCTCCCCTTACAGGAATCTCGTCCCGAGATTCACGATCGAAGCGACTAAGCGATAGTGCTAAAGAACTCGGGGTAGTTTGATCGAAGAAACTCTTCTTGTTCCCAAGTAGCTTCAGCTTCCGAGTGATTACTCCATTGGACCTTGTAGAACTTGATGGTCCGATGGCGAGTCACTCTATCCTTGGTATCGAGAACTTTGATCGGTCACTCGTCGTATGTCAAATCTGGTTGTAACTGTTCCACCTCAGCTGTCGGTATGTCCACCGGTGGTTTCAAACATTTCTTCGGTTGAGATACGTGGAATATGTTGTGTATACCCGACAAGTGTGTCTGGCAACTCCAAACGATATGCCACAGCTCCACATCTTTCTATGATTGGAAAAGGTCCGATGTACTCGTGGTGCTAACTTGCCCTTGATTCCAAAACTTTGAACACCTTTGGTAGGAGATACTCGGAGATAGACTTGATCTCCAACCCGAAATACTAACTCTCGACGCCTCTTGTCGGTATAAGCCGATCCGTCGAGATTTAGCTCTCTTGAGGTTCTGTTGGATGAGACGTACTTGTTCTTCCGCATCTCTTACTAGGTCCGGTCCGAAGATCACTCTTTCTCCACTTTCGGACCAATTCAAGGGCGTACGACAACTACGTCCATATAGAGCTTGGAACGGCGACATTCCGGCACTCTCTTGGTAGCCGTTATTGTAGGAGAACTCCGCCAAAGGTAAGCACTTTTCCCAATCCTTACCATAGGTCAAGACGCATGCTCGAAGCATATCCTCGAGATATTGATTGATTCTTTCCGTCCGGCCATCGGTTTGAGGATGATATGCCGAGCTTCGTATCAACTTGGTTCCCAATGATTTTTGTAGTTGTTCCCGTAATCTGGAGACAAATTGTGTTCCTCTCGTCCGATATAATGGTCTTCGGCACTCCATGCAAACAGAGAATTCGAGAAATGTAGAGTTCCGCATATCTCTCGGCAGTGTACCGTGTATGTACCGGTATAAAATGAGCAGATTTCGTCAACCGGTCCACAATGACCCGGATAGAGTCGTGTTTCCGTGGACTTAATGGTAATCCCACAATGAAATCCATGCCGACGTCTTCCCACTTCCATTCAGGAATGCTCGGAGGTTGTAAGGATCCTGCTTGCTTCAAGTGCTCGGCTTTGACCCGTCGACGGACATCACACTCGTTGACATACCTTGCTATCTCTCGTTTCATTCTTGTCCACCAAAATCTCTTCTTCAAGTTTTGATACATCTTGTTGGTTCCAGGATGAATAGAATATTTGGACATATGGGCTTCATCCATTATCTTCTTGCGAAGTTCAAAGTTCTTAGGCACTACTAGCCTATTCTTGAACCAGATAACACCTTTGTCATCCTTTCGGAAACACTTGACTTCACCCTTTTGGAGTCGTCTTTTGATGTGTTCCATACCAAGCATCCTTCTGCTCGAGCTGTTACCACTTCTTCCCGAATGGTAGGAATAAGAGCCAGGTTGGTCAATGCTCCATACGGAATAATCCGAAGGATTGGCTCCTCGTTTCCTTGTGGAGATGCTTGAATCATGAGTTGAGCCATGAGATTATTGCAATGAACTTTGCGGCTTAAGGCATCGGCTACCACGTTTGCCTTACCGGGGTGGTAGTGGATTTCCAGCTCATAATCCTTGATCAATTCTAACCATCTTCGCTGACGCATATTCGGATCCGCTTGAGTGAAGATGTACTTGAGACTCTTGTGGTCCGTGTATAAATGTACCAAGTTACCCAGGAGATAGTGTCTCCAACCTTTCAATGCCAGTACCACTACCGCTAGTTCCGGATCATGGGTAGGATAGTGTTCCTCATGACGCCTTAGTTGTCGAGAAGCATAGGCGATCACTCGACCTTCCCGCATTAGAACACATCCGAGTCCCATGCCCGACGCATCACAATACACATCAAAAGGCTTCGTCGGATCCGGTCGAGCAAGTACGGGAGCCGTAGTCAACAACTTCTTCAACGTTTGGAAAGCTTCCTCACATTCCTTGCTCCATATGTACTTCTTATCCTTTTCTAGTAGCTTAGTCATTGGCTTGGCAATCTTTGAGAAATTTGGGATAAACCTTCTATAATAACCAGCTAATCCCAAGAAACTCCTAATCCGTGAGACGGATTTCGGTGAGTTCCAATCCAACACTTCTTGAACTTTGCCTGGGTCAACGGCCACTCCTTCGGCTGATATCACATGACCTAGGAACGGTACTTCCTTTAGCCAAAATTCACACTTGCTAAACTTAGCATACAGCTGATGATCCCTTAGTCGTTGCAACACCACTCTTAAGTGGTTGGCATGTTCCTCTCTCGACATTAGAGTAGATCAAGATGTCGTCAATGAATACCACGACAAACTTGTCCAGCTCAGGCATGAACACCGAATTCATGAGATACATGAAATGTGCTGGTGCGTTGGTCAATCCAAATGACATCACCGGATATTCATAAAGTCCATACCTTGTGGAAAATGCGGTCTTCGGTATATCTTCGACTCTTATCTTAATCCGATGATATCCCGAGCGAAGATCTATCTTGGAGAAAACTTTAGCTCCCATCAGCTTGATCAAACAAGATATCAATCCTCGGAAGAGGATACTTGTTCTTGATGGTAACCGAATTCGGAGGTCTATAATCCACACATAGCCTCAATGTCTTGTCTTTCTTCTTTACAAACAAGGCCGGGCATCCCCATGGTGATGAACTTGGACGTATATATCCTTTGTCCAATAACTCCTTTAGTTGCACCTTCAATTCTGCCAGTTCATTAGGTGGCATTCGATACGGCCTTCTCGATATTGGGGCTGTTCCAGGCTGCAATTCTATCTTAAACTCTACCGCTCGGTCCGGCGGTAGTCCCGGCAAGTCGTCCGGAAAGACATCCGGATACTCACGGACTATGGGTATATCCTCCGGACTCTTACCTACAACCTTATTGACCATTGGCAGCATAGCTTGAGGAAAAGTTAAGAGCAAGCAATCTCGACCATGAACAGGAGAGTTAAGATATACGGCTCGAGATGCTATATCCAATACTGCCTTATGGAAATTCATCCATTGCATGCCAATAATTGCATCTAACCCTTGCCCATCCAGGATGATTAATGAAGTAGGATAAACCTTGTTACCCAATCTTAATGGCATATTGGCAGCTGCTTCATTAGTAAGGATCCTACCCCAGGTGTTGAGATGATATGTGTCCATGTCAACTTAGATGGTGTGATGCAATGCTGAGCAATGTAGGACTTGTCGATGAAATTATGCGTAGCTCCCGAATCAAATAAAACCATAGCAGGATGTTCAGCGATAGAAAACATACCCGCTAAGATTTGTCCTCCTTCGGGCAGCTCCTCGGCCGTAGTAAAGTTGGCACGGCCCGTCTTCACTTGTGTATTCTTGGCTGGTGCCCTCTCGCTGGTTCTCGCGGCTGTCCTTGAGGTCGGGGTGCATATGGTGCCTTCGAGGATATGGGCAGCTGCGGTAATAATGTCCCGAACGGCCACAATTGAAGCATGGCGGTCCATTCTCGCTGCGGTGCTTGACTCACGGTTCGGGGATTCCGGGAGTTCTCGTTGCTGATAGGGCGGACGATACCGATTCGGCCGCCGTTGCTCGAGGTTGCTCGGGGCGATTGATTCCGTCGGTAGAAGTTGGGGCGAGAGGGTGTATGCTGATAACGCCGACCTGATGGTGCGGTGTAGACCAGCCTGTACTTTGATGGTCCCCCACTTCCTTGTCCCGTAGCCGGCCTCTTCTTGTTCTTCTCCGTCCGATGATGACGGATAGAGTCTTCCGAGTGCAATAGCGTCACTCACAAAGTCGGTGAAGCTCGTCGGTCTTGTTCAACACCAAGCGAGATCGTAGCTTGGTACTCATTCCCTCCTTGAACAAATTCTTTTTCTTGGCGTCCGTGTCCACATGTTCGGGAGCGTATTGAGCAAGGCGGTTGAATACCTTGGAGTAGGTGTGAACATTCATATCCCCTTGCTTCGATGAGAGGAACTCCTTTCTCTTCGATTCATTAAGCCTTCCGGAATATGATGCTCCCCGAAGGCTTTAGTGAACTCTGCCCATGAAATCTGATGTCCTGGAGGAAACATTTGCTTTGTAGTTGGCCCACCAAGCTCCAGCAAATCCTTGCAACTGCCGGGAAGCGAAGAGGGTCTTCCGATGATCCGAGCATGGGAACAACTCCAGCTTCGACTCGATGGTACGCAGCCGGTTGTCGCCTTCTAAGGGCTCACCCGCATCCGAGAAGACCGGGGGCGAACCGATAAGAAATCCGAGAAGGTCACCCTTTCTTCCGGTGCATTGCGGGCCCGGTGACGTTCTCGTGGAGCGAGTGTTGCGAACCAATTGCTCCAATAATTCTCGCTGCTCCGCGCGAGAATCCAAGCATCGCAGCGATGGCTCGTGCCAAGGTCGGGGGTGGTGGGGGTGTTCCCGCTCCGCGTTGAGAACTCTCGGGCTCATCGCGTCTCCTTGTTCCAACCATTCTGTCCAAGAAAGTTTACGTTAGACATCTTCATTCCAACATAATAATGGAAGAAACAAGAATACATAGATGAGGACTTCCAAGGAATCTTTGTGCAACAAGCCATCTTTATTAAAACAACCACCAAATCCAATAACACATACTTCTACACTCACGTTACAACGGTTCCTATGATACACTCGTGCGTGGTTACATCATGCTCATTATTTAACTAGCGCCCGACTTACATACTAGTTGTTCTCACTCACTACTAGCTAGCACTCCACTATTCTTCGCGACGCCTGGATGTCACCTCCTGGCTTATGGAACTGCCTGTCTCGGATTCTACATCCTCTAGTCGTGAAATCTCCGTGAAGTCAATGACCGAATCCACGTCCATTATCTCTTCGGGATCCTCCTCTTCTTCTTCGTATTCAGCCTCCATAGGATTCTCCTGCGCTATTGGTTCATCTCCTGGAGGTTGTTGTCCTATTGCTTCATTCATTATGGCATTGTGTGCTTGCAGCGAGATCTTGTTCTAACCGAGTGATTAGCGCATGCGCGTTTGCTAGTTGCTGATCCTTGAATTGAATCTGCTGCTCCTTGTTTAGCAACTGCGCCTCTCTAATTGCTAACAACTCCTCCTTTTCCTGCAGCTGTCTCTCCAGCTCGACTATACGAACATCTTCCCTTGATCCTCTTACTTCACTCACACTCGTACGTGTGTCTGTCCATCTCTCGTGAAGAAGTAAGAGCATCGGATACAAGTAGAAACTAATCCTAATATTTTAGCACATTTGTTTATTCTAACAACTGCATATATATATATATATATATAGTACTACCACTTCCTTCCCATTGTTATTGCTGATACAAACTCAAACCCACTCTGCGTACACTCCCAACTGCCCAACCTCCGCTAGTACCCTATATACATCCGACCTATGTCAGCAAAATGTGGCTACCCTCCTACATTAGTGAAAACACAACACAACTAAGCCGACGGCGCGTGATCGCCGCCGTCCGACTCGACGTCCCAAGCCGGCGAAGCGGGTGGTGGCTCGTAGTCCATCCCGGAGACCTCCTCGTCCGGTGGACCCTCGCTGCTGCTCGCTCGCTCGCATCTGCTCGAACTCTTCAATCAGGTCGTCGTGGTCGTGGAGCAGGTGCGTGGTGTGCCTCGGCTAGCCCGTTGTACTGCATCCGTAGCTGACCCAGCTCGACCTCTCTCGTGACTAGGACCTCCACCAAGTGGTCCCGCTGCGCCGCCACCATGTCCGCCCGTAGCTCCTGCGTGTCCTCTGCGGCACGGGCGGCGTCTCGCTCCTCGGTCCTCGTAGTCGGCTGCGCGTCAAAGGCGATGACCGCCTCACGGTACTCGTCACGCGCGCGGGTCACCTCCACTATATGCTCCTCCAGCTCCGCGATCCCGGCGTGGGACCTCCGGATCTCCCGACAGTCCACTCGACGGCGGTGCTTCCAAGCACCCAACTATCGGTCCCGACTCCGTGTCCTCGGCTCCAAGCCGTGAAGCTGCTGCTCCAGCTCGGCGACACGTGCAGCTCGTGTCTCCTCCTCCTCCCGGGCGCGCTTCTTACCACGAGTGACCGGCATCTGCAGGGAACATGTTTAACAAGTTAAACACTTCTTCCCACAGAAGAAAAACGAACGGAACAACCTATAAAATACTACGGATTAGCTAAGCACATACCCAATATTTATTTAATGCAGAATATAACATGATGCATGCTCGGGAACTAGCTATACGTACCGTAGTAAAGAAACTACGACGAATAGTTAGCACTTCCCACGAACCCAAACGTCGACCAGTTAGTAAAAATCTAACTATTCTATATCCTTATAGGCTCCGTACTCTCTCGTCGTCTATCGCATAAATGTGTTAAGTTTTTGAAAATAGACTTGTAATGATGTGTCTGTTGCCTCCGAACCGCTCCGATACCAGCTGTGACATCCCCTTCGGGACCACCCGGGAATCGGAACGGAGGGACACTCGACGAAGCGAGTTACAACAGAAACATCATCTCATACAAGCCAGAATATACACATCATGGTATAATACAACCAAGTTTTCGAAATACAAACATTCGTGCAGCGAAAAGATAACATTATTGAAGTTTCAACATCCTACGAGTATTCAGCGGAAGCTTGTTCTATTACAACTCAACAGACTTAAGACGAAACAACGTGATGCACCGAGCCCTTCGTACATCACGGTCCTCTCTCTTCAAGGTGTGGGAATACGTTCCCACCGAAGGGAACCTCCCTCCGGACACTCGCTCCTCCTCGGGAAAACTGCCGTACAAGTCGTGATAGCACGACTCAACCCCTGTAAGGTAACGAACAAACCTTGAGTATTCTAATACTCAACAAGACCGACCCGTCAACATGGCACGCTAAGGCCGACGCCTAGTATGCAAAGGCTTTCTGGCTGTGGGGTTTACTCCTTTGCGAAAAACAGCATTAAAGGGTGGGTCCTTACTTTCAGTATTTTAGCTCGAGTTATGTTCATTAGCCATGGTATTTGCAACCTAACTCTATTCAATCAAGTTTCCAAACAAGATATAATAGATCTTTATCCTTCCATCTCTCATCTTCCTCATCATTCATAAAAGTTACTACGATGTGACGAGCTAAACAAGCGGTACTCATTATCGCGAGGGACAGCGATTCGAATCGATTTTATACCAGCTCGGCAAAACCCGACTACACGACGTATACGCATCACCCCGATCGTATACGACAACCTTTCCCGCTAGCACCTGACAGCAGACTAGCCATTTCCAACTCCCCGGAAGTATGGCGACGCCACGACTTCCCTCGTGGTCGACCCATCTCCCTCCCGTGAGACTATCCTCTCACCGACGACCGATAAAGAGAGTTGGCTACGCTACATCTCTCGGGGCGATAGGGTACATCAGCTTGCCGGGCCCATGATACCAGCATGTAGCACGGTACGTTCAAACTTGTTCAACTAAGCCGACAACGGTATGGTCCTTGACCGACACGGACGGGGCTACCACCTTGCAAGACCTCATCTCCGTCTTGCCCTTTCTCCTACGGGGCCCGTCCGGTCTCAACTTCATTATCACTCTCAACATCTTTAATGTCAACACAAACACTCTTAAAGCCTCCATGCTTTAAGTGCCCTAAACATCTACCGTTGCCATTATGAATTAAGCTTAGCCTCTATTGAGCTACCTGTACCAAGTATAGAAAGAACAAACGGAAACCTACCAATATGCATCTAAGGTGTCAACCAAACCCTAACACCTAATGCACAAGCATAACCGTACTATGTGATAAAGTAAAATATTTAAAACATAGGTAGGATGCACCGGGGCTTGCCTTGAGTTTGTTCGAAGTTAGTCTCCTCGGCGGCGGGGTCGACTTCAAGATCCCGGCTCCCGACTCGCCCTCGGGTGGAACCTCGATTACTTCGAACCTAGTCGACCAGCAGATGCATCGCGAATCACAAATATGTATGCATGAATGCCCATGATGAAAGTATGCAAGGGTTCATTAATGAAGTTCCATAGATAATAAGTAATGATTAATGCTTAATCACTTTAGTTAATGGATAGATTAGAGATAAGTATGTTCATTAAGCATTAATTAACATTTAATTATGCTGATTAATAAGTGTTTAATTAAGATCATTATTAATTAATTTTGTTCTCCTTAATTACTTAATTAAGGTCACTAATCACTTAAGTTTAATTACTCCGATTTATTAGGTAATAAACAAATAATTTCGTTAAGTGATTAAAGGCTAATATATTATGATCATATAAAAATAATACAATTTAAGTTTAATTTTGGAAAAATAAATTTTATTATTAATTTCGTCTACAGTATCTCCTTTATTAACTAGAATTATTTTTCATAATTAAACATTTTATTTACATAAAATAATAGCTTTTCTTTAATCAAAGAAAGGGATTAACTACAATTTACAAATAAATTTTATTCAAAATAATTATTTTATTTCACAAATGGATAGATCTCATTTTTCTGAGTCTAACAAAGTTGGTTTGGTATTTTTCTGAATTTTATTGAATTTTCTACGAATTTTGAAAATTTAAAAACACTTCATGTGCCACACGGGGGTCACGGTGGTTGGCCGCACGAAATCCGCTTGTGGCCACACGCGATCCAGCGCGTGTGGCCCGCGGTGTGGCGCCACCGCGGCGACCGAGAGAACGGCGGCGCGGCCACCGGCGATGGCCGGAGTTGGCCCGAGCTCGCCGCGAGGCTACCTATACGATCTACTCGTCGTGGCGAACCTAGTGGGGGTGACGTGCTCACATGAGCTTGACCGGAGACGCGCCGGCGGCGAGATGCGGGCACGGCGGAGCTCCGGCCAGGGCGCGAGCTCACCACGAGTGGACAAAACTTGAGGAAATTCAAACTAGGAGCTTCTACCGAGCATAAGCAAGCTCGACGTGCCGCCCTAGAAGCATGAGCAAGATCGGAAGGTACGAGCTCACCGTGAGTGGCGCGGCGGCGGTGAACCGGACCCGGGAAAACGACGATTGCACGGTTCTCTGCGGAACGAACTTGGTGATGAGTGAACGGAAGCAAAGAGCAACAAGTTGCGCAGCAACGAGAGGAAAAAGAAGGATGAACGGCTCACCGGAGATGGAGAATTTGAGCCTGCGGCGGAGGAACGACGGTGATGGACCGATGGGGAAAATAGCTTCGCTTCGACGGAGCAGGGCGGCTCAAGTTAATTGAAGGGCTTGGGGAGCTTCGCCGTGACTCTGCGGAACTTTGGCCGGTGGTGGTTCGGACGGAGGGCTGCCGGAGCGGCCTCGGCGGCGATGCTCCGCAGGGGCGGGAGTGGCGGTGAGGTGGGGGGTGAAATGGAGGCGAAGGGAGAGGATAGGGCCGGGCCGTGGCCTTTATCCGGGCCGGAGGCGGTGAGGCGCCATGCGGCAGCTGCGCAAGCAGCCGCTTAGCTGCTGCGTGGCCGCCCCGCCGGGAGGCGGTTCCCGCGGCGGCGCCGAGGTGCGGTGGGAGAGAGAGGGGAAGAAGAGAGGCTGGCCGCTGGGCCGGGCCCGGCATTTTTGCAAAAAGACCCCTAGGCTTTTACGTAACTAAAAACTAAGCTTCCCGAGCTCATAAAATTCTACAAAAATTCAGGGTTGCAAATGGAAGTATTTTGGACACTTTTCCTATTAAGTCCAGGTTAAAACTCCAATTCATTTTCGGATTAAAAATTCATAGCTAAATTAAATAAAGAGACTTTGTTTATTTTCTCGCAAATATTTTTACATGACAAAATGCCTTCGATAATTTTTCATAAATTCTTATTTGTGATAATTGATCCATAGAAAATGTTAAACTTGGATTTTCTTCTCATTTTATTTCTTTTTAACACCTCATTTATTCTTTAGTTACTTTGATATTTTATGTGCTTATGATTAATACCACATGCTTAATGATCTCACAATTAAAATGTGATGACATGCTCATAAATGCCATGAAATGC
>JAUNZO010000207.1:600000-787602 GCA_031894775.1 Chloris gayana
TTTTCCGCAACCAGTAGTGTCTAAGAGTCCAAAAATGTGTTCCGAAACGATCCGTGTGAGAAACACCGACGCACAATTTTGTTCGAGTTCGGGTGGCCCCACTAGTCACCCGAAATCATTGCGTCGGAATAAGTTCGAAAATTCTGTTTTCCGTACCCACTAGTGTCTATGAGTCCAAAAATATATTCCAAAATGATTCTAGCGTTAAAACCCGACGCACAATTTTATTTATGTTCGGGTGGGCCCGATACGAGAACCGCGTTTATTGCACCGGGGCAAGTTGTGAAAACTGTTTTTTCCGCACTTGGTAGTGTCTTTAGGTCCAAAATTGTGTTCTAAAACGGATCCGTGTGCGAAACACCGACGCACAATTTTGTTCATGTCCGGGTGGCCCCACCAGTGACCCTTATTTATTGCGACGGGACAAGTTGTGAAAACTGTGTTTTCCGCACCGGAAGTGTCTAGGACTCCAAAAATGTGTTCGGAACGACCCGTTTGCGAAATATCGACGCTCAATTTTGTTCGAGGTTCGGGTGGCCCCATTGGTCACCCGAAATGATTGCGTTGGAACAAGTTGTGAAAATTGTGTTTTCCGTACCCACTAGTGTCCTTGAGTCCTAAAATGTATTCCCGAACGATTCCAGCGTTAAACCCCGACGCACAATTTTATTTATGTTCCGGTGGGTCCACTACGGACCCGCATTTATTGCGCCGGGACAAGTTGTGAAAATTGTTTTTTCCGCATCCGGTAGTGTCTAGGAGTCCAAAAATGTGTTCTAGAACAACCCGTCCGAGAAACACCAATGCACAATTTTTTCGAGTTCGGGTGGCCCCACTAGTCACCCGAATTCATTGCGTCGGGACAAGTTGCGAAAGCTGTGTTTTCCGTACCTACTAGTGTCTATGAGTCCTAAAATGTATTCCGGAACGATCCTACCGTGAAACACCGATGCACTTTTATGTTTATGTTCGGGTGGGCCCACTACGGACCCGCATTTATTGCATCGGGACAAGTTGTGAAATCTATGATTTCCACACCCGTAGTGTCTAGGAGTCCAAAAATATGTTCGGAACAACCCGTGTGCGAAACACCGACGCACATTTTTGTTTATGTTCAGCTGGGCCCACTGCGGACCCACATTTATTGCGTCGGAACAAGTAGTAAAAATTGTGATTTCCACACACGGTAGTGTCTAGGACTCCAAAACGTGTTCCGGAACAACCCTTGTGCGAAACACCGACCATAATTTTGTTCATGTTCGGGTGGGCCCACTAGTGACCCGCATTTATTGCGCGGGACACGTTGTGAAAATTGTGTTTTCCGCACCCGGTAGTGTCTAGGAGTCCAAAAATGTGTTCGGAACGATCCGTGTGAGAAACACCGACGCACAATTTTGTTCGAGTTCGGGAGGCCCCACAAGTCACCCGAAATCACCGTGTCGGAACAAGTTGTGAAAATTGTGTTTTCCGTAACCACTAGTGTCTATGAGTCCTACAATGTATTCCGGAACGATTCCAGCGTTAAACCCCGACGCACAATTTTGTTTATGTTCGGGTGGGCCCACTACGAGACCCGCATTTATTACGTCGGGACAAGTTGTGAAAACTGTGATTTCCACACCCGGTAGTGTCTAGGGGTCCGAAAATGTGTTTGAAAACAATCCGTGGACGAAACACCGACGCACAATTTTGTTCATGTTCGGGTGGCCCCACTAGTCACCCGAATTCGTTGCATCGGGACATGTTGTGAAAGTCTGTGTTTTCTGCACCTACTAGTGTCTATGAGTCCTAAAATGTATTCCGAACGATCCTACCGTGAAACACCGACGCACATTTTTGTTTATGTTCGGGTGAGCCCACTAAAGACCCGCATTTATTGCGTCGGGCAAGTAGTGAAAACTGTGATTTCCACATCCGGTAGTGTCCACAAATGTGTTGCGGAACGACCCGTGTGCGAAACACCGACGCACGATTTTGTTCATGTTCCGGTGTCCCCACCAGTGACCCGCATTTATTGCGTCGGGACAAGTTGTGAAAACTATGATTTCCACACCCGATAGTGTCTAAGAGTCTGAAAATGTTTTCGGGAACGATCCGTGTGAGAAACACCGACGCACAATTTTGTTCGAGTTCGGGTGGCCCCACTAGTCACCCGAAATCATTGCGTCGGAACAAGTTGTGAAAATTGTGTTTTCCGTACCCACTAGTGTCTATGAGTCCTAAAATGTATTCCGGAACGATTCCAACGTTAAACCCGACGTATGTTCGGGTGGGCCCACTACTGAGCCGCATTTATTGCGTCGGCACAAGTTGTGAAAACTGCTTTTCCGCACCCGGTCGTGTCTACGAGTCCAAAAATGTGTTCGGAACGATCCGTGTGCGAAACACTCGACGCACAATTTTGTTCATGTTCGGGTGGCCCCACTAGTGACCCGCATTTATTGCGCCGGGATAAGTTGTGAAAACTGTGTTTTCCGCACCCGGTAGTGTCTAGGAGTCCAGAAATATGGTCCGGAACGACCCGTGTGCGAAACACCCATAATTTTGTTCATGTTCGGGTGGCCTCACTAGTAACTCTGCATTTATTGCGCCGGGACAAGTTGTGCAAGCTGTGTTTTCCGCACCTGGTAGTGTCTAGGAGTCCAAAAATGTGTTCGGAACGATCCGTGTGAGAAACCGTGACGCACAATTTTGTTCGAGGTTCGGGTGGCCCCACTAGTCTCCCAAAATCTTTGCGTCGGAACAAGTTGTCAAAATTGTGTTTTTCGTACCCAGTGTCTATGAGTCCTAAAATGTATTCGGAACGATTCCAGCGTTAAACCCCGACGCACAATTTTATTTATGTTCGGGTGGGCCCACTATAGACCCGCATTTATTGCGCCGGGACAAGTTGTGAAAACTGTGTTTTCCGCACCCGGTAGTGTCTACGAGTCCAAAAATGTGTTCGGAACGATCCGTGTGCGAAACACCGACACACAATTTTGTTCATGTTCGGGTGGCCCCACTAGTGACCCGCATTTATTGCGCCGGGATAAGTTGTGAAAGCTGTGTTTTCCGCACCCGGTAGTGTCTAGGAGTCCGAAATGTGTTCGGAACGATACGTGTGCGAAACACTCGACGCAGAATTATGTTCATGTTCGGGTGGCCCCACTAGTGACCCGCATTTATTGAGCCGGGACAAGTTGTGAAATCTATTTTTTCCGCACCTAGTAGTGTCTACGAGTCCAAAAATATGTTCGGAACGATCCGTGTGCGAAACACCTACACACAATTTTGTTCATGTTCGGGTGGCCCCACTAGTGAGCCACATTTATTGCGTCGGGACCGGTTGTGAAAACTGTGTTTTCTGCATCCGGTAGTGTCTAGGAGTCCAAAAATGTGTTCCAGAATGACCCGTGTGAGAAAGACCGACTCAAAATTTTGTTCGAGTACGGGTGGCCCCATTAGTCACCCGAATTCATTGCGTCGGGACATGTTGTGAAAGCTGTGTTTTTGGCACCTACTAGTGTCTATGAGTCCTAAAATGTATTCCGGAATGATCCTACCGTGAAACATCGACGCACATTTTTGTTTATGTTCGGATGGGCCCACTACGGACCCGCATTTATTGCGTCGGGACAAGTAGTGAAAACTGTGATTTCCACATCCGGTAGTGTCAAGGAGTCCAAAAATGTGTTGCGGAACGACCCGTGTGCGAAACACCGACGCACAATTTTGTGCATGTTCGGGTGGCCCAACCAGTGACCCCCATTTATTGCGTCGGGACAAGTTGTGAAAACAATGATTTTCACACCCGATAGTGTCTAGGAGTCCGAAAATGTGTTCCGAACGATCCATGTGAGAAACACCACCGCACAATTTTGTTCGAGGTTCGGGTAGCCCCACTAGTCACCCGAAATCATTGCGTCGGAACAAGTTGTGAAAATTGTGTTTTTAGTACCCACTAGTGTCTATGAGTCCTAAAATGTATTCGGGACGATTCCAGCGTTAAACCCCGACGCACAATTTTATTTATGTTCGGGTGGGCCCGATACGAGACCCACATTTATTGCTGCTGGGACAAGTTGTGAAAACTGTTTTCCGCACCCGGCGGTGTCTACGAGTCCAAGAATGTGTTCCGGAACGACCCGTGCGTGAAATACCGACGCACAATTTTGTTTATGTTCGGGTGGCCCCACTACATACCCGCATTTATTGCGTCGGAACAAGTTGTGAGAACTGTGTTTTCCACATCCGGTAGTGTCTACGAGTCCAAAAATTTGTTCGGAACTATTCGTGTGCAAAACACGGACGCACAATTTTGTTCATATTCGGGTGGCCCCTCTAGTGACTACATTTATTGCGTCGGGACAAGTTGTGAAAACTGTGTTTTCCGCACCCGGTAGTGTCTAGGAGTCCGAAATGTGGTCCGGAACGACCCGTGTGCGAAACACCCACAATTTTGTTCACGTTCGGGTGGCCTCACTAGTAACCTGCATTTATTGCGCCGGGACAAGTTGTGCAAACTGTGTTTTCCGCACTGGTAGTGTCTAGGAGTCCAAAAATGTGTTCGGAACGATCCGTGTTTGAAACAGATGACGCACAATTTTGTTCGAGTTCGGGTGGCCCCACTAGTCTCCCGAAATCTTTTCGTCGGAACAAGTTGTCAAAATTGTGTTTTTCGTACTCGGTGTCTATGAGTCCTAAAATGTATTCCGAACGATTCCAGCGTTAAACCCCGACGCACAATTTTATTTATGTTCGGGTGGGCCCACTATAGACCGCATTTATTGCGTCGGGAAAAGTTGTGAAAAGCGTGTTTTCCGCACCCGTTAGTGTCTACGAGTCCAAAAATGTGTTCGGAACGATCCGTGTGCGAAACACCGACGCACAATTTTGTTCATGTTCGGGTGGCCCCACTAGTGACCCGCATTTATTGCGCCGGGATAAGTTGTGAAAATTGTGTTTTCCGCACCCGGTAGTGTCTAGGAGTCCGGAAATGTGTTCGGAACGATCCGTGTGCGAAACACTCGACGCAGAATTTTGTTCATGTTCGGGTGGCCCCACTAGTGACCCGCATTTATTGCGCCGGGACAAGTTGTGAAAACTATTTTTTCCGCACCTAGTAGTGTCTACGAGTCCAAAAATATGTTCGGAACGATCCGTGTGCGAAACACCTACACACAATTTTGTTCATGTTCGGGTGGCCCCACTAGTGAGCCACATTTATTGCGTCGGGACAAGTTGTGAAAACTGTGTTTTCTGCATCCGCTAGTGTCTAGGAGTCCAAAAATGTGTTCCGGAACGACCAGTGCGAGAAAGACCGACTCACAATTTTGTTCGAGTACGGGTGGCCCCACTAGTCACCCGAATTCATTGCGTCGGGACATGTAGTGAAAGCTGTGTTTTTGGCACCTACTAGTGTCTATGAGTCCTAAAATGTATTCCGGAATGATCCTACCGTGAAACATCGACGCACATTTTTGTTTATGTTCGGATGGGCCCACTACGGACCCGCATTTATTGCGTCGGGACAAGTAGTGAAAGCGTGACTTCCACATCCGGTAGTGTCTAGGAGTCCAAAAATGTGTTGCGGAACGACCCGTGTGTGAAACACCGACGCACAATTTTGTTCATGTTCGGGTGGCCCCACCACCGACCCGCATTTATTGCGTCGGGACAAGTAGTGAAAACTGTGACTTCCACATCCGGTAGTGTCTAGGAGTCCAAAAATTTGTTGCGGAACGACCCGTGTGTGAAACACCGACGCACAATTTTGTTCATGTTCGGGTGGCCCCACCACCGACCCGCATTTATTGCGTCGGGACAAGTTGTGAAAACTATGATTTCCACACCCGATAGTGTCTAGGAGTCCGAAAATGTGTTCCGGAACGATCCGTGTGAGAAACACCACCGCACAATTTTGTTCGGGTTCGGGTAGCCCCACTAGTCACCCGAAATCATTGCGTCGGAACAAGTTGTTTAAATTGTGTTTTTAGTACCCACTAGTGTCTATGAGTCCTAAAATGTATTCCGGGACGATTCCGAGCGTTAAACCCCGACGCACAATTTTATTTATGTTCGGGCGGGCCCAGTACGGACCCACATTTATTGCGTGCTGGGACAAGTTGTGAAAACTGTTTTCCGCAACCGGCGGTGTCTACGAGTCCAAAAATGTGTTCGGAACGACCCGTGCGCGAAATACCGACGCACAATTTTGTTTATGTTCGGGTGGCCCCACTAGTGACCCGCATTTATTGCGTCGGGACAAGTTGTGAAAACTGTGTTTTCCGCACCCGGTAGTGTCTAGGAGTCCAAAAATGTTTTCGAAACGATCCGTGTGAGAAACACCGACGCACAATTTCGTTCGGGTTCGGGTGGCCCCACTAGTCACCCGAAATCATTGCGTCGGAACAAGTTGTGAAAATTGTGTTTTCCGTACCCACTAGTATCTATGAGTCCTAAAATGTATTCCGGAATGATTCCAGTGTTAAACCCGACGTACAATTTTATTTATGTTCGGGTGGGCCCACTACGAGACCCGCATTTATTGCGTCGGGACAAGGTGTGAAAACTGCTTTTTCCGCACCCGGTAGTGTCTACGAGTCCAAAAATGTGTTCGGAACGATCCGTGTGCGAAACACCGACGCACAATTTTGTTCATGTTCGGGTGGCCCCACTAGTGACCCGCATTTATTGCACCGGGACAGTTGTGAAAGCTGTGTTTTCGGCACCCGGTAGTGTATAGGAGTCCAAAAATGTGTTCGGAATGATCCGTGTGCAAAACACCGACGCACAATTTTGTTCATGTTCGGGTGGCCCAACTAGTGACCCGCATTTATTGCGTTGGGACAAGTTGTGAAAACTGTGTTTTCCGCACCCACTAGTGTCTAAGAGTCCAAAAATATGTTTCGGAACGATCCGCGTGACAAACACCGACGCACAATTTTGTTCGGGTTCGGGTGGCCCCACTAGTCACCCGAAATCATTGCGTCGGAACAAGTTGTGAAAATTGTGTTTTCCGTACCCACTAGTGTCTATGAGTCCTAAAATGTATTCCGGAACGATCCCAGACATGAAACACCGATGCACATTTTTCTTTATGTTCGGGTGGGTCCACTATAGACCCGCATTTATTGCGTCGGGACAAGTTGTGAGAAGTGTGTTTTCCACACCCGGTAGTGTATAGGAGTCCAAAAATGTGTTCGGAACGATCCGTGTGCGAAACACCGACGCACAATTTTGTTCATGTTCGGGTGGCCCCACTAGTGACCCGCATTTATTACGTTGGGACAAGTTGTGAAAATCGTGTTTTCCGCACCTAGTAGTTTCTAGGAGTCCAAAAATGTGTTCCGGAACGATCCGCGTGAGAAACACCGACGCACAATTTTATTCATGTTCGGGTGGCCCCACTAGTCACTTGAATTTATTGCGTCGAGATAAGTTATGAAAACTATGTTTTCCGCACCCACTAGTGTCTATGAGTCCTAAAATGTATTCCGAACGATTCCAGCGTTAAACCCCGACGCACAATTTTATTTATGTTCGGGTGGTCCCACTACGGACTCGCATTTATTGCGCCGGGACAAGTTGTAAAAGCTGTGATTTCCACACCCGGTAGTGTCTACGAGTCCAAAAATGTGTTTCGTAATAATCCGTGTGAACACCGACGCACTATTTTGTTCCTGCTCGGGTGGCCCCACTAGTGACCCGCATTTATTGCACCGGGACAACATGTGAAAACTGTGATTTCCACACCCGGTAGTGTCTAGGAGTCCAAAAATGTGTTCCGGAACGACCCGTGTGCAAAACACCGACGCACAATTTTGTTCATGTTCGGGTGGCCCCACTATGTTTCCGGATCTTGGAGTTGAGCTTTTCTGATCTTGTCCTCTAGATTGGGGCGTAATTCTAGCACTTTTGTCTCTCCTGGGGATGTTATGTGCAGATTAAGGCTGTCCATCTCTTGGGTTAATTCAGGGTCGATAGTGGTGGTACTCACGTGGTTATAGTAGGCCCTGCAGCTGAGTGCGTCTCGCCACTACATTGGCTTTCCCTGGGTGGTACAGGACGTCCAAGTCGTAATCCTTTATCAATTCCAACCATCTCCTTTGTCTTAGGTTCGGACCTGGCTGAGTGAAGATATAGTTCGGACTCTTGTGGTTGGTGAAAATCTTGCACTTATTACCAATGAGGTAGTGTCTCCAAATATTAAGTGCATGTACTATGGCTGCCGGTTCCAAGTCATGGGTCGGATAGTTCCGCTCATGGGGCTTGAGCGGTCTTGCGGCATACGCGACAACTCGTTCGTCTTGCATCAGCACGCCTCCTAATCCACTCCGAGAGGCATCATAGTATACCACGAAATCCTTGCGAATGTCCGGCAATGTGAGTATCGGGGCTTCGGTGACTCTTTTCTTTAGTTCTTGGAAGCTCTTCTCACATTGTGGACTCCATTGGAACTTAGCTTCCTTACGGGTAAGTTCCACCATGGGTTTGGCTATCTTAGAGAATCCTTCAATGAATCTTCGATAGTAACCGATCAATCCTAAGAAGATTCCGATTTCGTAGCTTTCTTGGGTTGTCTCCGACTTTTAACGAGCTTCCACTTTAGCTGGATCTATCGCCGATCCCTTGGCACCGATAACGTGCCCTAGGAATCCAACTTCCTCTAGCCAAAATTAACACTTGCTGAATTTGGCGTATAACCGGTGGTCTCCGAGGCGGTCCATCACTATCCTTAGATGTTCCTCATGTTCTTTCCTGTCTTTGGAATAGATGCGTATGTCATCTATGAAGACCACTACAAATTTATCCAATTCTTCCATGAAGATTTTGCTCATTAAGTTCATGAAGTAGGCCGGGGCATTGGTCAATCCAAATGGCTTGACAGGTGAACTCAAACTGTCCATATCTCGGTGATGAATGTCTGTCTTCATGACATCTCGCTTCTCCGATTTTTAGTTGGTAGTATCCTGACCTTAGTTCAATTTTGGAGAAATACTTAGCTCCCTTTAGTTGATCGAAGAGGTCATCGATCCGGGGCAACGGGTATTTGTTCTTGATGGTTACTTCGTTCGGAGAATGGTAATCTATGCATATTCTCTTACTTGCGTCTTTCTTTTTCACAAAGAGGACCGGAGCTCCACATGGGCACGAGCTTGGTCGAATATACAAAGCTTTGTAAGTCTCGCTAGCTGTTCCTTGAGTTCCTCTAGTTCATTTGCTACCATCCTATAGGGTCTCTTGGCAATAGGTCCGGATCCCGGAATCAAGTCAACAACGAACTCAATCTCTCGATCCGGAGGCATTCCCGGCAATTCCTCGGGGAATACGTTCGGATAATCCTTTATTACGGGCACGGTCTCTAGGGTAGGTGTGTCCATATGACATAGCATGTTTCCAATCCTTGACCGACGTGGTTACGGACTCATCGGTATTCCTTAGTGGTTGATAGCTGTCATCGTACGGTCTTCACATGATATGTTTCCCTTGTGTTTGGCTAACCAGTTCATTCCCAGTATCACATCCACTCCTTGTCTTTCTAACACCACTAGATCTGCTCTAAAGGATACCCCACTTAAGATGATTTCTATCCCTGTACAACCGTATCGACATTTTATTGTGGCTCCCGGGGATTGGGTTATCGAGAGGTATTTTAAGTGTAACTTTGGGTATGTGGTGTTTAAGAACAAACTTCAAAAAAATGAATGAATGTGACGCTCCGGAATAAAACATAACCGTTGCAATGGTAGAGTTGACTAGGTACTCATCGAGCACAACATCCGGCGCATCTTCGGCTAGCCGGACGGCAATGTGGTTCACCTTTCCACGGTTGTAGCTTGGAGCAGGGCGCGGCTGTCCGGCGCTTGGGACGAGTGTTGCGGACTATAGAGCCTCGCCGGCTTGGCTGCCGAGTTGGTGGGCGTTTTGATTCCCACATTCTTGTAAGGGCACATGGCAATCCCGTGGGTGAACTCTCCACGGTTGTAGCAGCCCTTGTTGACGTTGTTCCGTGCCCGGCTAACGGTAGCGTTGCTCCTCCGGGTGGGGGCGTAGCTCGGCTTGGGGCCCGGCGAGGTGCGGATTGTTGTCTATTTCCGCCGGTGCGATATCGCATCACGGGGCGAGGCGGGTACCTCCGGTTATTCCTGGTGCGCTGCCTCTCGAGCTCTTTCCCGACGCTCCCGGAACTTGCGCTTACGATCACCGTTCTCCATGTTGACGGATTCCGCCATCGGTATGCAGCTGTTCATCGAGTGTTGAAGTCTAGGTAAATGTTCCCAATAGCGTGGGTTCCGAGGGTTCCACGCAGACCTTTCTTGAAGCATTCCTACTTCTTCTTATCGTCACTCACTTCTCCTAGGGCATAGCGAGCTAGCTGGGTGAACTTCTTGAGGTACTCGGTTTATGGTCATGGAGCCTTGGTGTAGCTTTTTGAATTCCTCATTCTTCATGTCCATGATTCCTTCAGGGATGTGATACTCTGTGAAGACCTGCTGAAATTCCTTCTAGCTAACTCGCGGTGACGTGGGGTATCGCATCACCGTAGTTGTCCCACCATTCTGCAGCGGGTCCAACTAGTTGATGGGCAGCTAGGGCCTCTTTATCTTGATCTCCTGCACCAACTATCCTCGCCTTCTTGCTGATCTCTCCGAGCCAATCATGAGCTGCCCGGGGTCCTCTACATTCCGTTCATAGGTAGGGGGCTTGAGCCTCATAAATTCTGCCGTCTTGGAGGGAGCATGCCCACGGTTGGTGGCGTGGATAGCTTGGAACCGAGTTTGGTGGCGGTGGGTTTTGTCCATTTCCTTGGTTGATGACTTCAACTCCATTCTCGCCATTGCTCTCGCTCGTGACGGCTACGGCTGGCCATGGGTCAAGGCGTTGGTTACCTTTAGGTAGAAAAATGGGAGCGAGTTAGGTCTATGGCCTTAGCAATTGTTTTAATGTTTTGTGGGTTAGTCACAAAACTTCACTCAATCAAAGATCCAATTTAAGAAGCAAACACACAAGCACCATGCATTTATTATATTATACAACGATTCATGGTACATGACACGTGATACAGGATACATGACACAAGATACATCGTACATGACCCATGGTACATACTCATGACTCGTGATACGTAACATTATACATGGTACATATAAAACATGATACATGACACAAGTACTTGGCATATAGGATGAAATCACCCGGCTCATGGTACTCATGCCTAGTACTAAGCTATGACTCTAAGATTCTCGAGATCTACTCGTCACTAACCACCATCGGTTTTTTCTGGGGTTTCTTGTTCTTTGGTTTCTTTAGGGCCTCGAACAGAGAAGAGATCTGTTCTTCCTTCCTTTTGAGCTCCGCCTTCGATTAAGCACCTCTTCTTTTAGATTGTTAATTTCGGTGTCTTTTCCTTTGCTTTCTTCCGTGAGTTCGTCCATTTCCTCATGTAGTTCCTCTCGCTGCATCGTAAGCGTCTTGGGCGACCTCTTGTTCCGTAGAAATGGTGTGGAAGGATTCCTTCGGTGAGAGTATCCAATGCTAGCAGGTATTGAGCGGTAGCCGCCGGTGTGGAGTCTCGCCATCACACGGGTTGGTCCGTCTAAAGAGCGAACGCGATGTTTCCGGACGGGGTACTCTCTCATCCCTACTGGAAAGAACCGGATAGGAGTGTCTCCTGTGATCTGAATACTCTCGGAGCAGTAGCGTAGCGAGAGGTCGCGGGCCACTAATCGAAGAGTGTCCACGAAGGTCGTCCCGGTCCGAGCGGTGGTGATGTACGGGAGGCCATCCGTAGTCCCGTAGAGGTTGGGTGCACGGACCTTTATCGTGCAACGAGCAATCCCATTCTCGGCACTATTGTTGCCAGCGATACTTGGGTTTGACACATATCTCGTGCATACGTAGCACTCTTCGGAGGATTTCCGGGAATCCTCCCACGTCCGTAGCGGTGGTGTGCTTCCACTCGCGTTCTTCTTCCATCTCGTAGAATAATCAATCTCCTATAAGTGAGAAATTTCGGGGTAGGAGAGTTATAGAAGAGTTTTAATTTTTTTTATTATCGGAGCAAGGCAAGAGAAGATATATATGTGGGGGAAGGAACTTAATAGATAGTGCGGTGTGTCATACGTCCTAAGTCCTTAATCGCGTCCTATCGGTCGAGTATAGGCTACGATACCATCTCGCGGCGTTCAGCTCTCGGGACTACATCGTGTATACGTACCAATCCCTGGAACAGTAGTTGGTACACACATAGATGATACAAATCCGATACAGACAACCTTTATTGATTCCTCAAAGGGATAGTAGCTAGGGGATACATGGTCCGGACAACATTCAAAGAGGCGGATAGGCCAATCTCACATAAAAGAAAACACACTCGGAAAGCATCATCGAGCGAAGGACGCGACCTACTCATCATCCTCGTGGTATTCTCCATCTTCGTCCGAACAAATAAGCAACGGGTGAGTACATAAGGTACTCAACAAGCTCTACCACTAGCAATCTGGTTGTGGTCAAGGTAGGGTCGAGTTTTAGCGAGACGAGCGCGGATGCGGGGCTCACTACGTAAGCAAAGAGGTTCTTGAAGAGGAAAGCAATTTCATAATTTTAGTTGGTCGGACCTGGGGGAGATATTCATCAATCCCAATAGTTCCCATTCTTTTTAGATGAGCCTTCCGACCGAAGGTCATAACAGCCTACGGCGGACCGGGCCGACACCAATTCCAAAACACACGGGCACAAGGCTGCCCACTCACACGTCAAGGTATTATTATTTGTGGCTAATCAACGAGAGCTCAAGGTTTGGCGTGTCAATATACCGTGACAACGGACATCCGGATAGTTTTATACACTCTGCAGAGGTTCGTACACTTTACCCACAAGCTATGTGTTCTTAGCTACGGAACACATTACGCTGCCACCACAACTAGGCATGCCCACAACTCCACCTCGAATGCCCAAGGATCCGACGCGTACGACACAAGCATACCGTCCACCATATATATGCCAAGTACTTGGACTTCACCAAATAAACTTCTTGCTGCGTAACCCAAGGTTTGGTGCACGATCCTGCCCATAACGAGTTCTATGGTTGTACACTAAATCACCAATTTGGGGTCCGAAGACCCGGTCCTTATATGGCGAGGGCAAACACTCATCCATCGCAAATGGACATCACCTAACATCAAGTACTCTACACTAGTACTAGGACTTTCGCCCACGGCCGGTATCATTTCCCACCCATCTTCACCTTAACACAGTTGGTCTAATCACCCACCTATCAACTCACACCACCAAACACATTTTCACACATTTTCATAAACAAGGTGTATGGTGATAGATAGTAACAGTTCCTAAGCACGATACTACTATATCATTAACGTAGGTAACAATACATCTAGATTGATTCTAGTGTTCTAATGGCAATCAAGGTTATAATGTTATGAACATTATCATATAACAATTGGGCTCTAGCAAAATAGTTGCAAGGAATGATGCATAATAAGAGTAGCTTCCTAAATAGGTGCGAGAATAAGCGAGAGAAATTAGGATCAACTATGATCAAGGAATTGATAGAGCTTGCCTCCTAACGCGTCCTCGAAGTCTTCCTCGTAGTCGGGGTCTTCCGGCTTCGCTCCTAGTTCTCCTCCTCTACGAGACGGCGTTAGAGTACGTAAACTACGTCACATAAAATAATGAACGCAAAAAGTAATAATCAGGAAAAACCAAATAAAATGGAGTGAAGAGGAAGGTTCCGGGGCTAGGGTTCGTCATGACGATTCCAATGGCGTTAGAATCGCCTAAAACGGAGCTACGGTTGAAAAGTTATGATTGTGAAAAGTTGGGGGGGGGTATTTTTGTAAAAATCAGCTACGGTTTCTATAAAAGAATAAATAAAATTTGGTAATTTTGGAGAAGTGGAGGGGCTAAAATGCAAAAATGCATTTTCGGGCTAGCTAGTGGACCTATTTGTAATTTTTGAAAAGTTCGGGGGCTTTATGTAAAAACCTAAGAGCTCTTAACTAATATTGGAAAAGGTCGGGGGGCTTTATGTAAAATTCTAAGGGCTCTTAATTAATATGGAAAAAGGTCAAG
The DNA here is from genome assembly GCA_031894775.1 of Chloris gayana. Classification (NCBI taxonomy): domain Eukaryota; kingdom Viridiplantae; phylum Streptophyta; class Magnoliopsida; order Poales; family Poaceae; genus Chloris; species Chloris gayana. The sequence continues at coordinate 614,077 of JAUNZO010000207.1, forward strand.
GCGCTTTATGTAAAAGTGGCTCTTCTAGGGTCGGGAATTATTTTTTCAAAAGGGAAAAGGTGGGAAAATCCGGGGCGTCGATCCGTGGATCTACGGCCGAGATTTAAATAGGGCGAACGGGTATGCCTCGATCTAATCTCAGCCCGTTTGGCCGAGATTGGATGGTGGGTGGCCACCGGCGTGGTGCGGCGGCGGCCGGAGGGGCGGCGCTGCAGGGGAGCTCGCCGGAATCGGGGTCCCGACGGCTGCGGTGGTCGGGAAGGGTAGCTAGGGGCACGCCGGTGGTCTACAATCACGGCCGAGCGGGGAGTGGGGTTGCGCGTGCGTGGGGATGTGACAGGAGGACGCGCGAGCTAGGCGGAGATGACCGTGAGGGCTCGGGATTGAGGGGGAAAGGGGCTTGGGAAGGTGTGCGTGCTCCCGGCGTAGCTAGGCGGCGCGGTGGCTTGGGCGAGAGGGAGGTGGTGAGGGCCGGACGACGAGAGGGGGAGAGGGAGGCGAACGGCGGACGGTGGCGAGAGCGAAGAGGGGAGGGATGTGGGGAGCTAAGGGGGCTTTTTATAGGCCGGGCGAAGGGGGGGGGGCATGGCACGGTGGTCGGGGTGGTGCGGCGCGAAGTGCGGAGAGGGGAGGTGGCCGGTACGGGGCGGAGGCGAGCCGGCAGGCGGGGAGGTGGCCGCGATCGGGTCGGCACAAACAACGGCCGGTCTAGCCGCTTGGCCGGGTGCGACGGGGAGAGGAGGGGCCGGTACGGCGGAGCTCGGGATGTCGACGCGGCGCTCGAGAAGATAAGGGAGGGGGAAGGAGCCAAGGAGGGGGCGGCAGCTTCGGCGGGGTACGGCCGTGGCGGTGCGCGCGGGAGCTCGGAGGGGGCGGCGGTAGTGGAGGTGGGGGACGGGCGACGGGAGGCCGGCGCACGACGCGCGTCGTGCGCTCGTGGCGTGCGGCGAGGAAGAAGAAGGGGGGGGGGCAGGGGGTGTTGTGCTTGGGCTCGGGTGAGAGGGGGTCGGGTCGGGGAGGAGAAACGGGGGTAGGGCGGCCCGATAGAGGTTTATTTCTTTTTCTATTTTATCTTCACTCCTTAAGCCAAAATAAAATTAAACAAAAATCAAATAAATTCCAATAAACCAAAATAAAATGAAGAAAACTAAAACTAAAGCAAATAAAATAGAAACAACCAAGTTTGTAAGTGTTAGGATTTTATTTAAAAATTCTATGTGTCATTTTCCTATGTGTGAAGTTTAGTTTTAATTCCTAGTTAATTTTTGTAAATATTTTTCCTGAATAAAATAAAATGATTTATTTAGTGATTTTTATATTTGGCCAAAAATCGGGGTGTTACAACAAGATAATAACGATCGTTAGGCAACGCCGCCGCCTCCTCCGGAGCAAGGCAACAATGATCACCGGACGGTTCCGGGGCTAGAAACCAAGACGATTGTTGCTATGACTACTCGGATGATGATCGGGATCGCAACTATCGACATTACCCCGGTCGGCGTTCACTATCACCGGTCCGGAAGAAGACGAGTATTCCGTAATCCCGGCGTTTACGTGGGATCTGCGTATTTTCAAGTACCCCGGAGGATTTAAGCCCGGGGCCATAGACAAATATGATGGTAAAGCCCCTCGTGTTGAGTGGCTCCGTATGTACACTATCGCCATCCGATCAGCAGGAGGAGATACTTTTGTGTTAGCAAACTATCTCCCCATGCGCATGGAGGAGGCCGGACGCTCGTGGTTACAATCCCTTCCCGAGAAATCTATTTCCTCTTGGGCCGATCTTACCAAAAAGTTCATTGAGCATTTTTAGGCGACTTGTGAGAAGCCAGGAAACTACTTCGATCTCAACGAGGGTGAAGCGAAGCCCGATGAGACGCTTACGGAGTTCATCGGGCGTTTTTGCAACAAGAAAGCCTTAATCCCCAATGTTCCCGATCAGCGAGATAAGTACGGCGTTTCAAGTCGGCGTCCGAAGTGAAGCATTGGTGCACAAGATCGGTAGGCGTAACCGGAATCTTACCATGACGGCGTCAAAGTGCTTCAAGATAACCGATGATTATGTCTGCTGGAAAATCAAACGTGGTCAATTGTGTGGGAACAAAGGGGAGGAGCCGAAGCACGACCAAGGCAACCGATCTGGATCCAAGAACAACAAGCGCAAGGCCGATAACCTTGTTGCAGCTGTAGACCGATCTCATGGAGGGGACCGCCCTGCGCCTCCTAAGAGGGGCCCAAGAGAACGACTTTCATTTGAAGCCCTGCTGGAGGGGCCTTGCATGATTCATAATGGGAATCATAAGAATAAGGAATGTTTCTTGCTGAGACCGTTCGCTTCGTTTGCATTGAAGGTAGCACCCCGATCCGGACAGGGTAACCAAACGGAATGACAAGGGTTGACAAGAAGCGAGATGATGATGAAGATGATGAAGGAGGCTTCGAGGAGCCGTCTAGGGAGGTGAACTTCATACACGGAGGACCTGATGCATATGAGTCAAAGCGCAAGCAAAAATTGGCATTCAGGGAGGTTAATGCCATTGCGCCCGCTACCCCTGAATATCTGCGATGGTCGGAGGTTTTGCCTAAAGCCGACGGATACCCGCTCATCTTGGCGCCTATCATCCATAAGGTACGCTTGAAGAGAACTTTCATTGACGGAGGAAGCTGCTTGGATCTTTTTGCTAAAACTCTGCTCGAGCTTGGTCTTTACGTGGCGAATTTGGATCGTAGCGTTTCACCGTTTCATGGTATAATACCCGGTCGAAACGAGTTATCATTTGGGGCAGATTTCTCCGCCATCGACTTTTGGAAAGAAAGAGAATTACAGTGTGACATCCCGTGTCACAATTAGGGTTAAGCATGCAATCAAAACCCTAATGACATCACTAATGGAGCACTAATGCGAATCACCCAAAGGAAAAATAAGAAAAATAAAAGAGAAAAGGAAAAACCTAGATTACACCCCAACCCTAAACTAGCCCCAAGAAAAATGCAAACATTATAAAAGCACTGCCCACATATTTTTGCACCACTGCATTGCTCGTGTAAAAAGAAGAATTTACAGTATTTTTACAAAATTTTTGAACAAAGTCTTGAACGTCCAAAAATTCAAATTCAAATCTGAAATGTCTCCGTTTGTAAATTTGGTATGAATTTTTGGAAGCATGATTAGAACTTCAAACTAAAAGATGAAAATTAAAGCACATCATGCTGGAGCTCCCTATATTTTTATTTTTATTTTTGGAGCACCAGAACTACGAATTTTACTCAAAGTTTCAAACCACAGATTCAAATTTTGAATTTTGACCTCGAGCTACGGCGACCGCCGGGCAATGGCGCCCGCGCCCGCCGGTCCGCCGCATCCCGCGCCTGCCACCGCGCGTGCCCCCGCCCAATCCCATCGCCACGTCCCTCCTGGCCACCTCCCAACCGCCTCTGTACCCGCCGGCCAACGAGAACGGCCGAGCATTGAAGCCGCGCCCGCCCCGTCGACCGGGTAAATGATTTTTGCATGAAACTTGGTAATTAATTTCCTCCCAGTACCTTGCATGTGTAGAAAATCCCATGTTAAGTTTTGAGCATGTTAAATAATTATTATTGCTAACCCCAGATTAATCTCATAAAAGGTTAATTTTAGCACATGTATAAATGGTTGTATGCATTTAAAATTTATATCTTTGCATGTTCATGTAAACTTCACGTACCACGATGTCATTTAGCACTTCATGGCAGGAATTGTAACAAGGTTTCATGTATTTCGTGCATGTAATAATTTTGGAATCGAATTCTTGTTTTAAAGTGCAATAGTCATCGCATGTGATGATAAACACTTAAGCCTAAATTTCATCGATTTGCATTTAAACTTTGCTAATCCTTAGTTTCTGAACCTACATGAAACACAGCACTCATGTCCATGTCTTAAGTCTTTGCTCATGTATTGTTAGGGTTATGCTTGTTCATGTAATTAATTTCCTTAAAGAGAACAAGTGTTATGTTCATGCTTACTAGGGTTTAATTAAACAAAGCTTTTGATTAACATATTCATATGCACCCTTACAAAACCAGCACACATGCATTACTCTCATCATCGGCCTTGTGTTCATATTATTTATGCAATTGCATTTCATCTTCTAGGTGACGCCGCCGAATTGAACCCGCCGGAAGAGACGATTGCAACACTCAACGCTTGTGAGGCTAGTGCTAACTTCGATCACTCTCAAGGAAAGCCCCGGTGCATTCCTGTTATTTCGAAATGTCTTTCTTTCATTACTATATTAAGGATGATGAATGTGCATTTAAGTTCTAGGAGTTGATTTGGAAATCCACGTGCATAAATTCCTATATGTCCTATGTCGCTTATGTGTCATATCCTCGTTACAAATGCTATGCTATGTTTATGGAGTCAACGATAGATTGGGGATCTCACTTAGGGCTTATGATTAAATGTGAACATGATGAGTTGGTTAAAAATTGAGAACACCCCATTGTGGCTCCGCGAACAAGTTTGAGTTGTGTACCACTTGCATACCTTTCTTATGGGGATTGGTAAACCTATGTAGCTTGTGAGTTGTAAAGTGAGCCGGATATCTCACCAACCCGAGAGGTGATGTGTATGGCACGGTGGTTGCATGGGTTGTGGACCGTTGGAGAGTACACGGGTTAAGCCTTGGGCGCGTTGTTGAACGGTCGCAAGGGGGACATGTACTCGGGGTCGGTGGCCCCGTGTTTTGCTTTATCATGAACTCACGAACGGTGGCCATACGTGTTCTTAAATGATGCGCATGTCGTGCATTTGGGTCTTTCCCGTAGGATTAATAATTCGATAATTATCGCCGTTTCCTCTCGGTTAATGAGTACTACTTGATTCGAGCAGTTCGCAATGTGTAGTAATGGAAAGAGATGGAATAGCTTGCTGTTTTATAATGATATACATTTGTATTGCAAATTATTGTATTGCTAGTATGCTCACTAAAGTTTCTTTTATGCAACAACCCTATTAATTTGGCTAAGTGATAAAAGTGCCAACCTAATTAGCATATGTGCTATTTATGCAAAATGCCAAGTTAAACCGGTCAAGCCCCATGCATCTAGGAGTCGGTCTTAGATGGCCAATTTGACGGGTAAGACTTGCGGAGTTTCACATCTATTCCTTGAATTTAGATAGGTGAATTTAGATGTACTTCCCGAGTATCTATGTGTAGCACCGCCCTATGCAACTTCATCCACCTCATTCCTAGTATCACATCTATTCCTTGACCATTTAAAACGATTAGTCTAGAGGGATATATTTTTCCAGCCAAATCAAGAGAGACATTTCTTGCCTCCCGGTTTGTGTGAATGAGGCCTCCGGGAGACTTGATAGTGTATGGGGTTTGCAAAATGGTGGATGATAGATGCAACCTATCCACACATGCTTGGCTGATGAAATCATGCGTGACGCCGGAATCGAAAAGAATGAAAGCGGGATGTCCGGATATAGAAAACATACCCGAGAGGACCGGTTCTCCGGCTTGCACATCTTCGACCGTAGTAAAATTTACACGGCCGGTCTTGGTGGGGGTTTTGTTGTGATTGTTGTTGTTGTTGTTGTTGCCGCGGTTATTATTGTTGCCATTATTGCCGCGGTGGTGCTGATGCTGATTATTCCCACCGTTGTTGCCATTGTTGCGGCGAGGGTGTGGGCATTCTCCGATGAAGTGACCAATGCCGCCGCAGTTGAAGCATGGCTGCTGCGGGGATGGCCTGGCACCTTGGTTATGCTGCTGCGGGGTGTGCTTGGTGACCACGGTGCTGATAGGAGTGGTGGGGCGCACGATAAGGCTGCTGGAAAGTAGTGCGTTGCCCACCCATTGGAGGCACTCGGGACACGGAATTTCCGACCGGTGGGGCTGGTCACTGCAAGCTTGAACTTGTGAGGTGGCGCACCGGATGAACTTCCCGCGGTGCGCTTCCTCTTCTTGTCATCCTGATTGACGCGAATGGCGTCCTCTTGCACAATGGCGGCACTAACCAATTCATTGAAAGTGCCATTCAAGAGAGCAAGGCGGTCTTAGTTTCGGATTTAGACCCTTCCGAAAGCACTCACGCTTCTTCGCATCCGTGTCGGCATGATAGGAAGCATACCGAGCAAGATAGTTGAATTTCCGAGCATACTCTTGCACAGTGCTTGGAGCCTTGCTTCAGGTCAACAAATTCCTGAAGCTTCCTTCTCATGACACCGTCGGGAATGTGGTGTGCACGGAAGGCTGCCGAGAATTCCGGCCGAGCACCCGGTGATCCGCGGGGAGTGCAGCGGTGTAGTTTGCCCACCACGCACTAGCCGACCCACGGAGCTGCTGTGCTGCAAATAGAGTCTTCTGGTGCTCGGTGCAATTCGGAAGAGCAAACTTGGACTCCACGATACGCAGAAAATTATCTGCTTCCGGGGGTCCTTTGCTTCGAGAAAGATGGCGGCTGAGTCGCCCGGAAATCCCCATAAGAGGTGGGACGGGGCTGCGGTGGAGGAGCTGCTGCCCGGGCATTATTGTTCGGCTTGCCGAGAACAGCCGAAACATCTCGTTCGATTATGAACAAGTTGCTCCACAGCTGTCAACGGTGGTGGAGGAGGTGGCTGCGACGAAGCACCCTCCGCCGAATTATCCACCGTGCGATGAGTGTTCACCATACTGGGAGATAAATTTCCATGAGTTGAAATTGATGAAACCAAAGATTTTTGCTCACAATTTCAGACCATTCAAACTTAGTAAACTTTCCTCACGGTTCTGAATTTTGACGGAGCGAGACACATATTCATTAGATCTAAGCTTAATGGTTCATATATATTTCAAGGTGCAACCCATTTGTACACAAAAGCGCGCGATATTAACACTTCTTAGCGCGGGGTTATACGTCCAGGATTTTTCCGGCCTAGCTAGTCATCCATATCTCCTATGCTTGTCAACCTACCCAAAACACAGCGACCACTACGTCCTTACGTACGTACAAGCCACTAGTTCTTGTTCTTTAGTACACTACCATTAATTTTACAAGTTCCTTTCTTAACACTAGCTAGTAGTCTAAGCATCGCTGTCGGTGTCTTCCGGGTTGTTCACATCGGAAGCATCGCTAGCAGCGTCGTCACCATTGTTCTCCGGCGGTGGTGGCTGTAACAGGTTCCGGTGAGCTACCAGCAACACCTGGTGGTGCTGCTGTAACGCGACCAACTGGTGCTGAAGATTCCCTATCTCCGTGAACAGCTGGTCTATGTTGGTCCGTGCGGTCCGAAGCTGTCCATGCAGGAATTGCATGGTGGCCTGCTGGGAGTAGATGGTCTCATCCTTCTGAGTAATAGATGTCTTAGCTGCATTCAGCTCATTTAGCGCCTCAATCCGTTCCTCATCACGGAACGTAGCCATCTGCTCATGTTCTGCCTTTTCCTGCTCAGCTCTTTCTTTCGCCCTATCTGCGACGACACGTAGGTTGTCGCTGAAGATAAGGTCATCCTGCACTTCCTTGATACGTGCAGTCAGGGCAGCATTTTCCTGCTCCAGCTCGGTGACACGGGCGGTTAGCTGCTTGTTCTCCTCTTTCGCTGAGTAGTAGTCGTCCGTGACATCGGTGAGACGATCAGTGAGGTCTTCCACCTCAGATCTCAGCTGGTTCCTTTCAGTCATGAGTTGTCTTGCATCCATCTATAGATCATGGTTAGGGACATATTTTAAGCATCATTATTATCAATAATTTTAGGAAATAAAAGCTCAATTGACATGCTGAAAAGAAGACAGAAAGAAACTGACATCTTTTACAACGTAACCGGTTCTGAACCCTCTCTGTTTTCCCCAATTTTCACCTCTGTTTGTACAGTAAAATTTACCAAAGTTTATGACCAGATGCTAGAGTATTTCCTAAGCTTTCCAACGCATCCTAGAACACGGAAAAATCTTAAGCGGATCAAAAGATATGGCGATTTCCGGCTCGACGGATTTTCTGCCAGATTTTCTGGTAACGGCACAAAATCAGAATTAGCTCTCTGTTATTGCTTATTTGACCAGCTTAACGAATTTTTCTTGCTGACCTGATATTAGATGAAATGTGGGGCATGACACGAGCTTTCCAGAATGGGGTAAATCGTTTTATTTGGATAAGTACTTCAAAAGTTATCGCAATTTTCGTGAGGCACCCGAATCTGCCAATCCGGCGATTCGGCGAAATCTGGCAACCTTTTGCCAGGTTTTCGGGTAAGTCATTTTTAGTATGATTCCACTCTACTTTTACTTGGATCATCATACCAGGGTGATGGTACGTGTTATGAGCTTTCCGGATTGTGTTTAACCGTTTCGTTTGAGTGAACGATTTAAAAGTTGTGGCCGTTTCCGTGAAAACGATAATCGGTTAGGGTTTAGTTCTCGATCGGGTGGGATTTTCTGCCCGATTTTTGGATAGCATGCACGACTTGTGTTAAGATTCTAGTGAGTTGTTCGAGACCGGGTTTTTGTATTCTTGATCGATTATCTCATGCAATTTGTGATGCATGGCATGGATGTGGACATGAAATGCCGTTACTCCTACGTCCTTTCCAAAATAAAACACGTGATCGGTCTATATATAGCCGACCACTCGCTTTTTGTGGCAACACACACACGATCTCATCACGGGAACTACACGATCTAAATTTCGTGGTTAGCGTACCTGCAAGAGACCATTTCAGAAACATTACATCAAATTCAAAAGAAACTATGAAAACAAATGTTCCACAATCTCATCATCTTCCTCATCATCATCATCTTTCTCCTAGTAACGGTTCATAGAAAGAACCGCCCCGTGGATTGCCACGAGCCAACATTGTCCCGTATTCTTACTTCCGCGGGCACGGAGCGCTAATTTAAATTGCAAACATACCTGGGCCGGGCCGTAGTTGCAAAAAAAAATTTAAACAAGCATAACCTAGGGTTAGTTTGCCACATCTATTTCTACTGTAGACCTTACTTGGGCTTTCTATGTCGTTCCTCACCGTATAAATGTGTTGGTGATTTTTAATATGACCCGTAGTGTACGGCATATCCCGACACGGCTCGATACCAGCTGTGACACCCCTACCTCGCGAAGCGAGAGGGATTGTCGAACGAGGATCGTATCGGGAGACATTCGACGAAGCGAACGTTCATTGCACATACATCGGGAATACATTCAGCATGTTATTACATAGAGAACACTACTTGAGTAACAAGTTTCATACATGATCTCTTAATTATTACAAGCCATTGTTTGAATTTCAGATTTACAATACATAAGTGAAGTGTGATTTTACAATACTTGATAATGTCTTTGCGGAAGCGTAAATATCTCGACGGTACATATATATATAGCTTAACTTAGGAGAACCACACCAGCCCATACGGCATGGCCTCACTCTTGAGTCGGTGAAGCGGGAACCCACTCCACGGTCCACTCCTGAGGTTCCTCGCTTTGACACACATACTTCCCGCAGCAATCACAATAATCGGGCTGCGGGAATCCTGAAAACAGTTGCAACACAAACCCCGAGTATCTAATATACTCCGCAAGGCTTACCCGTCAAAATTGGTTCTAAGAACCCACCCTAACATGCAGGGGGCTTGACCTGGCTTGCGGGAACTTGCAAAATCAGCACTTAAAGCAGTTGTCTAACTCACATTTTAGCCAAGTTAAGAGGGTTGGAACATGAATATAACTTTAGTGAGCATTTCTAACAAAACATGGTTGCAATACATGAAGTAATTCTTCAAAATCAGCAAGCTTAATCATATTCACTTTGTTACTACGATGCAATCTGCTCGAGACAAGTGGTACTCATCACCGCGAGGGACGGCGATATATATCGATTTACACCCTGCAGGGAAACCCAAATGCACGACATACGCATCATTTAAGAACACGTATGGCCACCTTTCACAAGATCACCATAGATATGGGCCGGGTCCGCCCTCCGAGTGTGCATTCCACATGCAACCACGGTAGCGTCGGGTCCAAGGGTAATAACACACCCTCCATCTACTCACAAACCCGTGCATCCACCGTGACCAACACTTTGCACAAAGGGTGGAGCGACCGTCCAACACTACGGCTCTCAAGTTACATCAGTTTACCAACTCCCATACGAAGGTATGCATTTGGTACACAACTCAATACTTGCTCGCGGAGTCACAACGAACGGTCCTTGACCGACACATACGGGGCTATGGCAAACAAGGGCCAACCTTGTCACCGCATCCTACACATGCTCTTCCCCGTACGGTCTCCAATTAATCATGTGAGGGTAACCAAAATTTAATTCCTAGACCGGGTGATCTCCAAATCACTCGGTGTTGCTACCGATGAAATTATTAAGCATAGCACTAGCGGTAAGGCTTGTACTTAACCAAGACCACGGGATACGGGGGTATAGTGCAACTAGGTTTCCGAGCAACTCCTAAACGTAAATGCACAATACATCATAGACGTATGTGAAAATGAAAAGAGCTTTTAAAACATAGGTCATGCTCCGGGGCTTGCCTTGATTCGGCTCGTAGTCGGCACACTCGAACTCGCTCACTTCAAGTGGGTGCCCTCCTTGATCTTCGGTTCCGGTCGGGGTTCCTATATGAATGCATATGAAGTGCATGAGCAATGGATGAATTCGTATTTATATAGTTCATGGAACTTTCTCAATAACATAGTGTAACGAAACGTTTGCATAAATTAAACATGCTCTTGAGTGGTGACGATATGGTCATGATGGTGGTAAGTGTGGTTCGTTTCATGGGGACAACCTTCTAATTAGGTAAACTTTCCATCATTTAGTATAAATGTTCATGCTGGTTTTTTTGAGATCAAGAAAATAGGGTATAATTCCTTATTACTTAGTATGCAAGAGGGTGATGCTCATTTCCTGGGATGAAGTTTTATTACTTCGTTATACATCGCGCACCACTAGTACTCATCATTTCATGTGGTTTGCTATGATCAACCTACACCATATAAGACCGTTCTTGCCCAAAAAGATAAACGTGATTATGATCTGTTTAATTTTTGCCATGTAAGTGTGAAAAATTATCTAACCATAACAGCAAGTAAAAAGGCAATTTGAGCTTAGCCCAAACTCAGCCATTTCATCTCACTAAGTCAGGGTTGACAGGCTGCTCGTGAAGCCATCTTAAGGTGTTCAAAACTTAATATTTTGCCATAGAACTTAGGTGATTCATGTTGGTTAACGTAAAGTGCATAACTCAAGGTTTACAACGAGCTTATGGCGGTTTCATTTGGATCTGTATTCAAAAAGTTATTGAATTTCAAAAACGGCAAGTTGTCACGCAGGCATAACGGATTAGCATCTTAGAGTGCTTAAATCTTTATTTTTCTACACATGAAGTACTGGGATTATGTTACTACGTTAAAGTACAAGTTATCTACTTTCCAAAGAGCCCTTGCTCATGCAGTTTGGATCCGGGGTCCAGAAGTTACATCATTTTTAAAATGCAATCTTGTCACGCAGCTTGGTCACGATAGCATTTTCATCTCACTCAAAAATTAATTTTTACTATATAACCATAGGTGTTCATGTTCACCATGCTAAAGTACAGGTCACAAGCTTTCCAATGCGCTTTGAATCGTTCAAATCCGTGGTGTAAATCTCGAGATATGATTTTTTTAAAATCCTTAACGTTCACGGTTTTGGGTTCGGTCAGCGCGCTCGAAAATTTCCTAAGTGTTGGAGCGCGGCCGAGGCAGCCGTGGCGTGCGCGGCGTGCGCCGTGCGCGGCGGCGTGGCGAGGCCGCCGGCGGTGAGTGGAGGCGAGAGAGAAGGGGGCGCGGGCTGGTGAGGACCAGGGAGGGCCCGCACATGCGCCGCGGGGCCCCAAAGCCTAGGAGGCTCACCGTGGTGGCGAGTCGTCGGGGAGGTGGCGGTGGGCTGCGGTGCGGCGCGACGGCTTGACGGCGTTCCCGGCGATTCACTGCATGGAGCAGGGAGCCAAGCTTACAGGATGGAGATTGGGACCAAGGGATGCTACCAGCGAGAGGAATCGAAAGTTGACTCACCGTAGAGGAAATGCGACCAACAATGGCGGCGGCGGGGTTGGTGGGGAAATCGGGGATTACTTCCGAACCGCTGCGGGATTGGGGGGCTCGTGCTCCGGAGAGCTTGCTAGGGTTAGGGCGAAGGTCCTGACGCGCTCGGAGTAGGCCAGGCGGTTCTAGACGAGTGGGGCGGCGGCTAGGGTGCGGACGGCGGCGACCGAGGAGCTCCTCTTTTAAGGCGACCGTGGACGGCGGAGCTTCTCGCGTGAATTCGACGCGACCATGGCGATCGCGGACGCGTGGGGCGGCGCTGTGCAGGCGGGCGGCGCCTCGTCCGGCCGGGATGGGCACGAACGCCGGAGCACTCTCCGGCGGTGGCCCCGAGCTCCTGTGCTTGCCCTGTTGTCCGAAGGTTCTCTCTATTTACAACTCTGCCACTGATGTTCTCTTCTGTAAATTGCTCACCGCATTTGATCCTTTTGACATTTTTGCAAACCAAAATTTCTGTGGTTCCATTGGATTATGTGGAACAACTTTCCTTATAGGCCAAAGTTCAAATTCGAAATGTAAAAATTTACAAAAATTGTTGAACAGGTGCTGTTTCTGCTTAGGTTTGGATTTTTCTAGGGATTTGTGCTGCTCCAAAAATTCAGGAAAAATGTCCTAAATTCATGTCTTGATATGTTCTACCAGATTGTGCAAAAATTTGGGGTTACCACTTTGGAGAAAGTTTGAGATCTCAAGAGCTAGGGTTTTGGAAACAATAAAAACCCTAATAGGACTTTAATCTATTATTTCATGTGATTGGCGAGTTGATTACTGTTTTACATATGCAAGATTTTATTTAGTACAGTAACAACCTGATTTTGTGACACGGGGTGTCACAGCCCTCCCCCTTAAAGAAATCTCGTCCCGAGATTACGGTTGATAAAAGAGCGGTCGAAGGGAGGTGCGTCGTTACCTCGATTGTGAAGCCATGAACTCGGGAAATGATTATCCAGGAATTCCTCCTGTTCCCAAGTGGCTTCATCCTCGGTGTGATTACTCCATTGCACTTTATAGAAGGTGATAGTGCGGTTGCGAGTAACACGATCCTTTTTATCGAGGATCCGGACGGGAGTTTCCGGATAAGATAGATCATCTTGCAATTGCTCGGTGTCGGAGATGACCACATCGATGGGTGGTTTTAGACACTTCTTGAGTTGCGACACATGGAACACGTTGTGCACACGTTCCAAGTTTGTCGGCAATTGCAACCGGTATGCCACGGGACTAAACTTCTCCACAATCGGGAATGGTCCAATGTAGCGGGGAGCAAGTTTTCCTTTTATACCAAAACGTGACACACTTTTATTGGGAGAGACACGAAGATAAACATGATCGTTTACCTCGAATTCCAGCGGGCGTCTCCTTTTGTTTGCATAGCTTATTTGGCGGGATTGAGCAGCCTTCATGTTAGCTTGTATTTCTCTCACTTTTTCCTCGGCCTGCTCAACAATATCCGGACCAAATATTATTCTTTCGCCCGACTCGGACCAGTTTAACGGCGTACGGCAAGAATGTCCGTATAACGCCTCAAAAGGAGTGACTCCGAGCTTTCTTGATAGCTGTTGTTATAGGAAAATTCAATGAATGGTAGCTGATCATCCCAATTCCCCTTTTGCGTCAAAGCACAAGCTCTCAACATATCCTCCAAATATTGAATTAATCTTTCCGATTGTCCATCTGTTTGAGGATGATATGCGGAGCTCCGGATTAGGGTAGTACCAAGACTAGCATGCAATTGTTCCCAAAATCGAGAAACAAATTGCGGACCGCGATCTGAAATGATGGTCTTTGGCACACCATGTAAACATAGCACACGGGCAATATACAATTCAGCATACTTCTTAGCGCTGTAGGTGGTGTGTACCGGAATAAAGTTTGCTGATTTCGTCGATCTATCGACGATTACCCGTATGGAATCATGTTTCTTGGAGGTGGGAGGTAATCCAACAACAAAATCCATGGCTATGTCTTCCCATTTCCAAGCGGGAATTTTTAATGGGTGCAATAGTCCGGCTTTCTTTAGATGATCAGCCTTGACTCGTTGGCAAGTGTCGCACTCGGCAACGTAACGAGCCACTTCTCGCTTCATGCAAGTCCACCAAAATTTTTCTCTCAACCCACGGTACATTTTGTTACTACCGGGGTGTATGGAGTATTTAGAGAGATGGGCTTCATCAAGAATTTTCTTCCGTAGTTCCATATTCTTAGGAACAACGAGACGGTTATTAAACCACAGAACTCCCTCCTCATCTTGGCGGAAACACTTAGCCTTTTCGGTACCCAACTTCGTCGGATGTGTTCCATACCTTCATCCGTTTTCTGGGCAGCAATGATTTCTTCTCGGAGAGTAGGAACAAGAGCCAAATTATGTAATGCACCATAGGGAATGATATGAAGACAAGGATTACTCTCATTTTCAGATTTGCTGCAATTTTCCATAGAGCAGATTTCAACTTGGTTGCATTGGTGTTTGCGGCTTAATGCATCGGCAACCACATTAGCCTTTCCGGGGTGGTAATGAATTTCCAATTCATAATCTTTTATCAATTCTAGCCACCTTCGTTGCCTCATATTTAATTCTTGCTGCGTGAAAATATATTTGAGGCTTTTATGATCGGTATAGAGATGCACCAGATTTCCTAAGAGATAATGTCTCCAAGTTTTGAGAGCAAGAACTACGATGCCAATTCAAGATCATGAGTGGGATAGTGCTTCTCATGTTTGCGGAGTTGGCGGGAGGCATAGGCAATGACTCGGCCTTCTTGCATGAGAACACAACCCAATCCGATGCCGGACGCATCACAATATACGTCAAACGGCTCGTTGATGTCGGGTTGAGCTAGAACGGGAGCGGTGGTTAAATGCTTCTTCAAGGTTTGGAAGGCATTTTCACACTCGGGCTCCACTTGAAGGTAGAATCCTTCTCCAACAATTTGGTCATTGGCTTGGAGATGATAGAAAAATTTGGAATGAATTTCCGATAATATCCCGCAAGTCCGAGAAAACTACGGATGTGCTTGACGGTTTTGGGAGTCTTCCAATTTAGCACGTCGGCAACTTTACTTGGATCGACGGAAATTCCTTCAGCTGAAATGATATGACCCAAGAATGGAACTCGATCCAACCAAAATTCACACTTGCTGAATTTTGCATAAAGTTGATGATCTCGTAGTCGTTGAAGCACAATGCGGAGGTGTTCGAGCATGTTCTTCCTCCGACTTGGAATAAATGAGGATATCATCAATGAATACCACCACGAACTTGTCCAGCTCCGGCATAAATACCGAGTTCATGAGGTACATGAAATGAGCCGGTGCATTTGTCGATCCAAAAGACATTACGAGATATTCAAAAAGTCCATATCTCGTAGAGAAAGCGGTTTTAGGAATGTCCTCCGGCCGAATTTTAATTTGGTGGTAGCCAGAGCGAAGATCGACTTTTGAGAATATTTTTGCACCGACTAATTGATCGAATAACATATCAATGCGTGGGAGGGGGTATTTATTTTGGATGGTCACCGCATTGAGAGGTCGATAATCAACACATAACCTTAGTGATCTATCTTTCTTCTTCACAAAAAGGGCGGGGCAGCCCCAAGGCGAAGCACTTGGGCGTATGTACCCCTTGACTAGAAGTTCATTGAGTTGCTCCTTAAGTTCAGCTAATTCGTTTGGAGCCATTTTATATGGTCTTTTAGATATCGGTGCGGTTCCGGGTTGAAGTTCAATTTTAAATTCTACTTCCCGATCAGGTGGCATTCCCGGCAAATCATCCGGAAACACATCGGGAAACTCACATACTACTTGGTATGTCCTCTAGCTTCTTTATTGCGAGGTGCTGAATTTGGTTTCTAGAAATTTTTGGACATGGTAGGGATAAGACCGATTGGCCGCATATAGGTGAATTTAGATGTACTTCCCGAGTATCTATGTGTAGCACCGCCTATGCAACTTCATCCACCTCATTCCTAGTATCACATCTATTCCTTGACCATTTAAAACGATTAGTCTAGAGGGATATATTTTTCCAGCCAAATCAAGAGAGACATTTCTTGCCTCCCGGTTTGTGTGAATGAGGCCTCCGGGAGACGTGATAGTGTATGGGGTTTGCAAAATGGTGGATGATAGATGCAACCTATCCACACATGCTTGGCTGATGAAATCATGCGTGGCGCCGGAATCGAAAAGAATGAAAGCGGGATGTCCGGATATAGAAAACATACCCGAGAGGACCGGTTCTCCGGCTTGCACATCTTCGACCGTAGTAAAATTTACACGGCCGGTCTTGGTGGGGGTTTTGTTGTGATTGTTGTTGTTGTTGTTGTTGCCGCGGTTATTATTGTTGCCATTATTGCCGCGGTGGTGCTGATGCTGATTATTCCCACCGTTGTTGCCATTGTTGCGGCGAGGGTGTGGGCATTCTCCGATGAAGTGACCAATGCCGCCGCAGTTGAAGCATGGCTGCTGCGGGGATGGCCTGGCACCTTGGTTATGCTGCTGCGGGGTGTCGCTGGTGACCACGGTGCTGATAGGAGTGGTGGGGCGCACGATAAGGCTGCTGGAAAGTAGTGCGTTGCCCACCCATTGGAGGCACCGGGACACGGAATTTCTGACCGGTGGGGCTGGTCACTGCAAGCTTGAACTTGTGAGGTGGCGCACCGGATGAACTTCCCGCGGTGCGCTTCCTCTTCTTGTCATCCTGATTGACGCGAATGGCGTCCTCTTGCACAATGGCGGCACTAACCAATTCATTGAAAGTGCCATTCAAGAGAGCAAGGCGGTCTTAGTTTCGGATTTAGACCCTTCCGAAAGCACTCACGCTTCTTCGCATCCGTGTCGGCATGATAGGAAGCATACTGAGCAAGATAGTTGAATTTCCGAGCTGCTGTGCTGCAAATAGAGTCTTCGGTGCTCGGTGCAATTCGGAAGAGCAAACTTGGACTCCACGATACGCAGAAAATTATCTGCTTCCAGGGGGTCCTTTGCTTCGAGAAAGATGGCGGCTGAGTCGCCCGGAAATCCCCATAAGAGGTGGGACGGGGCTGCGGTGGAGGAGCTGCTGCACTGGGCATTATTGTTCGGCTTGCCGAGGAACAGCCGAAACATCTCGTTCGATTATGAACAAGTTGCTCCACAGCTATCAACGGTGGTGGAGGAGGTGGCTGCGACGAAGCACCCTCCGCCGAATTATCCACCGTGCGACGAGTGTTCACCATCCGGGAGATAAATTTCCATGAGTTGAAATTGATGAAACCAAAGATTTTTGCTCACAATTTCAGACCATTCAAACTTAGTAAACTTTCCTCACGGTTCTGAATTTTGACGGAGCGAGACACATATTCATTAGACCTAAGCTTAATGGTTCATATATATTTCAAGGTGCAACCCATTTGTACACAAAAGCGCGCGATATTAACACTTCTTAGCGCGGGGTTATACGTCCAGGATTTTTCCGGCCTAGCTAGTCATCCATACCTCCTATGCTGTCAACCTACCCAAAACACAGCGACCACTACGTCCTTACGTACGTACAAGCCACTAGTTCTTGTTCTTTAGTACACTACCATTAATTTTACAAGTTCCTTTCTTAACACTAGCTAGTAGTCTAAGCATCGCTGTCGGTGTCTTCCGGGTTGTTCACATCGGAAGCATCGCTAGCAGCGTCGTCACCATTGTTCTCCGGCGGTGGTGGCTGTAACAGGTTCCAGTGAGCTACCAGCAACACCTGGTGGTGCTGCTGTAACGCGGCCAACTGGTGCTGAAGATTCCCTATCTCCGTGAACAGCTGGTCTATGTTGGTCTGTGCGGTCTGAAGCTGTCCATGCAGGAATTGCATGGTGGCCTGCTGGGAGTAGATGGTCTCATCCTTCTGAGTAATAGATGTCTTAGCTGCATTCAGCTCATTTAGCGCCTCAATCCGTTCCTCATCACAGAACGTAGCCATCTGCTCATGTTCTGCCTTTTCCTGCTCAGCTCTTTCTTTCGCCCTATCTGCGACGACACGTAGGTTGTCGCTGAAGATAAGGTCATCCTGCACTTCCTTGATACGTGCAGTCAGGGCAGCATTTTCCTGCTCCAGCTCGGTGACACGGGCGGTCAGCTGCTTGTTCTCCTCTTTCGCTGAGTAGTAGTCGTCCGTGACATCGGTGAGACGATCAGTGAGGTCTTCCACCTCAGATCTCAGCTGGTTCCTTTCAGTCATGAGTTGTCTTGCATCCATCTATAGATCATGGTTAGGGACATATTTTAAGCAGCATTATTATCAATAATTTTAGGAAATAAAAGCTCAATTGACATGCTGAAAAGAAGACAGAAAGAAACTGACATCTTTTACAACGTAACCGGTTCTGAACCCTCTCTGTTTTCCCCAATTTTCACCTCTGTTTGTACAGTAAAATTTACCAAAGTTTATGACCAGATGCTAGAGTATTTCCTAAGCTTTCCAACGCATCCTAGAACACGGAAAAATCTTAAGCGGATCAAAAGATATGGCGATTTCCGGCTCGACGGATTTTCTGCCAGATTTTCTGGTAACGGCAGAAACTCAGAATTAGCTCTCTGTTATTGCTTATTTGACCAGCTTAACGAATTTTTCTTGCTGACCTGATATTAGATGAAATGTGGGGCATGACACGAGCTTTCCAGAATGGGGTAAATCGTTTTATTTGGATAAGTACTTCAAAAGTTATCGCAATTTTCGTGAGGCACCCGAATCTGCCAATCCGGCGATTCGGCGAAATCTGGCAACCTTTTGCCAGGTTTTCGGGTAAGTCATTTTTAGTATGATTCCACTCTACTTTTACTTGGATCATCATACCAGGGTGATGGTACGTGTTATGAGCTTTCCGGATTGTGTTTAACCGTTTCGTTTGAGTGAACGATTTAAAAGTTGTGGCCGTTTCCGTGAAAACGATAATCGGTTAGGGTTTAGTTCTCGATCGGGTGGGATTTTCTGCCCGATTTTTGGATAGCATGCACGACTTGTGTTAAGATTCTAGTGAGTTGTTCGAGACCGGGTTTTTGTATTCTTGATCGATTATCTCATGCAATTTGTGATGCATGGCATGGATGTGGACATGAAATGCCGTTACTCCTACGTCCTTTCCAAAATAAAACACGTGATCGGTCTATATATAGCCGACCACTCGCTTTTTGTGGCAACACACACACGATCTCATCACGGGAACTACACGATCTAAATTTCGTGGTTAGCGTACCTGCAAGAGACCATTTCAGAAACATTACATCAAATTCAAAAGAAACTATGAAAACAAATGTTCCACAATCTCATCATCTTCCTCATCATCATCATCTTTCTCCTAGTAACGGTTCATAGAAAGAACCGCCCCGTGGATTGCCACGAGCCAACATTGTCCGTATTCTTACTTCCGCGGGCACGGAGCGCTAATTTAAATTGCAAACATACCTGGGCCGGGCCGTAGTTGCAAAAAAAAATTTAAACAAGCATAACCTAGGGTTAGTTTGCCACATCTATTTCTACTGTAGACCTTACTTGGGCTTTCTATGTCGTTCCTCACCGTATAAATGTGTTGGTGATTTTTAATATGACCCGTAGTGTACGGCATATCCCGACACGGCTACGATACCAGCTGTGACACCCCTACCTCGCGAAGCGAGAGGGATTGTCGAACAGGATCGTATCGGGAGACATTCGACGAAGCGAGCGTTCATTGCACATACATCGGGAATACATTCAGCATGTTATTACATAGAGAACACTACTTGAGTAACAAGTTTCATACATGATCTCTTAATTATTACAAGCCATTGTTTGAATTTCAGATTTACAATACATAAGTGAAGTGTGATTTTACAATACTTGATAATGTCTTTGCGGAAGCGTAAATATCTCGACGGTACATATATATATAGCTTAACTTAGGAGAACCACACCAGCCCATACGGCATGGCCTCACTCTTGAGTCGGTGAAGCGGGAACCCACTCCACGGTCCACTCCTGAGGTTCCTCGCTTTGACACACATACTTCCCGCAGCAATCACAATAATCGGGCTGCGGGAATCCTGAAAACAGTTGCAACACAAACCCTGAGTATCTAATATACTCCGCAAGGCTTACCCGTCAAAATTGGTTCTAAGAACCCACCCTAACATGCGGGGGCTTGACCTGGCTTGCGGGAACTTGCAAAATCAGCACTTAAAGCAGTTGTCTAACTCACATTTTAGCCAAGTTAAGAGGGTTGGAACATGAATATAACTTTAGTGAGCATTTCTAACAAAACATGGTTGCAATACATGAAGTAATTCTTCAAAATCAGCAAGCTTAATCATATTCACTTTGTTACTACGATGCAATCTGCTCGAGACAAGTGGTACTCATCACCGCGAGGGACGGCGATATATATCGATTTACACCCTGCAGGGAAACCCAAATGCACGACATACGCATCATTTAAGAACACGTATGGCCACCTTTCACAAGATTATCATAGATATGGGCCGGGTCCACCCTCCGAGTGTGCATTCCACATGCAACCACGGTAGCGTCGGGTCCAAGGGTAATAACACACCCTCCATCTACTCACAAACCCGTGCATCCACCGTGACCAACACTTTGCACAAAGGGTGGAGCGACCGTCCAACACTACGACTCTCAAGTTACATCGGTTTACCAACTCCCATACGAAGGTATGCATTTGGTACACAACTCAATACTTGCTCGCGGAGTCACAACGAACGGTCCTTAACCGACACATACGGGGCTATGGCAAACAAGGGCCAACCTTGTCACCGCATCCTACACATGCTCTTCCCCGTACGGTCTCCAATTAATCATGTGAGGGTAACCAAAATTTAATTCCTAGACCGGGTGATCTCCAAATCACTCGGTGTTGCTACCGATGAAATTATTAAGCATAGCACTAGCGGTAAGGCTTGTACTTAACCAAGACCACGGGATACAGGGGTATAGTGCAACTAGGTTTCCGAGCAACTCCTAAACGTAAATGCACAATACATCATAGACGTATGTGAAAATGAAAAGAGCTTTTAAAACATAGGTCATGCTCCGGGGCTTGCCTTGATTCGGCTCGTAGTCGGCACACTCGAACTCGCTCACTTCAAGTGGGTGCCCTCCTTGATCTTCGGTTCCGGTCGGGGTTCCTATATGAATGCATATGAAGTGCATGAGCAATGGATGAATTCGTATTTATATAGTTCATGGAACTTTCTCAATAACATAGTGTAACGAAACGTTTGCATAAATTAAACATGCTCTTGAGTGGTGACGATATGGTCATGATGGTGGTAAGTGTGGTTCGTTTCATGGGGACAACCTTCTAATTAGGTAAACTTTCCATCATTTAGTATAAATGTTCATGCTGGTTTTTTTGAGATCAAGAAAATAGGGTATAATTCCTTATTACTTAGTATGCAAGAGGGTGATGCTCATTTCCTGGGATGAAGTTTTATTACTTCGTTATACATCGCGCACCACTAGTACTCATCATTTCATGTGGTTTGCTATGATCAACCTACACCATATAAGACCGTTCTTGCCCAAAAAGATAAACGTGATTATGATCTGTTTAATTTTTGCCATGTAAGTGTGAAAAATTATCTAACCATAACAGCAAGTAAAAAGGCAATTTGAGCTTAGCCCAAACTCAGCCATTTCATCTCACTAAGTCAGGGTTGACAGGCTGCTCGTGAAGCCATCTTAAGGTGTTCAAAACTTAATATTTTGCCATAGAACTTAGGTGATTCATGTTGGTTAACGTAAAGTGCATAACTCAAGGTTTACAACGAGCTTATGGCGGTTTCATTTGGATCTGTATTCAAAAAGTTATTGAATTTCAAAAACGGCAAGTTGTCACGCAGGCATAACGGATTAGCATCTTAGAGTGCTTAAATCTTTATTTTTCTACACGTGAAGTACTGGGATTATGTTACTACGTTAAAGTACAAGTTATCTACTTTCCAAAGAGCCCTTGCTCATGCAGTTTGGATCCGGGGTCCAGAAGTTACATCATTTTTAAAATGCAATCTTGTCACGCAGCTTGGTCACGATAGCATTTTCATCTCACTCAAAAATTAATTTTTACTATATAACCATAGGTGTTCATGTTCACCATGCTAAAGTACAGGTCACAAGCTTTCCAATGCGCTTTGAATCGTTCAAATCCGTGGTGTAAATCTCGAGATATGATTTTTTTAAAATCCTTAACGTTCACGGTTTTGGGTTCGGTCAGCGCGCTCGAAAATTTCCTAAGTGTTGGAGCGCGGCCGGGCAGCCGTGGCGTGCGCGGCGTGCGCCGTGCGCGGCGGCGTGGCGAGGCCGCCGGCGGTGAGTGGAGGCGAGAGAGAAGGGGGCGCGGGCTGGTGAGGACCAGGGAGGGCCCGCACATGCGCCGCGGGGCCCCAAAGCCTAGGAGGCTCACCGTGGTGGCGAGTCGTCGGGGAGGTGGCGGTGGGCTGCGGTGCGGCGCGACGGCTTGACGGCGTTCCCGGCGATTCACTGCATGGAGCAGGGAGCCAAGCTTACAGGATGGAGATTGGGACCAAGGGATGCTACCAGCGAGAGGAATCGAAAGTTGACTCACCGTAGAGGAAATGCGACCAACAATGGCGGCGGCGGGGTTGGTGGGGAAATCGGGGATTACTTCCGAACCGCTGCGGGATTGGGGGGCTCGTGCTCCGGAGAGCTTGCTAGGGTTAGGGCGAAGGTCCTGACGCTCTCGGAGTAGGCCGGGCGGTTCTAGACGAGTGGGGCGGCGGCTAGGGTGCGGACGGCGGCGACCCGAGGAGCTCCTCTTTTAAGGCGACCGTGGACGGCGGAGCTTCTCGCGTGAATTCGACGCGACCATGGCGATCGCGGACGCGTGGGGCGGCGCTGTGCAGGCGGGTGGCGCCTCGTCCGGCCGGGATGGGCACGAACGCCGGAGCACTCTCCGGCGGTGGCCCCGAGCTCCCGTGCTTGCCCTGTTGTACGAAGGTTCTCTCTATTTACAACTCGCCACTGATGTTCTCTTCTGTAAATTGCTCACCGCATTTGATCCTTTTGACATTTTTGCAAACCAAAATTTCTGTGGTTCCATTGGATTATGTGGAACAACTTTCCTTATAGGCCAAAGTTCAAATTCGAAATGTAAAAATTTACAAAAATTGTTGAACAGGTGCTGTTTCTGCTTAGGTTTGGATTTTTCTAGGGATTTGTGCTGCTCCAAAAATTCAGGAAAAATGTCCTAAATTCATGTCTTGATATGTTCTACCAGATTGTGCAAAAATTTGGGGTTACCACTTTGGAGAAAGTTTGAGATCTCAAGAGCTAGGGTTTTGGAAACAATAAAAACCCTAATAGGACTTTAATCTATTATTTCATGTGACTGGCAGTTGATTACTGTTTTACATATGCAAGATTTTATTTAGTACAGTAACAACCTGATTTTGTGACACGGGGTGTCACATCGGTGGCCTCGTGTTTTGCTTTATGATGAACTCGCGAACGGTGGCCATACGTGTTCTTAAATGATGCGTATGTCGTGCATTTGGGTCTTTCCTGCAGGATTAATAATTCGATAATTATCGCCGTTTCCTCTCGGTTTATGAGTACTACTTGATTCGAGCAGTTCGCAATGTGTAGTAATGGAAAGAGATGGAATAGCTTGCTGTTTTATAATGATATACATTTGTATTGCAAATTATTGTATTGCTAGTATGCTCACTAAAGTTTCTTTTATGCAACAACCCTATTAATTTGGCTAAGTGATAAAAGTGCCAACCTAATTAGCATAGGTGCTATTTATGCAAAATGCCAAGTTAAACCGGTCAAGCCCCATGCATCTAGGAGTCGGTCTTAGATGGCCAATTTGATGGGTAAGACTTGCGGAGTATGCTAGATACTCGGGCTTTGCCACTACATGTTTATTTACGGGTTTCCTGCAAGCCGGGTTTTGCGATTGTTGTGGTAAGGTTGTTTGGGATGGAGAAGAGCCCAAAGAGTGAACCATTGAATGGGTCCCTAGCTCTCCGACCCATCGAGGAGTGAGCCATGGCCTAGGCCGGCATGGTTCATCTAAGTTATCTATGTATCGTCGAGTTGTGTATTTCGCTTCCGCACTTTATTTCGAACAAAGATCATGGCTATGTAAGACTTAAATTCAAACCTAATGTATCTTTTATTCGGAACTCTATATTGTAATCGAGACTTAACTATGTAACCTTGTAAATCGTGTATGTTTGTTAATGTGATGCTATGTATGGTTGCTTCGTCAATCATCTCCCAAGGCGATCCGTACCACACTTAACTATCTTTTGGGATAGAGGTGTGACATACGGAAGGGAGAACATCATCTTCTAGATAGCGAGATATTGATTCAGACATATCATGCTATACTCGGGAAGACCGGCCTTGGCCAAGTTTATGGCCATCCCCAACTACCGAGTATCTAGTATCCGATGTTGAAGATGCCTAGTCCCAACGGGGTCTTATCGTTCCGATCGACATTAAGACCACGTATGCTTGTGAAGTATGTAGCACCGAGTTGGCCACTCGAGTCGATTCGGAGGAAGAACGCCGAGAGATCGGAGAAGCGGCGGACGCCATTGAGGCACGAGGCTCCACTGGAAGAAGAAGTTCCATCTAAGAAGGATGCTAAAGAGAAAGTGAAAACCGATGCGATCGCTTCCAAGATCATTCGACTCGATGAGACAGACCCCTCCAAGGTCACCCATATTAGGGCTGACCTGGGGGACGAGATAGGAAAGTGCGCTCACTCTTTTCCTCCAGGAAAATAGGGATATGTTTGCATGGCAGCCTTCTCACATGTCGGGTGTCCCTAGGGAGAAGATTGAGCAAGCATTGTTGGTACGTCCCGATGCGAAGCCGGTCAAGCGGAAGCTTTGGAGGTTTGCTCAAGACCGCAAGGAGGCGATTAAGAAGGAGATAACTAGATTGTTAGCAGCTAAGTTCATTAGGGAGGTGTATCATCCAGATTGGCTTGCCAATCCGATTCTTGTACCAAAAACGAATACTAAAGAGTTAAGAATATGCGTTGATTATACCGATCTTAACAAGGCTTGCCCCAAAGACCCTTTCGCGCTGCCTCGGATTGACCAAGTTGTGGATTCGACTGCTGGCTGCGAGCGTCTTTGCTTCCTTGATGCTTATTCCGGATACCATCGATTCCCCTCAATGTTGAGGATCAGATTAAGACCGCGTTTATCACTCCCCTTTGGAGCATACTTGCTACACAACGATGCTCGTTTGGTTTAAAAATGCAGGCGCCACTTATCGGCGTGGCATGCAACGCTCGTCCGGATTCGCAACTTGGAACGAACGCTGAAGCTTATGTCGATGACATAGTGGTGAAATCTCGAAAAGTCGAAGATCTTCTCTTTGACCCGGCGAGAGACCTTCGATGATCTGCGGAATTTCTCTATGAAACTCAATCCTGGTAAGTGTGTGTTTGGAGTTCGTTCTAGGAAGTTACTTGGCTATTTGGTGTCATGGCGAGGCATTGAAGCTAATCCGAGAGAAGATCCGGACGATTGTTAACATGAAACCTCCAAGCTGTTTGAAGGATGTACAATAGTTGATCGGATGTATGGCTGCACTTAGTCGTTTCATTTCAAGACCGGAGGTCGGAGGCCATCCGTTCTTTAAACTGCTCAAGAAGCGAGGATAAGTTTGATTGGACGAGATGAAGCGAAAGCTGCATTTGATCAACTCACGGGATATCTCGGTAATCCACCGGTCTTAATACCACCGGAACCCGATGAGACCATTCGATTGTACATATCCGCAACCACTCACGTCGTCGGTAAGGTATTGGCGGTTGACCGGAAGGAGGAAGGACATCTGCAGCTGGTTCAACATACGGTATACTTTGTGAGTGAAGTCTTAACCGAGTCTCGGATGCGATATCTCCCGTTACGAGAAATTGATATATGTTGTAGTGATAACTTCTCGGAAGTTGAAACATTATTTTCAAGCACACCCGATCGAAGTGAAGACCGGGTTCGCTATTGGGGATATAGTGCGTAATCGAGAGGCTATTGGACAGGTTGCCAAGTGGGCTATAGAACTTGGTCGAGTATGAGATCACTTTTGCTTCGCGCACGGCTATTAAAGGATAGGCATTGGCTGATTTTATTACTGAGTGGCTTGAAACGCAAGTGCCACCGGCAATTCAGAATTTGGAGTATTGCGAGATGTATTTTGATGGATCCCTGCAGCTTTCGGGCGTGGGGGCTGGAGTTGTGCTTCTCACTCCACAAAAGGAACCATTGAGATATGTATTACGAGATGCATTTCCGTGCTTCATATAATACTCGCTGAGTATGAGGCTTTGCTTCATGGACTTCGGGTAGCTATTTCGCTAGGAGTTAAGCGATTGGATATATATGGAGATTTGATGCTTGTGATTAGTCGGGTTAATAAAGTATGGGACGCTCATGATGACCATATGATAGCTTACCGCCAAGAGGTAAGGAAGCTTGAAGACAAGTTTGATGGTCTGCGCTTTTCTCATATACTACGCGGAAATAATTCTACTGCGGATGAGTTAGCCGGATTAGGATCTTCAAGACAAGCGATGTCGCTCTGGTGTCTTTCTTCGGGTTTTAAGTAAACCATCTATTAAGATGGATCACAAGGCTACTATTAAAGAGATACGGACTACGGATGCGGTCTTGGAAGCGAAGAACGGGAGGCGGTCTTACGAGCACGAGGTTGGCCAAGGGGCTCAAAGCGAATTACGGGCATAAGAAACGAAGCGAGTTACTCGAGGTTATGATTATTGATTCCGATTGGCGTACTCCGTATCTTGAATCTTTGCGATCCGGTAAAACTTCGGAAGACAAAGATTGAGCGGCAAAGACAGGAGGTTCGGGCAAGGAGTTACTTGATTATTGAAGGAGAACTTTATCGACGTGGAGTCAACATCTTGATGAAGTCCGTATCTGTTTTTGATTCCATTCAATTGCTTGAGGAAATTCATAAGGGGATCCGTGGCAATCATGCTTCATGAAAGACTTTAGTTGGGAAAGTGTTCCGACGGGGTTTTTATTGGCCCACGACTACGATGATGCGCATACGGTGGTTAAAAATTGCCGGGGATGTCAGTCCTTCGCTCGACAACCTCATACTCCAGCTCATGAGTTGCGGATAATCCCAATGACTTGGCCTTTCTCAACTTGGGGGCTGCATATTGTCGGCCCATTCTAGAAAGCGCCGGGAGGGTTTAGTCATATTTTTGTGGCGGTTGATAAATTTTCTAAATGGATTGAAGCTGAAGTCGTGACTAGCCCGACCACTCGCTCTAGCAATCAAGTTCTTACGGAATATCTTTGTCCGTTTTGGTGTCCCGCATAGTATAATTACTGATAACGGGCCTTAGTTCAATTCAGAATTCTTCAAGGATTATGCTTGAAAGTTTGGGAGTCAAGATACAATATGCTTCGGTTTCGCATCCACGGAGCAATGGACAAGTAGAGCATGCCAACGGTATGATTTTAACCGGTCTTAAACCTAGAATTTTTTACCGCTTAAAGCCATATGCTTTGGAAAGTGGGTAAAGGAATTGCCTTGGCTACTATGGGGATTGCGTACAAATGTTAGTCGAGCTACGGGACAATCTCCTTTTTCTACGGTCTATGGATTCGAAGCCATGTTACCCACAGAAGTAAATATGGTGTCAGCCGAGTGCGGTATTATGATGAAGAGAAGTATCAAGGCCAACGTCAAATTGAGTTGATTGTCGTGGAAAAATTAAGAGATCAAGCTTTGATTCAAGCAGCCAACTATCATCGGGGTTTGCATCGATGTCATGATCGCCATGTGCGTACGCGGGAATTTGAAGTGGGAGATTTGGTGCTTTGGAAGATCTAGTCTAACAAGAATAGGCATAAGTTTTCACCGGTCCGGGAAGGACCTTTCGTGGTTAAATCGGTTTCCGGACCGGGGGCTTATACGCTTATGACCCAGGAGGAAGAGGAAATTCCAAATTCTTGGAATATTGATCAACTTCGTCGTTTTTATACTTAAAGATTTTCTTGTAACTTTCCAATAATATAATAAAGCATTCTTGATTTTGGGTATGAATATTTTCGTGTTTTTTGTGCCTCGATAATTTAATTTTGCATTAACTTATCGATTCGGAGGGCTCGTTGTCTTAAATGCGATCTGTGAGATTATGAAATTCCTAAATACTAGTACCAGTCATTTACTCAAGCCGGGGGCTGCTGTGTTAAGAGCGATCTGTGAGATTGTTTATTTGTGTTTTCAGCTTCGATCGGTATATTTAGGATGGGAAATTTTAAACATCTCTTTTGAAATACTGGTCCGTAGGCTGCTATCTTAAAGAGCGATCTGTGATATTATGTGGTCTTAAACCTTAAACACCGGTTGTTTTTTCTATATAGCATGATTTTGTTAAAGTAAGCTGTTGCTATGTGTTATGATCTCGTGCTGATTAGAGCCGGTATTCCGTCATAGTTGGTTTAAGCTGAAATACCCATCATTGCCTAGATATAGAAGTTGACTAGTGGGAATAAGATGGTGAATTTTTGCCGATCAGTATCAAAAAGAGAAAGGCAATTGAAACTTCAAGCACGATTGAAAGGATAACAATCAAATTACAAAAGCACGATAATAAAACTGTTCTGTTTACACAAAAAGACCGGTCCTATGACAAACGTCTCATCGGGCAGGATTATCGGAGGCACCGGTATCGCCGGTCTTAGGGTCTTCTCGCGATCTGTCATCAATTGTTCCTTCGTAGTCGGAGGGAGTGGGCAATAAATCGGCATCAAGATCTTCGTACTCATCCTCCACTCTTTGTCTAAAGGCAGCAGCGAGCATCTTGACCTAGAGCAGGGAGTGCCGCAGCTTCATTCGGCGGGACGCCGGTTGGATCCGGAGGGACATCTTCGATTAGTTTAGAGACGGTACAAATAAGTGATTTTTCAGCTCATTGAACCGGTTTTCGGTTGTCTCCGGATGGGCGCCCGCTCCGATGAAGTTGAAATCGCAGTCTTCGACTAGAGTCCAAGACCGGATTATGGCAGGAATATGCCCTCCTCCCTGCCGCGGCGATCATCTTGGAGTGCTCTTTGACCCTTTAGGGGACGTCCCGGATTGCGCTTTCAAGGTCCATTGCATCTTGGTTAATGGGCTGACCTCCGTTCGGGTATTCGAGTGTCCTCATACGGCCTGCTGCAAGCTCGAAGAAGACGAAAAAGTACACGAAAAGTTATAAGTGCAGACCGGTATTAAAAAGTGCTTTCTAAACAAGACTAGGAAGAAGGAACTTACGCTCGTGCTCGATATCCAAAGCTACGAACCTGCCTTTGATACTAACATTAGAATCCTTTAGCTTGGCTTCGCTCTTCGGAAGGTGCTGGATTTCGTGCTCTTTTGCTTTGAGTGCAAGCCGAGCGGACTCGTGCGCGGTCCTTAGAGCGCTTTCCTTCTCCATTAGCGCAGTTTTGGCGGCTTCTAATGCTTCGACTAGCTCGTCGAGTCTTAAACTCGGCACTAGTACTACCCGGTCCCTCACGAGCGTCGAATTCGATGGTGCAACACACGAAACACACAGGAACACGAGATTTTAGACAGGTTCGGGCCCCTCGAATTGAGAGTAATACCCTACGTCCCGTATGTTATGTATTGCCTTTAGCGGATTACTTGTTGATCGGGAACATTGGGGATTAAGGCCTTCTTGTTGCGTAAACGCCTAATGAAGTCCGTAAGAGTTTCGTCGGGCTTGTGCTTCAGCTCGTTGAGGTCGAAGTAATTCCCCGGCTTCTCACAAGTCGCTAGGAAGTTCTCTACGAACTTTTTGGTGAGGTCGCCCCAAGAAGAGATAGATTTCTCGGGTAGGGACCGCAACCACGAGCGTCCAGCCTGCTCCATGCACATGGGGAGGTAATTAGCTAGCACAAACGTATCTCCTCCCGCCGACCGGATGGCGGTGGTGTACATGCGTAGCCACTCGGCAGGAGGTGCTTTACCATCATACTTATCAATGGCCCCGGGCTTAAATCCCCGGGGTATTTGCAAGTGCGTAAATCTCGCGTGAAAGCGGGAATCACGGAGTACTCATCATCTTCCGGATCGGTCCACACCGGTGAAGGGGATCATCGACGAGGGTAATGCCGGTAGTTGCGATCTCCATCATCATCGGAGTAGTCGTAGTACCGATCATCTTGATACCTATCTCCCGATCCATCCCGACGGTCGTTGTTGGCCGGTTGTGCGGTCCGCGAAGGAGGAGGCGGAGGCGGAGGCGCCGTTTGGAGATCATTGTTGTCTCGTCGAGGCTCCCCATCTCTGTCTCGGTTGTCTCGTCCCCTTCGGTCTCCGGTATCACGAGGATCATCTCGTCTTGGCCGGTCATCCCGATGAACATGTCGGTTGCCTTGTCCTTGTTGGTCATTGCGCGGAGGATTTCCACCGGGGGCGGCGTTGAAGCAGCCGATCCACACCGAGGCGAATTAGTCACGTGCGGGCGAGGCGGGGCAGGATCTCGCGGACGATCATCCACATGACCGGTACGACGCCTCTCATCTTCTTCTTGTCTCTAGCGTTCTTCCGTTCTCTCCGCAAGGCGGTCGATGAAGACGTTACGAGCGTCACGGTTACCATTGAGTGGTACGCGCAAATCTTGGTCCGGAGCTCGTTCATGTGCGTCCGCGATCGGGGTGTGTCGAGGCCCAAGCCTTCCACCGCAGAAAGCTCCTTCGGACCGGGCTCTTGTAGGCCGCTCGGAGCGAGAACGCGAGCGGCTTGAAGATTCCGATCTGTCATGAACGAGTTGATTTGTTTGTAGAGCAGCCGCATCTACCAAATTTAAAGCGCGTTGCAACCCCGGTGTTGCATTGAAGACTTCTTCCGTATTGTCTCAAGGATTTGCTTCACTCCCACAATGTTGTGAATCGGCGACGTGAAGACCCGAGCGCCATTTAATTCCACTTCCATGGAACTCAAATCCAAAGCCGTGCTCCAAGAACGATGGCGCCTTCCGCCGCGGCATCCACGTCGGCTGTTATATCCTCGGGGACGTTTCTTCCGGTCTCCGGATCGGTCCGGCAACGGGCCCGTGGCCGGGGAGCCGGTCGCGGGAAAGCTTCCTCCGCCTCGACCGGTACCGAAGCAACGTTTGCGCGCGGATTCGCGGCCGAAGGTTGTGGACGTTGTTCATCTCCGTCTGCTTCCTCTCGTTTCACGACGACGACGATCGGATTCGTCTCTCGCCATCCTTGCTTCTTCTTCGACAGCTTCCTCGGGGTTGAGTTCTCGAAGAACCGGACCCGTCATGAACACTTGGAAGAAGGCCGGAGGCCCTTCCTCGAAGTCATTACCAAGCTTGCGAGAGCGGCTAATCATCACAGCACCGGTGTCGGTCCGAGACGCAAGCGGTCCGATTGTTCGCGCTAAAGCTGCGTCGGATCCGCAAAGTTCTAAGCAAGAGGTGCCAACCGTGGCAGGTGATCGCGCTTCGTAAGCCGCGGCCCGGCTACGAGTCGGATTCATCAAAAGTAGCTTTCCGGCGGAATCGGCTTCAAAGTCGAGGGACCCGAAGCGGATCTTGAAGCCGGCACGAAGTCGACGACGAACGAAGAGGCCATCGAACTCGCCGGGAACTCACCGGGACCCCTTCCTGGCGCGCCAAATGTCGAGTCTTAAACTCGGCACTAGTATTACCCGATCCCTCATGAGCGTGGAATTCGATGGTGCAACACACGAAACACACAGGAACACGAGATTTTAGACAGGTTCGGGCCCCTCGAATTGAGAGTTATACCCTACGTCCCGTATGTTATATATTGCCTTTAGCGGATTGCTTATTGCAAGATCTCGCAGAGTTTTCGAGGGGTCCCCGCTCCGCCTTATATATCCGGGGAGCTAGGGTTACAAGCGTAGTCCTAGTCGATTACATGGATTACATATATGGGAGCTCTATCTCTAGCTTTCTTTATTGATTCGTAGTCCTAACAGTACTACTAATTATTCCTTAACTTGCTTCTCAAGTCATCATACGCCGGTATTGATATTCGCCCGATCTCCATACCGGTATATAGAATCCTCTCGTTATTCCGGCACCGGTCGAGAACCAATCTGTCATCTATCTCCATCACCTTTATCTTCATTGATTTGTTACCGTGTCTTTGCGCATCCATTCCTTTATCATCTCGTATACCCATAAGGCAAGTATACGACAAGCTCGGTCTTCGAGCGATCATTGTCATTTTCAAGCATTTTGTTGGAGCGAAGAGTCTGCGCTGTAATGTTATCCTAGGCGAATCTGCCCTCCGGTTCACCAATACGAGCAGCTCGTCGCTCTTCAATCTGGGAGCCCTCCCGAAGAGCTTGTTCTTGAGCGACCGCTTTTTCGGAGAGGGTTTCCTTAGCCTTCTTGTGAGCAGCATCAAGATTTTCGAGTGCTACGAGAGATAAGATCGGTCGAAGGATTACAAATCAAATAAAGAAATTAAGGATAGCATCGTAAACTTACTCCGGACTTCCTTCCGGAGTTTGATGATTTCTCGCCGGCAGCCTTCCATCAAGCGGTGGGTATTCATCAAATTGGCTTCCCTCCTTAGCAAATCCGCTTCCTTGGATTTCAGGCTAGTGGTGTGGGAGCCAAGCTCAACTAGCAGCTTCTTGGGTCCGCTACGCTTCTTCTTCAAGACGAGCAATGATTGTGCTCTTGGCTTCAGAATTTTTAGAAGGACATGGAGGACAGAGCGAATCAAAGGGTCGGATTGAAATATGATGAAGTTAGGAGAAGACCGGGTAAGAGACGGGGACATACCCGGCCGTATTCGGAGAAATTCTTCAAGGCCTCCTCTTCTTGAAGAGAATCCCACCGGGCGGTTGCAGCAAATTTCCCGGCTTCGCTCGAGCTTTCTATTTCCACGTCACCTACCACCATTTTGGCAAGCTTTGGTGCACTTGGAGCTTTTCTCGGTAGTCCTAGCCCTGGCGAGTGATTTCTTCAATCCGGACCGGTCCCAATGGGAGTTTCGTGTGGCTTGGAACAGAGTGGCTTGGGGCGGGAAATCATTCACGATTGTATCACCGACATCGGCATCGGTGATAACCAACTCTTCGAACACCTTGGAGGTCTTTTCTTCGATTGAGGAAGCAGGGATTTCCTTTGCGCTTGCTGCACCTTTAATTTTAGAAACTCTCGCGGTACTAGGCACCGAAGGAGTAGCAGCTTGATGTTTTGCCACCGGTTGTGGCAGGGATGGAGGGTTTATTTCTCAACAAGCTAGTTATGCTCGGCTTGAAGATTGGAAGGGATTCTGCGAGAAAATTAAATAAGTTGAAAGACCGGAATGAAGTGAAGGTGATTTTAGAACTGCGTGAATGTTGCGGAAGACTTATGAATGGGTTTTTTTGAAGCCAAAGGAGGTCTTGCTCTTTTTGGGGGGACCTTGAGTCTCCCGCTCGAACCTTCTGCACTCCTTTTCGCCGCCGGTTGGGCTTGCGGCACGAGAATGGATCCTCCCGTAGCACTCCCCGAAGAACCGGACCGAATGTCGTACCGAGACTTCTTGGGAATGTTGGCAAGAGAATCTGCTAATTGGGGGACTCCCTGGGATCCCCCAGCAGCGGGAGCTTTGAATGCAGCCGGAGCAGCTTGACGATCTCTTTCAAAGGCCTCTTGCTCTTTGCGTTGGTCTTCAAGTTCTTGCGCTTCCGTACGAGTGTCGCCCGGTACGAAGCGAGGATTGCTGGCGATTTGCCTATGTTGAGTGCTACAAGACGTCTTCTTGTGCCGGGGGCTTGAACAACCTTTCCAGACTTGGAGATTTTCGGGGCTGGTCCAGCTTGGTGGAAGAGTGGACCGGTCTCGAAGTCCCTTGAATAAGAGTGGGGGAGGCAGACCGGCCTGGACAAGCAAGAGGAGCAGAGTGTTGGTTTCGTAATCTTCTCCCTAGGTGTCATTGGGAGGAAGTGGAGAATGACTTCGTAGTTGTCCATTTTCTACATTCAATAAAAAGTGAATGAATAATGATACAGAGATGATTAAAATACCGGTATTCGAGAAGAATGAGAATACTTACAGATTCCCGGGGATTTGATGTGTTGAATGCCGAACCCACCATCCGGCATCCCGCTTCGTCATACCCGGCCGGAGCATCTTCTTCGAGCGTTTACCCAACCGCTCCACATCGGGAAGAGATGTTCCGTCGGTTGGATTGGCGCTATTTTCATTGAAGGACCATCCCGGGTGCTCTTGTCTCTTGAGTGGTTGAACTCCCCGTACGATGAAACTCCGAAGCACCGTTTCGGCCGTGACACCTGACTTTGACTTCCTTCGGATATTTGATACCGGCCAAGAGGGCGAGTACTTCTTCATCTTCTTTCAGGCTATCTTTGATGTCTTTGGTGTTCGAAAAGGAGAGTTCCCGAGCTATTTTAGCCCTGTAAGGGGGAAGAGCGGGTTGAGGGTTATCACGTATAAATCACTCATTCTTCCAGCTTGGCCAAGCTTTTGTTAAGAGACAAGGGGAAATATTCCTCAAGCACTCAAAGACCGTATCCCTACTCCTCCTATCGCAGAGCGGTTGGTTGAAGTGGGGAGCGGGCGGATTTGGAATAAATACCGGAAAAGCTTGAAGTGGGGGTGGATTCCAAGAAAATCTTCGCAAAGATGGATGAAAAAAGCTATTTGGAGGATGGAATTAGGATTCAGATTCACTAAATCCCACCCGTAAAAGAAAAGTAACCCCGTGAAAAAAGGACAAGCACGGGAGATCGAGGCCACGAAGGAAGAAAGATTTAAATACCAACCGTTGGGAGTCGTCTATCCCCCATGGAATTTGACCAGGAGTAGGAGCACTCCAGTTGAGAATGGGTTGTGGGGGAAGGTACCTGCTCGTAACCATCTCATTGAGAGATGCTTCGGTGATTTTGCTATCGCCTAGTTCCCGGACACCGTAAGGGAGCTGATCACGGGGAACGCCGGACGAAGAGGAAGTATTGGCGGCTGATTTCTTCTTGCCCATCTTGAAGATCGAAAAAAGGAAGTTGAAGATTGGTTTATTTGGGAAAGAAGGAGCGCAATTACGATGTCCGAAGAACAAGGAGATGTGGTGGGCGCGTGTCGAATTTCGGGAATGAGTTTGACCAAGGTCGATCCTTCGTTTCTTTTATAGGTACTCGAGCTAGACTCGAGGGTCTGGAAAGTTATTGGGCCATTTTTTACAGCCCAATAAATTTAGCATTAATGATTTATGTTTATTAAAGTCTTGATTGTGCAATTATGACCTAACAATCATAAGGATTAAGTCAACGTGATTATTATGAGCACGGGGGCTTTTTGCGAATAAAAAGCAGATCTGAAAGATGTAATTTTCAGATACTCGAGTTAATATAGTGCCAAACTTAATCATTTGGCGGTATAGAAGAGTTAGATTGGAGATAATGGATGCCTTAGGCTATGGGTGTTAATCATCCGACCGATTATAGGCCTTGGAGACTCGAGTCGATGTGATTAAGAAAAACTGGTCTCGATCAACTAGGATTTTGGTTCTTAGTTAAAATTAATTAAGCGGATTATGGATTAATACCGATTTAGGCGGTCTGTTATGTTAATTTTGTATGATTCTTCAAAAGATATGAAGCAATGATTGGTATGACCGGTGTGAAAAATATGTTCTTGCCGTAAATTACAGAGAGGAATGTAATTTGATGGAAAATAATACAAAGATAGTCTCTCAAGAAGGACTCTTGCATTATTTGTGATCCTCAAATGATACAAGAGTCGGGGCTATACCTAATTGGGTGCACCCGACCGGTGCACCGTGTTCAAGAGCGGTCTGCAGAGATCGCGGGAAGTGAAAAATAATGAAAATTGAAAGGAGCGGTCTCAGTAGAGATTGCATATTGAAGGAAATATTAAAGAATCAACTAGTGGACTCTTGCATTATTTGAAAGGAGTTCAAATGATTCAATAGTCGGGGACTATACCCAATTGGGTGCACCTCATTTTTTAAGAGCGGTCTATGATAATGGTAGGAAATATACAAAAAAATTTTGCATACCCAATTGGGTGATATGGAAGAAAAAAATGCTAAATTTTTTGGCTTTTTTGAAGTCATGTGGAACAGAAAAGAAGTATTGCAGAAGATTGGAGTTCTTTTTAATTTTACCATGGAATCATACCAACATGCAGATGACTCGGTCGGTCTTATTCAAGGTCAAATAAAAAATTACTCGGGGTCGTTGTCGTATACTTACCTTACGGGTGTACGGATGATAAAGAAATGGATAATTAGAGATACGGTGACAAATCAATGAAGATAAGATCGGTGGAGAGGGCCCACGTAGTGGTCCTCGACCAATATGGAATAACAGAAGATTTCATATACCGGTATGGAAATAAGGCGGGCGTCAAGACCGACGTATGATGACTTGAGCAACAAGTAAAAGAGCAGTTTGTAATCTGTTAGGACTCTGAATTAACAAGGAAAGCTTAGAGATAGAGCTTCCGAATATGTAATCCATGTAATCGACTAGGACACTACATGTAACCCTAGCTCCCCCGGATATATAAGGCGGAGTAGGGACCCACCGAAAACTCTCTCGACATCTTGTAATTAGCAATCTGCTAAAGGCAATACATAACACAGAGGACGTAGGGTATTGCTCTCTATCGAGAGGCCCGAACCTCGTCTAAAATCACGTGTTCTTGTGTGTTTCGTGTGTTGCGCCATCGAATTTCACGCTTGTCCACGCCCGTCCGAACCCTAGCCGCCCCCAACCGCGATCCCCCGTGTCCCCCTTTTCCCTTAAACACGTCGCCTCTCGAGCCTTAAGCCCGTGCGCCACCACCTCCATTGAAGCCGCCGCCCGAGCTCCGTCGAGCCGCCGCCCGAGATCGGTATAATCAACGCACATTCTTAACTCTTTAGTATTCTTTTTGGTACAAGAACTAGATTGGCAAGCCAATCTGGATGGTACACTTCCCTAATAAACTTAGCTGCTAGTAATCTAGTTAACTCTTTCTTTATCGCTTCCTTGCGGTCTTGAGCAAACCTCCGAAGCTTCGCTTAACCGGCTTCGCATCCGGACGCACCAACAATGCATGCTCAATCTTTTCCCCGGGAACACCCGGCATGTCGAAGGCTGCCATGCAAAGATATCCCTGTTTTGATGGAGGAAAAGAATGAGCGCGCTTTCCTATTTGTCCCCCAGTGTCAGCCCCAATATGGGTGACCTTGGAGGGGTCCGACTCGTCAAGCCGGATAGTCTTAGAGGCAACTCGCATCGGTCTTTACTTTCTCCTTAGCGATCTTCTTGGATGGGACTTCTTCTTCCAGCTGTACTGCGCCTCAATAGCATCCACCGCTTCTCCGATCTCTCTACGCTCTTCCTCCGAATTGACTCGAGTGGCCAACTCAATGCCGTGTACTTCACAAGCATACGCGGTATTAATATCGATCGGACGATAAGACCCGTTGGGTCCCGGCATCTTCAACATCAAATACCGGTAGTTGGGAATAGCCATGAACTTCGCCATGGCCGGTCTCCCCAATATAGCATGATATGCTCGAATCAATATCAACTACCCGGCAGATAATGTTCTCCCTTCCGTAATTCTCCTTCGTCCCAAAAGTCATTGGCAAGGAAATCTGCCCCAAAGGATAACTCGTTTCGACCGGTATTATACCATGAAACGGTGAAACGCTACGATCCAAGTCCACCACGTAAAGGCCAAGTTCTGGCGTGGTTTTAGCAAAAAGGATATCCAAGCAACTTCCTCCATCGGTGAAGGTTCTCTTCAAGCGCACCTTATGGACAATAGGAGCAAGAATGAGTGGGTATCTACCAGCTTTAGGTAGGACCTCCGGATGATCGGCTCGCTCGAATGTGATCGGTACCTCGCACCATCGCAGTACTCGGGAGTAGCAGGGGCAATAGCATTGACCTCCCCGAATGTCAATTTTTGCTTCCACTTTGACTCGTATGCATCCGACCCACCATGGATAAAATTCACTTCTCTTGCCGGCTCCTCGAAACCTCCTTCATCTTCATCATCCTCGTGCTTCTTTTCTTTGCCTTTATCACCCGCCGGTTTCGATGTTCGACCGAGGTGCCACCCTTAGCGCAAATGAGACGAACGGTCTTAACAGAAACATTCCTTGTTCTTATGATTCCCATTGTGGATCATGCAAGGTCCCTCCGTAAGTGCTTCAAACGACAGTCGCTCTCTCGGGCCTCTCTTAGGAGGGGCCGACGGTCTCCTTCATGAGACTAGTCTAGAGCCGCAACGAGGTTATCAGCCTTGCGCTTGTTGTTCTTGGATCCAGATCGGTTGCCTTGGTCGTGCTTCGGTTCCTTCCCTTTGTTCCCGCGCAAATTGACCACGTTTGATTCCCCAGACAGCGTAATCATCTCGCTATTTTGAAACACTCTGACGCAATCATGGTGAGGTTCCGGTTGCGCCTACCGATCTTGTGCACTAATGCTTCACGTCGGATGCTAGCTTAAAACGCCGCAATTATTTGCTGATCGAGAACATTGGGGATTAAGGCCTTTTTGTTGCGTAAGCGCCCGATGAACTCCGTAAGCGTCTCATCGGGCTTCGCTTCAGCCTATTGAGATCGAAGTAGTTTCCCAGCTTCTCACAAGTCGCCCGGAAATTCTCAACGAACTTTTCGAGTGAGATCGCCCCAAGAAGAAATAGACCTCTCGGTTAGAGATTGTAACCACAAGCGTCCAGCCCGCTCCATGCACATCGGAAGATAATTCGCTAACACAAAAGTATCTCCTCCTACCGATCGGATAGCGTTAGTCTACATTCGGAGCCACTCAGCAGGAGGGGCTTTTCCATCATACTTGTCTATGGGCCCGGGCTTAAATCCCGTGGGGTATTTGCAAATACGCAGATCCCTCGTAAAGGCCGGGATTACCGAATACTCGTCGTCTTCCGGCACCGGTCCAAACCGGCGACGGTGACCGCCGACCGGGGTAATGCCGGTAGTTGCGGTCTCCATCATCATATGAATAGTCGTAGTAACGATCATCTTGGTGTCTAGCCCCAATCCGTCCCGACGACCATTATTGCCATGCTCCGGAGGAGGCGGTGGTGCCGCATGACGATCATTATTACCTCGTCGAGGCTCCTCGTCTCTGTCTCGGTTCTCCCGTCCTCGCCGGTCTCTCGTGATCACGGCGATCATCTCTTCTTGGCCGATCATCGCAATGAGCGAAACGACCGCCGTACCCTCGATGATCATTGCGTGGAGGATTGCCAACCGTGGGCGGCGTTGAAGCAGCCAGCCCATGCCTAGTAGACTCGGTCACCCGTAGGCGAGATGGGAGAGGATCCCGTGGGCGATCATCTAAATGACCAGTCCGTAGCCGCTCATCTTCTTCATGTCTCATGCGTTCCTCCGTTCTCTCGTGCATGACGATCAATAAGAACATTACGAGCGTCACGATTGCCATTGAGCGGCACACGTAGATCCCGATCGGGGGGGGCGTTCATGTTGGTTCGCGATCGGGGTGTGTCTAGGTCCAATTCTTCCCCGGAAGAAGCTCCTTCGCACCGGGCTTGCGCTTGCCGGTCCGAATGCGAGCGCGAACGACCGGAAGATTTGGCTCTATCTTGGACGAGTTGGCTGGTTTGCAAGGCGGCCGCGTCCACCAAGCTCAAAGCCCGCTCGTAATCCTAGTGTCGAGTTGAACACCTCCTCCGGAATAGTTTCAAGGATCTGTTTCACCCCCACAATGTTGTGGACTCGGTGACGTGAAGACTCGAGCGCCGTTTAATTCAACTTCCATGGATCCCATGTCCAATGCCCTACCGGAAGAACAATGATTTCTACCACCGCGGCACCCACGTCGCTTGTTGTAACCGGTGATTGCTCCACCGCGTCTCCGACCGCTCTTGCAATGGGCCGGTAGCGGGTGGTGCTGTAGTGGGAACGCCCTCCCCTTCTTGACCGGTTCCTACAACATTTGCACGAGGGTTCGCAGCCGAAGCTCGGGGAGGCGGATCCTCCGTCTCCGCTTCTTCCGTTTCACGTTGGCGGCGGTTTGCTTCTTCCCTCGCCATTATAGCTTCCTCTGCAGCAGCCTTCCTCAGGAGTGAGTTCCTCGAGGATTGGGCCAGCCATAAATACTTAGAAGAACACTGGAGGTTGTTCCTCGAAGTTGTTATCAAGCTCGTCGTAGCTGCCCATTATTACAGCACCGGCATCGGTCTCGAAGCATGAGCGGTCCGATGGTTCACACTAAAGCCGCGTCGCTCCTCCTAGATTCTCGTGCGTACGGTTTCGATCAAATCCGGTGATCGCGCTTCAAAAGCTGCGGCCGGATCGCTGATCGGGTTCATTAGGTCTAGCTTCCCGGCGGGATCAGCTTCGAAGTTGAGGGATCCGAAGCGGATCTTGAAGCCGGCGTGAAGTCGACGTCGAACGAAGAAGCCATCGAACTCGCTTGAAACTCGCCGGGACCCCTTCCCGGCGTGGCAAATGTCGAGTCTTAAACTCGGCACTAGAATTACCCGGTCCCTCACGAGCGTGGAATTCGATGGTGCAACACACGAAACACACAAGAACACACGATTTTAGACAGGTTTAGGCCTCTCGAACGAGAGTAATACCCTACGTCCTGCGTGTTATGTATTGCCTTTAGCAGATTGCTAATTGCGAGTTGTCGGAGAGTTTTCGGTGGTCCCCGCTCCGCCTTATATATCCGGAGGAGCTAGAGTTACATGCGTAGTCCTAGTCGATTACATGAATTACATATTTGGAAGCTTTCCTTATTGATTCAGTAGTCCTAATAGACTACAAATTGCTCCTTTACTTGTTGTTTAAGTCGTCATACGTCGGTCTTGACACCCGCCTTATTTCCATACCGGTATATAGAAACTCGTATTATTCCATACCGGTGAGGGACCACTTTGTGGGCCCTCTCCGCCAATCTTATCTTCATAGATTTGTCACCGTATCTCCATTTGTTCATTCCTTTATCATCTCGTATACCCGTAAGGTAAGTATACGACAACGAGAGAGAAAAGAAAGACACTAGTGTTGTCCACAAATCGGTGAGTGAGCGCCACAAGCCAAACATGAGTGGAAAAAGAGAGCATGAGAGAAAAAGTATGGTTGGCATAGCCACAAAATCCGAGATGAGAGAAAATCCCAACATAAGACATGTTGTACTCTTGTACAAAGACACAATTCTTTCAACTAATGACATGACCTCTCTTCCTAGTGTTGTTTCTAATGTGTTGCGGGGCTTCGGTGATATTTTTCCTGAGGAGGTACCAGCTGGCCTACCTCCACTTCGTGGGATTGAACATCAAAGTGATCTCATTCCCGGAGCATCACTTCCAAACCGACCACCATACCGGACCAACCTAGAAGAAACTAAGGAAATTCAGCGACAAGTGCAAGAACTACTTGACAAAGGGTATGGAGAATGTGTGTTGATTGTAGAGCTATTAACAATATCACTATCGCTTATCGTCATCCTATTCCTAGGCTTGATGGTGCTTGATGAACTTAGTGGTGCTGTTATTTTCTCCAAAATTGGCCTACGTAGTGGATACCATCGGATTAGAATGAAAGAAGGAGATGAATCGAAAACAACCTTTAAAACTAAGTTTGGTTTGTACGAGTGGTTAGTGATGCCTTTTGGATTAAGTAATGCACCTAGCACTTTCATGCTCTTGATGAATCATGTTTTGAGGGCTTTCATTGGAAAATTTGTGGTGGCTTATTTTGATGACATTCTAATATACAGCCGCACCATGGATGAGCATGTTAAACACATCGAAATGGTGTTGGAGGTGCTTAGAACTGAAAAGTTGTATGCTAACCTAGAAGTGCACCTTTTGCACTAACAAGGTTATGTTCTTGGGCTTTGTTGTTTCACGACAGGGAGTAGAGGTGGATGAATCCAAGGTTGAAGCTATAAAAAATTGGCCTACTCCAACCAATGTGAGGCAAGTGAGAAGTTTTCATGGTCTCGCTGGTTTCTACCGGCGCTTTGTGAAAAATTTCAGCAGCATTGCAGCCCCGTTGAATGAGCTAACAAAGAAGGGTGTTGAATTCATGTGGGGTAAGTCACAAGAAGTTGCTTTTCAACGAGCTTAAGAATTGTTTAACGTCAGCCCCATTGCTTGCTTTACCTGATTTTCAGAAATCTTTTGAGATAGAATGTGATGCTAGTGGGATAGCCGAATAGGCATAGGAGGTGTCTTGATGCAAGAAGGAAAACCCATAGCATACTTTAGTGAGAAACTTGGTGATACTCAGCTGAACTATCCCGTTTATGATAAAGAATTGTATGCTCCAGCTCATGTGCTTGAAACTTGGTAACATTATCTTTGGCCTAAAAAATTTATCATTCATTCTGATCATGAGGCTTTAAAATACTTGAAAGGCCAAGCAAAATTGAATCGTAGGCATGCAAAGTGGTTCGAGTTCATCGAGTCTTTTCCCTACATTGTCAAGTACAAGAAAGGGAAAGAAAATGTTGTTGCTAATGCCTTATCATAAAAAAGTGTTTTGCTTAATCAATTGGAGGTCAAGGTTCCCGGATTAGAGAGCATAAAGGAATTATATGATGCTGACCTTGTTTTTGCAGAACCCTACTTGGAATGTCAAGGACAAAAGGGGTGGGACAAGTACCATTTGCACGATGGGTTCTTGTTCCGAGCTAACAAATTGTGTATTCCCGATTCGTCCATTCATTTGCTTTTATTGCAGGAATCACACATGGGTGGATTGATGGGCCACTTTGGGAGAGAAAAGACTTACTCGCTGCTGGGTGACCACTTCTATTGGCCAAAGATGAGGCGTGATGTGAAGAGGTTTGTGTAGCGATGCACAACTTGCCACAAAGCTAAATCAAAAGTGAACCCACACGGCTTTTATACTCCACTCCCCACACCAAATGCTCCTTGAGAAGACATAAGCATGGATTTTGTTTTAGGATTACCAAGAACTAAGAAGGGGAGAGATTTAGTTTTTGTTGTTGTGGATAGGTTTTCCGAAATGGCACATTTTATCCCCTGTCATAAGAGCGACGATGCGTCACATGTAGCCGACTTGTTTTTCAGTGGAAATTGTGAGATTGCATGGCGTGCCGAGGACCATTGTTTCCTACCGTGATGTGAAGTTCATGAGCTATTTTTGGAAGACTTTGTGGGCCAAGCTTGGGACCAAGTTGTTGTTCTCAA
The DNA here is from genome assembly GCA_031894775.1 of Chloris gayana. Taxonomy (NCBI): domain Eukaryota; kingdom Viridiplantae; phylum Streptophyta; class Magnoliopsida; order Poales; family Poaceae; genus Chloris; species Chloris gayana. Next base: position 657,329 of record JAUNZO010000207.1, read on the forward strand.
CAACTTATTACCCACAAACCGATGGACAAACGGAGGTGGTGAAGCGTACTCTCTCCATGTTGTTGCGAACAATGATCAAGAAGAACCTAAAGGAGTGGGAGGATTGCTTGCCACATGTTGAGTTTGCAAATAATAGGACAGTCCATTCAACAACACAAATGTGCCCATTTGAAGTTGTGTATGGTTTCAAACCCATTACATCAATTGATTTGTTGCCACTCCACTTCAAGAGCGTGCAAATATGGAGGCCTCCAAGAGGACAGATTATGTGAAGAAAATACGAGTTGAAGACAAAACAAGAGATTGAGAAAAAATCAAGGTACTATGCTACCAAGGCAAACAAGAATCGCAAGAAGATGATATTTGAGCCCGGTGATTTTGTTTGGGTTCAGCTTCGGAAGGATAGATTTCCTGAGAAACGAAAATCCAAGTTGCTGCCTCGAGGTGATGGTCCATTCAAGGTTCTTACAAGAATAAATGATAATGCCTACAAGATTGAGCTTCCAGGAGATGAATATACAACGAGCAACACCTTCAATGTTGTTGATTTGTCTCCATTCCATGGTCATGAAGAATCGCAGTCGAGGTCAACTCTTTTTGAAGAAGGGGAGGATGATGAGGACATCTCCCAAGACCATTGATAATTGTTGATCAAGACACTCGGCCTCGTGACTACGCTTATGAGAGACCAATGACTCGAGCCAAAATGAAACAACTACAACATGAGGTGAATCTTTTCATTAATGATTATGAACATGGTTCTCTTAAGAATTGTGTACTACCTAATGGAGGTACATTACTTGTTCTCAGTGTTTGAAACACAGGTTTTGGGCGTGGCGGCCACTTGACACCCTAAGAGAGCAAGTTGAAGTCAAAGGGCTGAAGCCCGCATTCTGTTCTCCAAATGTAAGATCAATTCTTTTGGAGGAGATCATCATATGTTTTATACATGGATGGAAAGCTTATGAAGTCTACTTTCATATGCAACAAACGGCACCTCCATTGGAGCTTTGTGGACGGAGTTATGGCCATTTTGGTGAAGAGTGTTCCAGAACCATTTCATTTCGCAACATGTTCCTTTTGGTCGGTTCGGAGTGTCCGATCTCGAACATTGTGTTCCTCTTGGTCAGTTCGGAGTGTCCGATCTGAACATTGCATTTCTTTTCTTTTCTGTACGACTTTTACTTGTCCTGTTTCGCCCCAGTGCCCATCTAACTTTGGTTTAGCCCAACTAGGAGGGGTGTTTCTAGTATAAATAACCCTTGTACACCGGTGGAAACCCTAACCACGAATTGAACTCGAGAAAATAGAGAAAAGCCAAGTGCTCTTATCCTTAGGGTTGTGCCATTGCTGCCCCCTTCAGGATGGGGAGTCTTTCTCTACCATTTGTTCTTGTGTTTCCTTGTGATTTGCAAGAGCATTACCTCTACCTTGCGTGGTTCAGAGTTAGACATCGATCAAAGCGTGTGGTTGGGCGAAATCATTTGTCACGAGTGGCTATTCTAGCAGCTGTTGGTGCCATCGGTTCGTCAGAGTTGCACGGATCAAATTATTCCCAAGATCCTATGACGAGAAGATCGGGCAAGCCCCCGCATCAAAGCTGGTCTTGATCTCAAAGTTCATGTCCCCAATATCAACCTCAGTGCCCATTGGCACGTTGCTAGCAGAGGGAGTGGAGTACTCCTTGAGGGTCATTCCACCCATGGACTCGGATATTGGCGGTGCCGTATTGATCGGTTGAGTCTGTTGGTATAGAGGTAAGAAGAGACACTTGATCTTCTATTCTTTAGGTCTCTTTCTAGGTTCTCGATGAAGTTTTCAAGCAGGTTGAAAGAAGTTATACACTATCCTATTTTCACACAAAAGGAGAAACCACAAAAAGTTAGCCTCGCATAAACAATGTCTACAATACTTTAATATGTTTATGTCATATATTAATACTTTATTATTATTTTCCTTCCCCGTCAATGGCTCCAAAAACCTCGTCAATGGCTCCGTAAATGCTTGATGACACTTGTTAAGTACATCACACAAACATTCCCGTAGAGCGCCATAAATGTTTGCCGATGTTTTAGCTGGGTCATATCCATCAAATAATTCATAGCAACGGCGTTGGAATAATTCATAAGATAATCTTTAGTGTCAAATAGTATAATCAACAAGCACACGAATAATACAATTGTAGCATTACAACATCGGATTCCTCCAACGGTTGTCATTTGTAGTTCACCCAAGGAAGTCATGTTAAGAATAAATTATTAATATGGACGTCATAACCATAAAGATTGGTGTTGAGAGGCGTAGTTTATGTAGGGGTAAATATGATAAAAGAGGGGTAGTGTGACACACAACAAAAGCATTCCCAAAAAATAAAGAAAGAACCTAGCATCTACTCGGATTTAAGTATGAGGAGAAAAGCCTATTCTCTAATGTTAGTCCAACTATATAGTTGCATAGTCAAACAATTACAAGCAAGGTTATACTACTCATAGTCTAATGCACTCAACGCTTCACGCACGGATTCATGCTCGGCATCCACAAGGCAAATCTGCATTTTACAACCGAACATGGAGGAGTACATAGGACATATAGAGTTGTCACCATGTACTATCTACATTTGCAGACCATGGATTGCAAGACAATTGACACTATCTAGTCGTCTAAGCACCACGCTTAGAATTATAACGTCGATCAAACACTATAACATCTAAAAGGATAAGCAAGAACTAAATCATGCATAGCTCTAACCCTACGGATTAACAAGCCATGAACTGAAGCACAAGCAACCCTAATTAGATATCAAATCCACATTAACGTATCACAACTAGAGTAAAGTACAACTAGCATTATAACATTTAGACTATAGTCAACGTATATGCCATTCAAAACAACAAGGTAGCAAATCTATATCATCATGAAAGCATAACAAAATCCTATGACATGAATATGATATAAAGGCAAACAAGGAACTCATATCATAAGCACAACTATATGTCACACCCCAAAATTCTAAGTTTTGGTTTGTGACCTAAGGACTCACTAAATTCAAACTTTTAGCAATAGATTACAAAAACTCATTTAAAAGTTGTTCTTAAATTTAAACAAAATTTTTTCATTTTATGTAACAAAGGTTTATCATTTTATGTACACAAAAGATCTATTTGAATTTTATGAACTTACCTTTGATTTTATTTGATTATGAAAGTGTTTGTTGAGCAAAAACCTTTGATTTACTAAAATGAATGCATTTGATTTATCAAAATTATTTATTGAGTAAATGCCTTTGATTTATGAAGATAATTTATTGTATAATATATGATTTATGAAAATGGTTTGTTATTTAAATGATTAATTTGTTCAAAGTATTTTATGAATGATTTTCCATTACCAAAACAATAGCAACAAATACAAAGAGTTTTATTATCTCCAATGAATTCATTTGGAAACCCATTTATTTTTATACTATTTTCTCTAATTTAAACTAATGTAAATAAGGCTAGATAAATATATAATTACAATATTTGATTGTTGCATTCATGATGAAATAGTGCGCATTAGGTTTTTATGTGTGGAAAAAGTATTTAAAAAGCTGATTAGAAATTGATTTGCTCTGGTATAGAAAATAGGATAGAAATTAGAAATGGAAAAAGAAAAGAAAACAAAACCCAACGTTACGAGCCTTGGGCCACATCGCAGCCCGCCCGACCTATCTCCTCCCTTTCCCCTCTCGCCCGTACGACCCACCCAGGGCTAGCCCGTGCGCGAGCCTAACCAGCCGAGCGCTCCCAACCCTTCCCTACCTCCCGACGCCACCGCCGGAACCGACCGCGCCGCCATCAGCGGTGCCGCCCCCACCCCTAGTCATTACCATTGTGTGCGTAATGCCGCCCCACACTCACCGCCCTCGCTTCACTCCCCTTCAAATACCATAGTAACGCCCCATTAACGCCGCCCATTAACACTAGTTACTCCCCTCCGCCATTGATGCCGACCACCTCTCTCCCTTCCCGCCATATAAAAGTAGCTCCGTAAGCCGCTAAACCTATTCCCCACCTCCACTCGAGCCCCCATCCCCGCTTCGTCGTGAATCACCGTCGCCATGGCCGCCTCTCGCCATGATCTCGACTTTCGCCCCAACGAAGCGCCGCCGGACCGCGACGACCCCGCGTCGAGGACCACGATGCTGCGCCGCCTCCTCCGGCCGTAGCACGACATGATTCGGATGCCCGAGCAGTCCTCGTGATGCCGCCATACACCGCCGCGTCCACCTCACCCACGCGAGCCCTCTCCGGCCACCCCCGCCTACGCGCGACCCTCCCTCGTGAGGCTCCACGAGCTCCTCTCTCGTTTTCCCTTTGCCCCCATCGAGATCCGGCCACCGGAGCACCATTCGGTGAGCTCCGGCAAGCGGCTTCCATGGCTTCACCACGGCAGCTCGCCGCCGGCCTCGAATTGCCTCGCCATCCCCGCCCTGCGTCGTCCCATCGAAAGCGATTAGATCCCCCAAAGGGCTATGGTTCCCATCCACCATGGACTTGTGGACCTTGTATGCCGCTCCCGCCGCGGTCCACGTAACGGTGGACCCGGTTCACAATGTTTTTCGATTTATTTTAATTCGAGTAAATCCCGATAAATAGGTAGTTTTTCGGATAGACCCCTATTGATGCGGTAAATAGTATTTAAGTCTTTCTCGTCTTTTAAAATGAACCCTAGCCTTTGTTTAATTCTATTTTAACCTAATGTTTTATAGTAAACCTTATTAATTATTTTGTAAATTACATTTAAGCCCCTAAACATTTATGTATTAATGTTTTAACCATTAACCTTTTTATATAAACACCCCTAGCCTTTCCTAAAATTATGTTTTAGATCCCGTACTTTTACAAAAACAACCCTAATACTTTATAAAATTAGATTTTAGCCATTATCTTTTTATACTTTAGCCCCTAAGCTTTTATTATTTACAAATAAGTCCTTACCCTTGCTGTTTTTACACTTTAACCCCTAAAACATCAAACCTTCATAACTTTTCGCTCGTAGTTCCGATTAACGCGATTCTTGCGTCCACGGAATTGTAGAGACATATACTATCTCTTAGTAGTGTTTTTAATAGAACTTTGGTATGGTGTACTGTTCTGTTTCTTAGTTTATTTGTATATTTGTTTACATGTTTAGTTTATTTATAATTAGAGGACAATCAAATCAAAGATCTCGAAGATCAAGAGTTGAAGATTTAATTAGTAGCAAACAGGAAAGAAGCAAGTGTCCTTGACGCATTTTGCATCTACTTCTTTCTATCTGCACATGTTTGCTTACATTGCTTGAAATATGAATCCTATGTGTCACATCCTCGTTCCACACGTGTCCTTATTGCTTGGGTGGAATTAGATGTAGATTTAGGTACGCCATGCTTAGCTTGCTATAATTTGAGGATGAACGCTTTTAGTTACACATGTCAATCTTGATGATGATCCTTGAGAACGATCGCTTGTGTTAGTAATTCTCTTAGTTTGCAATCTGGATAGGGCAATTTGGTTTGGTATGAAATCCAGGCTTTACAGCACAAAGCACAAGGCTCGTATGAGAATGCTTGGCCTAATCTCTCACTCTCCTATGAAGCTGGGGCGCAGGAACGGACATGTACTAGAGGGTAGAGGGTAGTCTTACATATAGGTTGACAGGTACGTGTTCCTCACCTCGACCTTTCCTTTTCGGCGCCTCCTGCAAAAAGCTGCGCGATCCAACCCCAAAATTCTCTGCCCTGGCGTTCCTGATTCCACCCTGGTAAAACCCCAAACCCCTGCAATCGTGCGATGAACGCGCAGCGCATCAACCCGCTGAAGCGCGGCCGGATGGCGGCGGACATCCCCGTCTCGCTGACGCCGCCGGAGTTCGTGGCGGACCGCGAGGAGGCGGCGGCACGCGTCGAGCATCTGCTGCAGTACCAGTTCCGCGACCGTTCCCTGCTGGAGGAGGCGCTCACGCACCAATCCGCCGATGGCGGCGGCGGCGCCGCCCCTCCTCGTACCAGCGTCTCGAGTTTGTCGGGGACGCCGCGCTGGGCCTCGCCTTCTCCAATTTCCTCTTCCTCACCAACCCGGCCCTCGGACCCGGCGCGCTCTCTACTCTCCGCGCCGCCAACATCTCCACTGAAAAGCTAGCCCGCGTTGCAGTGCGGCACGACCTCTACCCGCTGCTCCGGCGCAACTGTCCTCGTCTCGATCTCCTCGTAAGTCCATTGCTCTCTTCCACTCCTTCAGAATTAGGGGTCCTTTCTAGTTTTGTTGAAAGAATTTATGTTCAAAATTTTAGGCAAATATTTTTTTCTGGCTATTTCACAATGGTGTACAATAATGTCATGTCCATTTGCTGCCTTACTGTTCGGGGGCTATTTTGGCTGAAGAGATTTTTTAACACGTGGTTGTTAAACATCCATTATCCTTGTACCATATGTTGTGCAACGAGATTTTAATCCTGCAGACTAGCTGGTACAAATGTGTCATCATATTCTGGGTAGACTATTTTCATCAATGCCTGAAATGGCATCCTTGTATATAGTACCAAACTCTTTATCTGCCTTAGGTGTAAATTTGGCAGTTTTTCACTGAGTAGCCTTGCCCTGTTGATCTACTCTCTGTTAGCATCTCTCCTCCAGCGTCATGGAAAAAATAATTATTTGTTTTTGGGAATGACTATTTGATATTTGGCCATTTTGAAATTGAGGTTCAGCTGATTTTTCTGCTCCAATCAGAGTATACGTGTCTCCCAGCTGGATTGACTACATTTAGCCTGATTATCAGTTAAATTCTGTTATCAATAGTCACAACAGAAAACTTGAAAAACATTATAAAATTGATTGAAATCAACAAGGCAAATAGCAAAATGAAATTTTTTGTAAAATCTCTAAAAAATAATAAAGCACTAACACTAACATTGAAAAACTGATTGTGACCAACTGAAGTGACTGACCTAAATATTGAGGTCCATAAATTGAAAAATGTGAATCATAGATTGAACAAAGCTTCACTGCCACATATAAATGAGACCAACAAAAATACAAATGATGTAGCAATAAGGTAACAACAAATTCAAATGAAACTTGCCATAGCAACTGACTAAAAATTGGTATGCAAAGACTATAATTCTGTGTAATCCAACTAACAATCTTAGGGTAATTCATATGAATTTCATCCCGACTTAAAGGAATCAAAGCAAGAAGAGGAGGGAAAAATAGCATACACATGCTGGAATCAACCTGAGGGCATGAGGTCGAATGAGGAGGGCGCAGACTGGAAGTAATGAGGAGCACATGAGGTCAAGATCTATAATACCACAATTGCTCCCATAGTCACAGCTGCAGCCACCGCCTCAGTCGATGGCGAAATGAGGGGATTAAGATGTATAATTGCTAATGGCTGTAAACTACACATGTCAGATCATAAAGGATAAACTGGAGGCCAGAGTTAAACAAATCGGCCCAACAAAAGCCCCTATGAGATAGCCCAATATCCGAATTGAATGTGTGATTGGATAAGAAAATTGACTGAAATGAGAACTATTTCTAGCCGATAAATGTTTAGCGAGTACGTTGTTTTTTTATCAGAAAAGTTGTTTGGTACATGTTTCATCATATTATAGAAAAGATAATGAAGCTTCTTTACCTGTCAAATTCAGAATCAATTTTCATCTATTTATTCATACTTTTCCATTTTACCTTGCCACTCCTTGCTGGCTCAAGACAAGATATGGGTCTTTCCTGCAAGGATGTGAAACCTTGTTGTATAACTTTCAGACATATTGAAGTTTACTTTGAAAATTTAAGTTGCCATATCTCCATAGCGTTATGATGCTTATGAATTTGATCCACTTTTTTTTTTCTAACACACTGTATTGAAGTGTGTGCCCTGATTATGGTTGTAAAAGGCCCTCTAATTTTTAAATGTTTGTATGTTAGCGCATTATATCCACTTGCTATTTTCTTCTCTAGATAGACAAATTGGACGATGTGTTTTGATGGTTCACAATTTAACTGGGTGTACCATTGTTGGTGCAGGTAGGCCAGTTTATAGAGTCAGTGAAACAAGAACTAGAGAATGACCTTGGCACTGTACCATATGGTGGTACCGTCGTGAAAGCTCCCAAGGTTCTCGCAGATATTGTTGAGGCCATCGCTGCTGCTGTCTATGTTGATTGCAAATTTGACCTTGAGAAGCTCTGGAAGGTTACTTATCGTACACATTAAATTCATCTAGATCTATTGTATTATAATTATTTTTTGAACTGTGACAATAAAATGTTCCGTTATCACGAAGCTATTAGAAAAGTATGTCAAGTGAAGTTTTGACTCTGACACTCTTAATGCACAGCCACACTTGTAACCAATTATTGTTCCAGTCAATAGTCTCTGGCCAATCATTTCCACTTGCAAGTGTTATGTGGTAATTTCTCGCTACATTTCATATTAGTCAGTGTATAACAAGCTCACTAAAATGATAACTTGGGTATCATGAATATTAATCCTTTGGGCAATATCTTTAGGATTATGGAGTGTCCATTTGCCCTTCAGGCTTCCTAAACTGGTTGATATTACCATGTTTCCTTTAAAACTGTGCCTGATTCATCAGAGTCTATCGATTGGAATGAAAATTCTAAAAGTGTAGTTTTGCAGTAGGATATGCCAAAGAGCGTGTATTTGTATGAAAGCTTATTTAGTGTTGTAGTTTGTTCACATTTTAGGAATGAAAAATCGTTTAAATTATAGTTCTGCAGTACAGTATGTCAAAGAGTGTATTTGTGTGCAAGGTTATTCAGTGTTGTATTTTGTTCACTTTTTAGGTCATTTGTAAAATAAAGAGTAAATTGCATCACAAGTACCACAACTTGCGCGGTGGGTGCAACTTGGTCACACATACTGTAATTTGTGCAAATTTGTCATCAATCATGTGTTGTGGGTGCAATTAGGTTATTAATTTGTCACCTTGAACAATCGAATACCTCGACCAATCCGTCACCTATAAAGTTTTTGGTTGGCATGGCCTTTGGTAGTCCTTGAGAAGTTAGAAAGGAAAGAAAGCAATACAACCTCAAGAATAGGGGCAATAAATATTCCTAGGAATAATAAGAAAAGAATGGAAGATTATTGTGCACAAGGATGTCCGTGGAACTTGACAGCTACATAGGATAGTAGGGATAATTGTTTCTTGATAAAAAAAATATGTTGACAAACACACATGTAAGCGAGGTTGATGAAAGAGTCGGGTGTGTTTGGTTGGGCTGTGGCTTTTGAAAAAACAGCTGTGAGCTGTGGGCTGTGAAAAAGTCAGCTATGAAATGTGGCCTATAGAAAAGTTAAAAGCCGTTTGGAGAGAGGGACCGTGACTTTTAGAAAAAGCAACCGAGTAGACCCTACATGTCATCCGGAACATTCTCCACTTTCTCATTGACGAGTGGGCCCCGCTGCTCATCTCTTTCTTCTTCCTCCCGTAATCTGCTGGTTGCTCCCGGTAATCTGCCCGCCACCGCTGCCAGCGCAGCTCTCGTGCCTCCCGCTCCTCGCCGGCCTGCCGCCTCCCGCCCGCGCGCCTCCTGCACGCCTCCACCACTTCTTCCCGTGCAAATCCATCGGATTAGGACTCGTGTTGTGGACCCGAACAGGTCGTGCCTAACTGCGGAAGCCAGAACGGAGGACCTTGTAGTGCACCGTACGCTGAATTCGTTGTTGCCGAGCAAGCCGTGAGTGCACACGTCAAGGAGATCCAGTTGAGCGTAGTCCACCGTAGCATTTGGAAAGCCTCCGTAAGCAGGCCGTTCTCCATGCAGCCTAAGAGGAGCGTTGCACAGCGTGGCGTCCTTGTGGCACTCGACGGATGAACACCCCCATCGCCGCCGTGAGCAAGGTCGTGGCCGGGATGGGGCTGGAAAGGACGGAGGACTTGAGCAGGGCAGCATGGATGGTTGGCAAGTGGGACGGGTGCGGAAGAGGCGGAGTAGGGTGGACAACGCCGGAGACGGGCGGAGCATTACTTCCAACGCAACAGAGCAGCCTAGGAAACGGCGGCGCGTCAACAGCAAACCATGCTACCGTGCCGGTGGTGGAGAACTTGCCTGCAACGGACAACCGATGGTGGATAACAAAAAAAGAAACATAAATACCTCGTATGTCATAACCAGTGGCAGTGGGTAATTTTTACAAAGTTTCCACAGCCAAAAGCAGCTAAAAGCAAGGGGGAGGTGCTGTGAGTTTTGTACTAGGAAAAAGCAGCTTTTTTGAAAAAGCATCTGTGGAGAAGTCACTCCTTTGGTTGGCTTTTGGCTTTTAAAAGAAAAAAGCCACAGCCAAAAGCCCAACCAAAGGGACCCTCAATTGTCCGAGGTGCTCGATTGTCCGAGGTGACGGATTAATTACCTGATTGCACCCATAAAACATGTTTAATGATGAATTTGTACAAATTACAATATATGTGACCAAGTTGCACTCACATCGCAAGTTGTGGTACCTGTGTTGCAATTTACTCAAATAAATCTAATAAGACCAGTATAGGTCATGATGCCAACCAGTACAAGGAGTTGGAGATGTTAGCCGGACTTCCGCACATCACTTTTTTTATATATACATAGAGATAATGTTACTATAATATATTCTGAAAGGCATTGTCCAAAATATATTCTGAAATACTGTTTTGTATCACTATAATAATGTTACTAATATGAGGTATTTTTACCAATGTCTCTACTTATAATTTTTTTTATATGACCAGTAAAGCAAGCATGTTTACGTATAAAGAGAGCAAATTTGGTTTAGCTAGTTGTGTTGATTAATAGTGTTACTCTATGACCATGGCTATCAGGTTACCAGGTGGCTCTTTGAGCCTATTATTACAGTAGAAACAATAGATGATCAACCTGTGACTATGTTGCACGAGTTATGCCAGAAACATGGGAAGGTTGCACAATTCGAGACATGGCAGAAGGGTGGGATAACAGCGGTAAATGTATTTGTTGGTGGGGAGCTAGTTGGGATTGGTTCCTCTGAGCAGCAGGTCATTGCTAAACTCAATGCTGCTCGAGATGCATTAGTCAAGCTCACAAGTGGTGCAAAGAAGCAAGTGTTGACGACCGCAGTTGGAAATGGATCGGCGGATGAGATTGGAGAGCTCAGGGAATGCAAGCAGAAACTTAATGAGCAGTGTATGAGGGAGCGTTGGCCAAAACCCTTCTTTAAGTAAGGTTCTTGATGCTGTTCAATAAATTGCAGTTTTATTTTTCCTGTTAGTTGCATGTTTCCTACAACACTGAGATTAGGCACAGAGTCAACCATGATCATAGAAGATGGTAGAGGGGGTGGACAAAATAGAAAGTTGTTTCCCATGGGGGCTAGATGCCGTGGAGATATAAGGATGATAACGTAGGGAATGTATGTGCATCAGAAAAGCTTGCATAGAAGGCACATGGCAAATAGGAATATATAGTATGATTAAAACATAGGGGCAAATCAAAATATAAGAAGATCCATATTAGCCCTTGTGTAAGCTCCCCAGTATGGTATGGTCTTGTTTGGTTGGGTTTCTGTTACACTATTTCAGAAACTGGAGGAACCGGACCTGGTCAGAGCCAGCGACAATTTCTCAGTGAAACTCCTCTTTTCTACATTTTTTGTCGTGAATACGCAAGAGAGCTGCATGTCTTTGTATTAAGGGAAGAATTAGCGGTTCGTACATGGACCCCTCAAGCTGGGAGCAAGGCAGGAGGGGTCAGAAACATACACAAAAAGACTGTCTATAAAAACACACGAATAAGGATGACCCTAGCTAACCCGTGCTTAGGACTGCCCAAGCAACCGACCCAAACCCAGATTCTTCAGCCCACGCGCGCCGGCAAATGTCCAAAGCTGCGCTTCATGTTTGAGCTTGCTGACCACGACCTGGACTGAAGGAGGAGAGCCCTCAAAGACCCCAGCAATTATATGCTTCCATAAGGACCAAGCACCAAGGATGACTATGAGTTAAAACCTTTTTTTGTTTGTTTTAGCCACTTGCCTGGTTGCTCTTCTCAACCGCAGAGCAAAATTCTCTTCATTTCCTGGATCAAGATGCTGTAAATCAAAGAGAGACAGCAGCCTGAACCAGAATTCTCTTGCGAAAACACAACCTACCAAAATATGTTGGACAGTTTCATCGGCTTGATCACAAAACACACATTGGGCGGGATGGGGAAGGCCTCTTTTCCTGAGCTGATCTGCTGTCCAACATTTATCCTTGATGGCAAGCCAAATGTAACTGAACCATTGAAAAATTGCCAATATGCTGATTTGGACGAGAAACTGCCCGAGCTGTCATGACACCAAAGATGTCGATCATCCATGTCAGTGAAATAGAATTTTTCTACTTGGGAACAAACATATTTTAGTTTCTAGAACCAACAAAATCCTTGGTTTCTAGAACCTAACCAAATGGATCCTAAATTTCTAGACACATTGAATTTGAATTTTTGGATTCTAGTGATTACCACCATGGCACAAACATGTGTGCCATTTTCTATATCTGGATTAATATGTATATTGCTTTCGATACGTTACCCTTCATGTTTCTGAGTTAACTAATTGAATCCATTTTCAGGATAGAGAAAGAAGAAGGCCCTGCACATCGAAGAAAATTTGTGTGCTCTGTTCAGGTAGAAACTGGCATCTCACGGAAGGAAATCCCAGATGGCATCTCAAAAAAGGATTTTCAAAATAATATTTTTGTAACAATAGGTGATCCCTTGTCAAAGGTAAAGGATGCCGAGAATTCTGCAGCACAAAAGATGCTGGAAATTTTATTGAAATTGTGAGACATTTTTATGTTCATAGCTTCATTAGACGTAGAAGATGTGTAACCTACTTAGGTAGCACATGTTTCTTTGACGGTATCTATACCTGGAGATGTGGGGAACTACAAATTATAGCTAAAAGTCAATTTTTGTAAGCATCATGGAGGTATTCTTTTCTGGCTTATGGTGGATAAAAACCAACATAGCATGTGAGACTTAAAAAGCTGATTTAATGTTTTGATATCAGAAAATAGTAATTTTGTAACTAGATTATAATAAAATCCTTATTTGCCATCGCAAAAGTGCTTATCCGGTGTATGTCATTGGATTGCAATTCCTTACCTTTCTATGCCATCCATGTCATATTTTTAACTTTTTTATACCCATTTTTTCAAAAATGACCAAATTTCCCTCATCTTCAACATGTCTCCCTCTCTCGACCTCGAACCTTGACATCATGGAGGTTGCCGAAACACTCCCCCTAAGCCCCCACCTCTACATAGCGGCGGTGGTACCCACGATCGTGCCCAAGCTCGACGGCCTAGTGCCCGGACCGAGCTTGAGCTTGACGGCCTTCGTGCCTTGGCTCAACCCATCACCACGATGGTCGCGCTCGAGCTCACCCACGATGGCCGTGCGCTCGGCCTCGACACCGCCCACGCCTAGGCCCACGATGGTCGTGTGCCCGAGCATGCCCCCTCACCCCCCCCCCCACCCGCGCTCACCCCCCCCTCCCCCCACCACCATGGCTTTCATAGATAAGGGAAATAAAATAAAATGACGTGGATGGCATATAGGGGTAGGAAATTGCATCTCATAGCATAGAGGGGATAAGCAGTTTTGCGATGGCAAATAAGGGTCTCGAGTGAAATTGCAATGGCATATATGGAATTGATCCTTATAATAAAATCATATTGAAGCATCACATCATGTTTATCCCAATCATAGTTTAGTTTTCTAAAATTAAATTGTGGTGTGGATTGTCGTTGAAGTAAAGTGGCTCGTCAAATTCTGAAGGTATTTCTTTTTTCAAAAGCAATAATTATCTTGAAGCAAATTATTTTATTACATCTTGGAAGCTCATGTTACATACCATGGAGAAAATGAGAAAAGGCCTATCCGTAGTGGCAAAAAGCCATCTATTTATATAGAGCTACATAGGAATGTAGATAGTCACACGAATATAGACGACTAATGGAATATATAGAGGATGTAACATGAGAATATATAGAGCCCATAATCGAAGGAATTTATACTTAACACCCGCGTTCAAACTCAAGGTGGAAGTGGAGCATCCGAAGCATTGAGTTTGAGAAGGTCAAGTCTTTTTTTAAGGCGTACTCAAAATATATTAATCGGTGAAAACATAGTACATGAAGGGAGACTCTCCCTTGATTACAAACACATTCCTCCCGAGCTGCGGCATAAGAGCAGTAGGATGCACAATATCATTGAATTCTACCGAAACTAACCACATGAAGGTGCCATTACAAGGTAGTTGTGGTAAAAGGATGGAATGGACAGCACACAGATGGTGTGGATGCCTTCGCCGGGGACTCACAGAGTGACGCCGAAAGGAGAGGACGTGCAACCGTGATAAAGACATCTCCAAGAAGCCTCGGCCGTGCTCTGCGCTTGACCTCGTTCGGTGGTCCCTCCGATCGCCTCCACGAACTTGGCACATGAGGTTGTAGTGCTTGGAGCCGTAGATCTCGTAGAAGCTTCACCGGCTCAAGCGAAATTGAAAATATTGTAGAGCACACTCCATCGTTGAATCCGAGGAGCTCGGACGAAGCTCAACCCGAACCATGGAGGTGTTGAGAGAGGGGAAATAACTTCCGCGAGAAAGGATTATCCATCCCGCACCCAGCACCTTGCATTCAACACAACAATGAATACTTGGTGTAATTTCAGCATCAATACAGATCGTAGATCTTTCTTTCTAGGAGTCTCGCCCACAAGAGCACCGATCTAGGTAGCGAACCCTCATCAAGGGGTCCGACCTCTTCGTAGCCAGGGAAGCCCACTCCATCGAAGAGACCGCGAAGGGGAAACCTTCCCTCGGTTGGAGCTAGAGGGCGGTGGGGGCGACCGAGAAAGTGGCCGCCGTGCACGGAGGGTTGGGGGCAGATTAGTGATGGGCCACCGGGCACTCGGAGGGAGGTGAAGAAGGGGCCGGGTCCGGGATTGGAGCAACCGGATCCAAGCACCAAGAGGTGTAGATCTAGATGCATCCCGCCGGATCCGGTCTCTGAAGCCGTGGCGGCAGCGATATGCGGAGGGGGCGAAGGACCCGCAAGGGAGATGGCAGCGGACCGGCGTGGAAGTGATGAAGAGAGGTGGTGCCGTACGGAGAGGAATAGGGAATGAAGGGCGGCGTGGTGCGGAGTCGAGGGAGGAGGTGGAGACCGGCCGTCCCGCCACTCACCGGAGACCGGCGGCCACGCCGGAGGGAAGTGGAAGAAGGAGGAACCAAAATGGAACTTTATTTTATTGGAGGAAACCTTCAACTCCAAGTGGAGGATAGAACGTTGTGGCCTTGCCGGCGACGAGGAGGACAACACCGACACCGAAGAGCCACCGGAGGAGGAGCCGGCCATGACTAGTTGGCCGCATCTTGGAGAAGCTAAATAACAACCAAAAACTACTAAGCTACTAGGGTGGGAGAGGGGGTGGGGTTTGCACTCCTAGCTACCGCCGGCGAGCCGGGGCAAAGCGGAGGGGAGCCCGACGATAAGATTGGCGGCGGGAGTAGGGGTGGCGGCGGCGGGGTGGAACCCTAGCGGGAGAAGTGTTGATGCATGCGCGCAGGTAGAAGAAATGGACCGAGGTGAGAAGGTGAATTCTTGAGTTTGTGCTTTAGTAAAGAAATCTACCAACCGCAACCCGAAAGGCACATACCGTAGAGCAATGGTTTTTTGACGACAATGAGACCGAGTAAAGAAGGCATCAACTCCAAGATGCTTTGTAAGTTCATGCTTCATAGGATCATTGGCAATTTGTATTGCTAGTGTATTATCACATAGAAGGGGTGTGGGTGGATCCCAAGAAATACCAAAATCAACTAACAACTATCAAAGCCATACAATCTCTAATGTTAGTAGCCAGTGCTCAAAGTTCCGCCTCCGTACCGTGGACCGAGAGACAACTGCTTGCTTCTTGGACTTCCATGCAATATGAGATGAATCAAGAGGAATGCAATATGCAAGTGATGGAATGACGATCTATTGGATCATTCGCCCAAGTAGAATCTCGAGTAAGCATGAAGCCGAAGCGGGCTATCACAAGCATAAAACAAGAACCGAGATGAGGTCCCCTTTAAGTATCTCAAGCACATGAAGTAAATGTCCAAAATGAAGAAGTAGGAGCACTCACAAACCGGCTGAAAATATGGACAACATGAGCAATATCAGGCCTTGTGATTGTAAGATAAACAAGACTGCCCTCAATATGCTAATATCAAGAGGCATCCTCAAGAGGTACACCATAAGTGGGACGAAGCTACGGTGTAGATCCTTAGGTGTTGTAGTCGTCCGATTATCACCGATGCTCGAGCGAGCAACAAGGTTCTCGTATGTATTTAGACCGAGAGAGAAAGTATCCCTTTCGAGAGTGTTTAACCTCAATCCTTAAGAAATAACTAAGAGGACCTAGATCCGACATCTAAAATTGCTCACCAAGTTGCTTCTTCAAATCATAAATGTGTCCCGCATCATTGACTCGTAATCAATGTATTTAGACCGAGAGAGAAAGTACTCCCCTTTGGAGCGTGTTTAACCTCAATCCTTAAGAAATAACTAAGAGGAGATCTCGACATCTAAAATTGCTCACCAAGTTGCTTCTTCAAGTCATAAATGTGTCCCGCATCATTGACTCGTAATCAACATATCATCGACGTAGACTAGAAGCAAAGTGCATCGACGTGAAGAGAGATGAATAGATAAAGCTGCATCATGATCGCTAGGTGTAAAACCAGCATGTATCACAGAGACAAAACACTCAAACCAAGCGGGAGGAGCCTATTTAAGACCATATAAAACACCGCGAGGGCGACAAACATATCCCGAAGAACATCAACACCTGGGGTGGCTGCATATAAAGTTCCTCATGCAAATCGAAGTCCGAATAATAGTCATATGAGCTACTTGAGCAAATGTCTCATCGTAATATCATCCATGAGTCTCGCTGAAAACCTCTTGCAACAAGACAAGCTTATCTCTAGATAGAACCATCTCGATGGTCTTAATTTTGAATACCCATTTAGATGTGGTAGGCACAACATGTGATGGTAGAGGAACAAGATCCTAAGTTCCTCGTACGATCCATGGCAGCAAGCTCCTTAGACATAGCAAGTTGCCACTTTGGAATACTAGTCGCTTCATGGTAAGTGACTGGCTCAAGAACAACATCATTTACATAGGGAAAACCATACATATATTCATAATGAATAGTGCTACGATCTCGTAGATTAAATCTTGGAGCAGCATGTATCTCATCAATGTTATTATTAGAACCATCAACAACGGACACATCAGATCGGTTGAGGTGGTAGGTGTCGTATACTTGCCTTATGGGTATACGGATGGTAAAGGAATAGATGCGCAGAAACATGGTAACAAATTAATGAAGATAAAGATGATGAAGATAGTCAATAGACCGGTTCTGGATCGGTCCGGAATAACGAAGATTTTGTATACCGGTATGGAGACGAAACGGGTATCAAGGCCGGCGTACGATGACTTGAGAAGCAAGTTAAGGAGTAATTTTTAGTCTCGTTAGGACTCTGAATTAATAAAGAAAGCTAGAGATAGAACTCCCATATATGTAATCCGTGTAATCGATTAGGACTCGCATGTAACCCTAGCTCCCTCGGATATATAAGGCGGAGCAGGGACCCCCGAAAACTCTCTCGAGATCTTGCAATTAGCAAATAGCTAAAGGCAATACATAACACACAGGACGTAGGGTATTACTCTCGATTCGAGGGGCCCGAACCTCGTCTAAAATCCCGTGTTCTTGTGCGTTTCGTGTGTTGCACCATCGAATTCCACGCTCGTGAGGGACCGTGTAGTATTAGTGCCGAGTTTAAGACTCGACATTTGACGCGCCAGGAAGGGGTCCCGGCGAGTTCCCGCCGAGTTCGATGGCCTCTTCGTTCGTCGTCGACTTCGTGCCCGGCTTCAAGATCCGCTTCGGGTCCCTCGACTTTGAAGCCGATTCCGCCGGAAAGTTGCTTTTGATGAATCCGACTTGTAGCCAGGCCGCAGCTTCGAAGCACGATCACCTGCCACGGTTGGCACCTCCGGCTTAGAACCTTGCGGATCCGATGCAGCTTTAGCGCGGACAATCGGACCGCTCGCGTCTCGGACCGGCATCCGGTCTCGTGATGATAAGCCGCTCCCACGAGCTTGATAAGGACTTCGAGGAAGGGTATCCGGCCTTCCTCCAAGTATTCATGATGGGTCCAATCCTTCAGAACTTAATCCCGAAGAAGCAGCTGCCGAAGAAGCTAGGATGGCGAGAGACGAATCCGATCGTCGTCGTAGTGAAACAGATAAAGCAGACGGAGATGAACAACCTCCACAACCTTCAGCCGCGAATCATCGCAAACGTCGCCGGTACTAGTCAAGCCGGAGGAAGCGTTCCCGCGATCGCTCCCCGCCACGGCCCGCTCGCTAGAGCAGTCCGGGGACCCGAAGAAACGTCCCCAGGATATAACAGCCGCATGGATGCCGCAGCGGAAGGCGCCATCGTTCTTCAAGCGAGCATTGGACTTGAGCTCCATGGAAGTGGAATTAAATGGCGCTCGGGTCTTCACGTCGCCGATCCACAACATCGTGGGAGTGAAGCAAATCCTTGAGACAATACCGGAAGAAGTCTTCAATGTAACACCAGTGGTTGCAACGCGCTTTGAATTTGGTAGACGTAGGTGCTCTACAAACAAATCAACTCGTTCACGACAGATCGGAATCTTCCAGCCCGCTCACGTTCTCGCTCGGAGCGGCCTGCGAGAGCCCGGTCTCGAAGGAGCTTCTTCCGGTGGAAGGCTTGGGCCTCGACACACCCCGATCGCGGACGCACATGAACGAGCTCCGCACCAAGATTTGCGCGTACCACTCAATAGCAACCGTGACGCTCGTAACGTCCTCATCGATCGCCATGTAGAGAGAACGGAAGAGCGCCGGAGACAAGAAGAAGATGAGAGGCGTCGGACCGGTCATGTGGGTGATCGTCCGCGGGATCCTGCCCCGCCTCGCCCGTACGTGACTAATTCGCCTCGGCGTGGACCGGCCGCTTCGGCGCCGCCCCTGGTGGAAATCCTCCGCGCAATGACCAAAGAGGACGAGACAACCGAGACAGAGATGGGGAGCCTCGACGAGACAACAATGATCGCCAAGCGGCGCCTCCGCCTTCGCCTCCGCCTCCGCCTCCTCCTTCACGGATCGCTCAATCGGCGAACAACGACCGCCAGGATGGTTCAGGAGATAGGTATCAAGATGATCGATATTACGACTACTCCGATGATGATAGGGATCGTAACTACCGGCATTACCCTCGTCGACGATCCCCTTCACCGGTCCGGACCGGTCCGGAAGATGATGAGTACTCCGTGATCCCCGCTTTCACGCAAGATTTACGCATTTGCAAATACCCCAGGGGATTTAAGCCTCGGGGCTATTGATAAGTATGACGGCAAAGCACCTCCTCGCCGAGTGGCTCCGCATGTACACCACCGCCATCCGGTCGGCAGGAGGAGATACGTTTGTGCTAGCTAATTACCTCCCTATGTGCATGGAGCAGGCCGGACGCTTGTGGTTGCAATCCCTACCCGAGAGATCTATCTCTTCCTCGGCGTGACCTCACCAAAAAGTTCGTGGAGAACTTCCGGCGACTTGTGAGAAGCCAGGGAACTACTTCGACCTCAACAGCCGAAGCGTAAGCCCGACGAGACCGTCACGGACTTCATCGAGCGTTTCGCAACAAGAAGGCCTTAATCCCCAATGTTCCCGATCAGCAAGTAATTGCGGCGTTTCAAGTCGGCGTCCGAAGTGAAGCATTAGTTCACAAGATTGGAAGGCGAAATCGGAACCTTACCATGACGGCGTCGGAGTGCTTCAAGATAGCAGATGATTACGCCGCCGGTGAATCAAACGTGGTCAATTTGCGTGGGAACAAAGGGAAGGAACCGAAGCATGACCAAGGTAACCGGCCTGGATCCAAGAATAACAATAAGCGCAAGGTTGATCACCTTGTTGCAACCGTCTACCAGCCTCATGGAGGAGATCGTCCGGCACCTCCTAAGAGAGGTCCAAGAGAACGATTGTCGTTCGAAACACTTCGGAGGACCCTTGCATGATTCGTAATGGGAATCATAAAGCTAAGGAGTGCTTCCCGTTAAGACCATTCGCTCAATTCGCTTAAAGGTTGCACCCCGATCCGCTCATAGGAATCGGAGAGATGACAAGGGCAAGGATAAAGAGCACGATGACAATGAGGATGACGAAGGCTTTGAAGAACCGGCTCGGGAGGTGAACATGATCTATGGAGGCCCGGACGCGTACGAGTCAAAGCGAAAGCAAAAATTGGCGCTTCGAGAGGTTAATGCCATTGCTCCCACCGCTCCCGAATACCTACGGTGGTCCGAGGTGCCCATTACCTTCGGCAGGGCTGATCATCCCGAGGTACCGCCAAAAGCCGGTAAATATCCGCTCATCCCGGCCCCCATCGTTCACAAGGTGCGATTGAACAGAACTTTCATTGATGGAGGAAGTTGCCTGGATATCTTGTTTGCTAAAACTCTGCCGCAGCTTGGCCTCTCTATAGCTGATTTGGATCGCAGCGTTTCACCGTTTCATGGTATAATACCCGGCGGAACAAGCTATCCTTTGGGGCAGATTTCTCTCGCCAGTGACTTTTGGGACAAAGGAGAACTACAGGAAGGAGAATATTATCTTCCGGTAGCCGACATTGATTCAGGGTATCATGCGATACTTGGAAGACCGGCTTTGGCAAAGTTTATGGCCATCCCGAATTATCAGCACTTGATGTTGAAGATGCCAGGACCAAATGGGGTCTTGTCGTTCCGGGTGATATCAAGACCGCTTATGCTGGTGAAGTACATAGCACCGAGCTGGACTCTCGGGCCAATTCAGAGGATGAACGTCGAGAAATCGGACAAGCAGCTGAGGCTCTAGAAGTACAGGCAAGGTTGGAAGATGAAGTTCCAGTCAAGAAGGTCGCAAAGGAGAAACCGAAAGCCGATGCGCTCATTTCCAAGACTATTCAGCTTGATGAGTCGACCGCTCCAAGGTCACCCATATAGGGGCTGACTTGGGGGATAAATAGGAAAGCGCGCTCATTCTTTTCCTCCAGGAAAATAGGGATATCTTTGCATGACAGACCTTCCGACATGCCGGATGTTCCTAGGGAGAAGGTTGAGCACGCACCGTTAGTGCGTCCCGATGCGAAGCCGCCAAACGAAGCTCCGGAGGTTTGCTCAAGACCGCTAGGAGGCCATCAAGAAGGAAATAACTAGGTTATTAGCAGCTAAGTTCATTAGGGAGGTGTATCATCCAGATTGGCTTGCCAATCGAGTCCTTGTACCAAAAAAGAATACTAAAGAATTAAGAATGTGTGTCGATTATACCGATCTCAACAAAGCTTGCCCCAAAGATCCTTTCGCGCTGCCTCGGATTGACCAAGTCGTTGATTCGACCGCTGTCTGCGAGCATCTTTGTTTCCTTGATGCCTATTCAGTGGTATCATCAAATACCGCCGAGAGTTGAAGATCAAATAAAGACCGCGTTTATCACCCCCTTCGGAGCATACCGCTATACGACTATGCCTTTTGGATTAAAAAATGCCGGAGCTACGCATCGCCGTGGTATACAACGTTGCTTGGATTCACAATTGGGAAGGAACGCAGAAGCTTATATTGATGATATAGTGGTAAAATCTCGAAAACCGAGGATCTTCTCTCCGACCTGGCAGAGCCCTTCATTAATCTGCGGAATTTTTCCATGAAGCTCAACCCCGGAAAGTGTGTGTTTGGAGTTCGTTCTGGGAAATTACCGGGTTACCTAGTGTCATGGTGAGGCATTGAAGCTAACCCGTAAAAAATCCAGTACGATCGAAAACATGAAACCCCCAAGTTGCTTGAAGGATGTTCGTAAGTTGACGGGTAGTATGGCTGCTCTCACCGTTTCATCTCAAGACTCGGGAGTTCGTGGACTTCCGTTCTTCAAGTTGCTTAAGAAGCAAGATAAGTTTGAGTGGACAGACGAGGCACAGTGCCGCGCTTGATCAGCTCAAGGAATACCTTAGCAACCCTCCGTATTGGTACCTCCGGAACCGCACGAGACTATTCAGCTTGTGGTGAGCACGGTTCCGGCGGTCGATCGGAAGGAAGAAGGACATCTGCAATTGGTGCAACATCCCGGTATATTTTGTAAGTGAAGTTCTTACCGAATCACGGATGCGATATCTCCGCTATGTAAGTTAATATATGCTCGTAGTGATAACTTCTCGAAAGTTGAAACATTATTTCCAAGCGCACCCCATTGAAGTTAAGATTGGGTTTGCCATTGGAGATATTGTGCGAAACCGAGAAGCGAGAGGCCAGGTTGCTAAGTGGGCTATAGAACTTGGCCAATATGAGATTACGTTTTCTTCGCGGACAGCCTATCAAGGGACAGGCTTTAGCTGATTTCATAACAGAGTGGTTGGAGACACAAATTCCGCAGGGGATCCAAACGTTGGAGTATTGGGAGATGTTCTTCGATGGGTCCCCGCAGCTTTCAGTGCGCGGGGTCCGGGGTCGTGCTTCTCACCCCGCAGAAAGAACCACTCGTATATGTCTTACAAATGCATTTCAAAGCCTCAAACAATACTACGGAGTATGAAGCTTTGCTTCATGGACTTCGAGTAGTCAGTTTCGTTAGGAGTTAGACGATTAGACATATATGGTGATTCAATGCCGGTAATAAGTCAAGTTAACAAGGTGTGGGATGCTCATGATGATCATATGATCGCTTATCGACAAGAGGTTAGGAAACTTGAAGACAAATTTGATGGTCTCGCGATTTTCTCATATACCGTGCGTAGAAACAATTCTGCTGCGGATGAGTTAGCCGGACCGGGGTCTTCAAGACAGTGCAGCTTCCACCTCGGTGTCTTCCTCCAAGTATTGGGTAGGCCATCCATAAAGATGGAGCGCAAGGCTACTATTACAGAGATTGTGGATGAAGCAGTCTTGAAGGACCAGGCGGATAAAGTAGTCTCAAAGGACCAGCTCAAGAAGTGGTCTTACCGGATAAGACAGAGAACGTGATCAACGTTGAAGGAGCGATTTTGTCGAAGATATTCGGCCACTTGACGTTATGATTATTGATTCCGATTGGCGTACTCCATACCTTGACTATCTCGAGTCCGGTAAAACTCCGTAAGATAAGGTGGAGAAGCAAAGGTTAGAGGTTCGAGCACGCAGCTTATTTAATTCTCGAAGGAGACTTATAGGCGTGGAGTTAATATTCTGATGAAATGTGTATCGATTTCGATGGCATTCAATTGCTTGAAGACGTGCATAGGGGAATTTGTGGAAATCATGCTTCTTCGAAGACACTAGTTGGGAAGGTGTTCGGACAAGGATTTTACTCGCCTACAGCGACGGACGATGCGCACAGAGTGGTCAAGAATTGTCGTGGATGTCAATTTTTCGCCGCACAGACCTCATGCTCTAGCTCACGAGTTGCGCTTAATTCCAATGACTTGGCCTTTTTTTACTTGGGGGCTGGATATTGTTGGACCCTTTAAAAGGGCACCAGGAGGATTCACGCATATTTTTGTGGCAGTAGATAAGTTCTCTAAATGGATTGAGGTCGAAGTCGTCATTAGTACGACTACGGCCCGAGCGATCGTGTTTCGCAAAACATATTCGTGCGCTTTGGAGTCCCGCACAGTATCATTAATGATAATGGGCCTCGGCTCACTTCGGAGTTCTTCAAGGATTATACCGAAAGTTTGGGAACTAAGATACAATATGTGTCGGTGTCACATCCGCAAAGCAATGGACAGGTGGAACGAGCTAATGGAATGATTTTGACCGGTCTTAAACCTAGAATTTTTGACCGTTTGAAGCCGTATGCAGGAAAATGGGTTAAGGAATTGCCCCGGGTGCTTTGGGGACTACGCACTAATGTTAGTAGGGTTACGGGGCAATCTCCTTTTTCTTTGGTGTATGGATCTGAAGCCATGCTACCTACGTAAGTGAATATGGTGTCACTGGTACAAGTACTATGATGAAGAGAAATATGAAGATCAGCGCCAAGTTGAACCGATTGCTGCGGAAGAATTGAGGGATCAAGCTTTAATTCAAGCAGCCAAATATCATCGTGGATTGCGTCGTTATTATGATCGCAATGTTCGAACACGGGAATTCCAAGTAGGAGACTTGGTTCTTCTGAAGATTCAGTCCAACAAGAACAGGCATAAGTTGTCACCGAGCCTGGGAGGGACCTTTTGTGGTTAAATCTGGGGCTTATAGGCTTATGACCTTGGAGGAAGAAGAAATTCCAAATTCTTGAAACATTGAACAGCTTCGTCGTTTTTATACTTAAAAGTATTTTTTGTAAATTTTTTCATATTATAATAAGAGTAATTTTGTCTAATGAGAATATGTTCGCTTTTTGTGTCTCAATATTTTAATTCTGAATTAAATTCTCGAGCCGGGGGCTGCTGTGTTAAGAGCAATCCGTGATATTGTGCTATTCCCGAATAATAAGACAAGTCATTTAGTCAGTAGGGTCGTTGTGTTAAGAGCGGTCTGCTTCTTTTCAGCTTAAGACTGGTATGTTCAGGAAAGGAAATTATGTAGCATTTTTCTTATGAATAGTGATTAGTAGGCTGCTGTGTTAAGAGCAGCTCAGTGAAATCTTAGATCTTACAACCTAGCCTTTTTCCTATGTTACATGATCTTGTTAGAGTAAGCTATAACTATGAATTATGATCTCAGTGCCGATTAGAGCCGTAATTTGGTCATAGTTAGTTTTAGCTGAAATAACCATCATGTCTTAGGCAAAGAAGTTAGTAAGTATGTTTTGTGACCAAGTATTCATATGAAAAGGAAGGCATGATAATCAAGATGTTTGATTACAAAAGCAAGTTGGCCCTAATACAAAATCTACTAAGCAGACCAGCTGGAAGTACCAGTATCACCGGTCTTAGGATTTTCCTCTAGTTTATCGTCCAACGTTTCTTCGTAATCAGAAGAAGATAGTGGTAAATCAGCATCCAGATCTTCAAATGCATCTTCTATCTGTCTCGCTCGCGGCAGCTGCCGCATCTTGCGCATTTTGATCTAGGGCAAAGGCCGCTGGAGCTACATTCGGAGGAACACCCGTTGGATCAAGAGGAACATCCTCTATCAATTCCGAGACAAGCACTCAATGAGTGAATTCTTCAGCTCATTGAACCGATCTTCGTAGTCTCCGGGTGGGCGCCATTCCCGATAAAGTTGAAATCACAATCCTCGACCGGAGTCGAAGATTGGATTATTGCGGCAATATGACCTCCTCCCGAAGCGGCAACCATCCCGGAGTGCTCTTTGATTCTTCCGGGGAAGGCGCAGATGGCGGACTCGAGATCTATTTCATTGGGATCAATAGTTTGACCGCCATTGAGATACTCCAACTGTTCGCACTGTACTCGCAGCAAGTTCCGAAGAAAGCAAAAATACAAGAAAAGATTATCACTACGAGACCGGTATCTTAAAGGAATTTCATAAGAAGGTGTTGGGGGAAGATCACCACCTTACCCCAGTGGGCCGGCCCGGAGGGAAACAAGGCCCAATAAGGACTTAGAGCAAGCACCACAAGGCCCGGAAGAAGCACTTGGTGGGAAGGAATTAGCCCAGCCAAGGCCCAAGCAAGTATATGAAGAAGGGATTCGGCCCAAGAGTGGGTAGAATAGGAAGGGTATAAGTGTAACTTGTATGGGCTCATGTGAGAATTAGAGTTGAGAGAGTATGGACTATAAATATTCTCTCAAGCCCGTCTCATGAGGCCATCTTACCTCCCGATCCGTAATCACACCGTAACGTAAATAAAAGACATCGCTTGCAGTCCTTCGTGACTCCTTCGTGATCACTTTTATTGCCTTTGTAGTCTTTCTGTTCCTCTTCATTAGGCCTAGCCCAAGGACCTTCGTAGTCCCGCAGCCCATAAAATCTCCGGGACACCTTGGGCTGGCCCAATCCTTGTTGCTTGTGGCCTTCGTAACCACAACAGCCGGCGTCGTCCGTGGGATTCGAACGTAAAGGTCTACGTTATGGCCGGAGGATATACCGGAGACCGGAGGGTCGGTGATCCTTCGGGTTCCACCGCACCGCAGCTAGGAGGCACGATTGGTCAAGAAGAAGGTGTACTTGCGGACATGGCCGAAGGGGTGGCCAATGAAGGAACCTCAGCTGGGATCGAAGGAGGTCGTGAAGCATCGCACGAGTCACACCGGAGGACCTCGGCTTGCAGCACGAGCGTTTGGACTTGGAAAGACAGAGCCCGAAAAGAGAGCGTGAAGAGCAAGCTCGAAGGGAAGACAACGCCGGGCTTCTCGCCGAGCATGAAGAGCAAGCTCGAAGGGAAGACAACGCCGGGCTTCTTGCCGAGCGTGAAGAGTAGGCTCGAAGGGAAGATAACGCCGAGCTTCCGGCCGAGCGCGAAGGTCAAGCCCGAAGGGAGGACAATGCCGGGTTTCTCGCAGAACAAGAGCAAGCTCGAAGGGAAGAACACCGAAGGTCGCTCAGTGGATCCCGAAGAGCAAGCTCGAAGAGAGGCGCAAGTGAGCCTTCTTGCAGCCCAATTAGAAGTACAAGTACAATCGGAGGAGATTGATTGAGGAGCGTGAGCCGAGAAAGCAAGCCATGGAAAAATTCACGAGACAGGAGGAAGGGTACAAGGAGAGGCTTGATGCTCGTGATAAAAACGCAGGAGTTGCCGACAAAGAAGTTGGAGGTTCTCAAGAGAGCGAATATGCCGAGCAAAGGGCCCCAGCTCACGAAGTCTTTCAGAGTTGTCCTTGCAGAACCAAGGGCCCAGTGCAAATGATGCAGCCGCGGGAGGACCTCGTTACCAAGGCGGAATGCTCTTCCTATGGTTCCAGTGTCCGGGCCAGGAGGTTGAGGTAGATCCTTCGCTGCCATTAACTTGGGAATTGCAGACGGCGGTCCGGCCACATAGGCCGGGCTGGAGTCAAGCTTCCGATGTACGGAGGAACGACCGACCGTAAAGAGTTCTTCATCCGATATGAGACAACGGTTGAATATGTCGGCGGAGGAGATGCCATCAAAGCCGTGGCGCTACCGTTAGCATTGGAAGGCATAGCAAGCACTTGGTATTCAAGGCTGCCACTGGATCTATCAGCTCTTGGGGGCAGCTAAAAAAAGCTCTATCGGTGCACTTTCGTGGATCTCATCCGAAGGAGTTGAACAAGTGGAGATCCGGCCGCGTGTTGTCAAAGAGAAGGGGAAACACCGGCACAGTTCACCAAAAGGTTTATGCATTTGAAGTGCCAGGTGGCCGATGTACCGTAACCCATCGTCATAGAATTCGTGGCAAGGGGCCTTCATATCTCGTGAAGCCCGAAGGAGAATCGGGGAAAAGAGACCTCAAACTCCGGATCACTTGCTTCGAATATTGGAAGGTCAAGTAAGGGTCGAGGAAGATATACAAAACGCCGAGGCAGAGTTGGCGTCATCGGTCCGACCGAAGGGGGAGAAGTGTCCGGATGAATTCAGGCACGAAGGGAATCATCACAAAATGTCGAGGAATGTATATAATGTAGAGCAGGACTTTCCGCAGCAAGAAAGTCATCCTTCGGAAGAATCGCCGGGGTCATCACAGTCGTGTGGCAACAGAGGAGGAGGACGAGGCAGAGGCCGAGGCAGGAATTTCTCAGGGAACAGGCCCCAAGGTTTTTTCTGTTATTTTCATGGGTCGAGAGCAAATCACATGACCAACAATTGTGAAGAAATTAAGGCAATGTGTGCGGCAAGACGAAGGGGCAAACCGAAGGCCCTCGCTCGATGATGTACACTAGTCATTATGCGCCACCTTCGCAGACATTGCCACCACCACCACCCTTACCGTTTCACATGCCTTATGTCCCACCCATATATTCTTCATCCTACGGGGCTGCACAGCCAGCTCATTATCCACCACCAGTGCAGCTCGAGCAGGCATCGTCTGTCTCTCCGGCAATCGAACCCGGGACATGCATCGTCAGGGTCAAGGGCGTTGCAACAAGTTCCAGCGGCAGAGCCGACGCAATACGCGTGTAGTCAAGTGTCCAAGGGAACGATCCTCATGATCACCGGAGGAAATAGCAGAGACTTTTCATCCAAGAGACAACGCATAGAATACATCGAGCAGGTATCTCACGTTGCTGCTTGTCCGCCGCTTGGACTTCACAAATGGATGGACGTGCCGATCGCCTTTTCAGCAGCCGACTTCAGTGCCAATGATTTATCCGCACGATGATGCCTTCGTCATGAGGGTCAATATTCATGGCTTCGATGTACACAATGTTCTAATTGATGGAGGCAGTTCAGCAGATGTGTTGCTATGGAATACCTTGGAGAAAATGGGATTTACTCAAGCGGACTTGCAACCTTCGTACACCCCCGCAAGGATTCGGAGGGCAGCCCATTCACCCCTTAGGCTGTATTACATCGAAGGTTTCATTCTCTCGGTTCCAATGGACAAGGGGGAGTCGTACCGAGGATATCAGGTTTGACGTAGTAGACATGGTATATCCGTACAAGGTGTTGCTAGGATGAAGGGTCATCAACAAGTTTCTGGCCATCATTCATCATGGTTATCTCTCGTATGAAGATACCGGGACCGGAGGGGGTCATCACGGTATACGGGGATCAAGCCGAGGCCGTAAAGCCGGAAATCGACATGGCCCCCGGGCAGCGTCACATTAATGTTATTGGCAAAAGTGAAGGCACTCCCGGTCCTGTGGAACTTCCCACCGCGCCTAAGTATATGCCAAAGGTACAGCCGCAGGAAGGCACGAAGGGGGTGGTGTTATGTCCGGATCGCCCGATCGGACCGTTTGGATCGGATATGGGCTATCTCAAGAAAGAGAATGGAGCTCCTTCGGTTTTTAAGGATCAATGCCGATGTCTTTGCTTGGTAATCAAAAGATATCCCCGGGATTGACAAGGGTGTAGCTGTTCACGAGCTGGATGTAGATCCAAAAGTAGGGCCCATAAAGCAGCGCATGAGGGATTGGACAGAAGAAAAAATCGCCATTCTCAAGGCAGAGGTTCGGAAGCTCGCTGGATGCGGAGGTAGTACGCCCCATTGATCGGACTACGTGGTTAGCCAATCCTGTCTTAGTAAAAAAGCTGAATGGACAGTGGCGAATATGCATTGACTTCACTACTCTCAACAAGTTTTGCCCGAAGGATGATTTCCCACCGGCAAGGATAGATCAGCTAGTTGACACCACGTACTGGGGCTGCGTCGATGAGTTTTCTTGATGGATACTCAGGTTTTCATCAAGTCCGGTTAGCAACCGAAGATCAACCTTTGACGGCCTTTCGGATACCCGGAGGAACATATTGCTATAACCGAATGCCCTTCGGTCTTAAAAATGCTCGGGGCTACGTTTTCCCGAACCGTCAAGGCCACCCTCGGTGATCGCTTGGGTCGCAATGCAGCAGCTTACATAGACGACATTATAATCAAGAGTATTGCTGAACAAGACCATGTGAAGGACCTAGCTAAGACCTTCGCAAACCTCGAAGAGTGGGTATGAAGCTCAATCCAGCCAAGTGCATGTTTGGAGTCAAGGCGGGTAAGCTCGTTGGGATACATGGTGTCGAAGCCGGCATCGACCCTAATCCAACAAAAATCAAGGCGATTCTCGGATATGGAACCACCAAGGTCCATAAGGGAGGTGCAAAAGTTTACCGAAAGAGTTGTGGCCTTGAGTAGGTTTATCTCCAAACCGGCGGAACGAAGCATGCCGTTCTTTGAGATACTAAGGGGGCCGCGGGTGTTCAAGTGGACAGAGGAGCATCGGTTAGCTTTTGAACAACTTAAGGAGTATTTAGTGGAGCTGACCACCTTGAAATCACCGCCACCCAAGGTTCCGCTTCTCCTTTATATCGCAGCAGCCCCGAAGGTGGTTAGTGGGGTCCTTGTATATCGGACCAAAGAGCAAGAGGCAAAGCAACTGCCGCTTTATTATGTCTCGAAAACACTCGCTGGGGCCGGATGTGGATATGGAATTATTGAAAAACTCTTGTATGCAGATCCCGATGGCATCACGCAAGCTACGAAGGTACTTTGATGATCATCCTATTTTGGTGCCTACGAAGTACCCCTTGAGAGATGCGCTAAAATCGGACAAGGCGTCCAACAAAGTGTTGAAGTGAGCAACCGAGTTAGGACAATATGATCCGACCTTCGTCGCAAGAAAAGCTATTCGATCGGATGTGTTAGCTCAATTCTTGGTTGAATGGACCCCTAATGGCAGCACGGAGGCCGAAAGTCGGGGTGAACCGAAGACCCAATCTGGACAGTCTACACGGATGGAGCATGGGGGTCTCCGGTGCCGGTTGTGCCGCTATCATCACATCTTCTAGTGGGCAAACACTAAGGTACTCGGCCAAGTTGGCTTTTCGGACCACCAACAATGCAGCTGAATACGAAGGCATCCTCTTGGGCCTACGGCAAGCCAGGGTATTGGGAGCACAAAAATTGGTCCTCGTATTGTGATTCGCAGCTAGCAGCGAGAACGGTTAGCGAAGGGTTACAGGACGCTTGACCCAGAAATGATCGCGTATGCCCGTAAGGTCGGAGAGATGGATAAGTTCTTTGTAGGATTCGAGGTCGAAACATTCGAAGGACGGAAAACAAAGAGGCCGACTTGCTTGCCAAAGCAGCTGCGGGACAAGGTCCTCTGCAGCCGGACGTGTTGCACGAAACGCTTCATCGAGCAGCCACCACCAGCAGTCAAACCAAGAAAGTCCCGGCCTTGGTCTCGGAAGATTGGCGCGCCCCGATACGTGCCTTCATCGAGAAAAGATATACGCCAAATAACAGATTGGAGGAGCAAGGGGCTATGTGTTGATCGAAGGAGTGCTATACAAGGGAGGAGTATGTGCCCCATTGCTAAAATGTCTTAGTCAGCCGGAAGGAATACAACTCTTGCGGGAAATTCACGAGGGATCTTGTTCTTCTCACATAGCTCCAATGGCATTGGTTGCAAAAGCTTTTAGACAAGGCTTCTATTGGCCAACGGCCATAAGGGATGCAGAGGACTTGGTGAAAGTCCTGTTCAGGATGTCAATGGATGGGAAGGCAGTCCCACGTGTCGGCCATCGTGTTACAGCCAATACCACCGGTCCGGCCGCTAGCAAGGTGGGGCATCGATATTGTTGGGGAGCTTCCAAGCAGCACCAGGGGGCTTTCGGTTGCGGTAGTAGCAGTTGAGTACTTCTCTAAGTGGGTTGAAGCTGAGCCATTGGTACAAATCATGACCAAGAATGTACGAAAGTTCTTCCGGAAGAATGTGGTATGCCGCTTCGGGGTACCGGTAGAAATCACAAGTGGACAATGGCAAGCAGTTCGAAGGACTGGAATTCCGAGAGTACTCGCCTTAGTATTGGAGTCAAGAAGTGTAAAATCTCAGTAACTAACCCAAGGGCAAATGGGGCTATTGAACGAATGAACGGCAATGTGTTCACAAGCAATCTCGAAGGCTCTAGTTGGCCTTCCCAAGGAAAATGGGCCGAGGTCCCGCCCAATGTCATGTGGTCAATCGAACAACCGCTACAAGACCATCCGGTTTCTCACCCTTCAGGCTGCTTTACGGAGCCGAGGTCAGTAACCTCCGAGGAAATTCAGACGGGTTCCTTTCGTATCACAAGGCCTCCAGCAGATGATGAAGATGTCTCCAAAGACCTCCTCGAAGAAACACGCTTGCATACCGTGGCTAATTTACACAAGTATATTGCTTCTATGGAGAAGTCATATAACTCCAAGGTGCATCCAAGAGAATTTATGCCCGGGGACCTTGTCTTGAGGAGAAACCCGGTACATGTAACCAAGTTGAACACCAAGTGGCTAGGGCCCTTCGTCATCGATGAGACCATTCGCCAAGGAGCATATCATCTCGCTCGAGCTTGATGGAACTCCCATACCACACACCTTCAATGCCGATACTCTCAAGAAGTTCTACATATAGAGCTCTTCCGCAAAGCAAGGAAAGATGTCCTCTTTCATTTTGGCTAAGTCTTTTGTTTCGATGGTCTACGGCAATTATGAAGCATGTCTTCGAATATGTTGCTAAGCTTTTATGTCTAAAGGTATGGTCCTCTGTCCCTTTTGCACGACCGAGTCCTTAGGTTGCAAGTTTAAGAGTTTTTGTTGCAAGGCAAGTCCTATGCAAAGATGTCTAGGTCTAGGGGCCGTTGTCCGAGAGTCCTTAGGAGTCTTCGTTTAAGAGTCGAGTTTTGGGTGTCGTGCAAAGGACGTCGGCTTGTACATATTTGCTATCAATGAAAAAAGTTGCTTTAATCACTCGGATTGATTTGCATGCATGCTTCAACATATAATACCAAGGTGCTTAGAAACCCTAACGCCTTGATGCTCGAGCAACTACGGCTCAATGCCTTGGAAAGATTCATCCAAGAAGTCCATGATTGGAAACCCCAACTTGGAACCCGAAGCACCGGGAAACCCCCATGACTTCGATGCTAGGCAACTACGGCCTAATGCCTCGAGAAAAGTAACACCGAGAAGGCTAAGTATGGAAACCCCATCTTAGATAACAAAATGTGCACAAAATATAAGAACTATTTTATTCAAGTATGACGTAAAGAGGGGCTCGAAGCCCCCTTCATGAATTACAACCGTAAATTACATTCGGACTCTAAGTGTGAGCGCTCGGCTTCTAGCTCGATAAATGAGAACGGCTGCGAGTAATTGCAGCCTCCATATCTTCGAGCTCCTTTTGGCGCCTAGCCAAATCTGCAGCGATAGAAGCGCGACCCTCGGCCGAAGAGGTACGAGCTCGAAGGGCCTCGAGCATCCACGGGATCGGAGTCACTATCACTCGAAATATCTATGGGCTCCGTCTTGACCATAGCTTCGGGTGCTTGTCCCAATGGCGCTCGCGTTTAGCGCGACAAGCAGCATGCTCCTCCGGGGTGACCTTGTGAAAAGCAGCCTTGATTTTGCCATTTCGCTCGTTAACGAAGGCCGCGAATTCGCTAAGTGTCCCGTCCGGGTTATTTCATTTCCATCTGCGAAGTTGAGTACCGCTAACCCAAAAAGACCAGGGGCTTCGAATCCCCCGGAATTAACAACCGGTGCGGAAGAGCGTCCTCAATGATAGCTCCTTCCGAATCTCGTGTGTTCCCTCGAAGCTAGAAAATTCCTAGCAAAAGAAGTGGGGCGAAATGATTGATATATTACCATAAGACCTAGGTACAAAGGGTACCTTCGGAGCGCTAAACGCTTACGAAGGCGATTACATAACGAAGAATAGAAACTACTAAAAAACTAAGGAAAGATTCGCACCCGAGGCCGCGAAGAAGGGCCGTTGTTCCGAGGACCCTCGCCTTCTCGGGCAGCCTCGGGCATGCCTTCGGGATCAGGCTGCTCCCCAACTTGTTCATTAGCAGCAACACGGGAGGGCCCGGCCTCGGTCGTTGGGCCATCGGTACGACCAAGCCGAGCGTTCGCCGCTTCCGGGGCAGCGGAGCGAGCAAGTTCGAGCCCCGAAGATGCCCAAAACTCACGACCGAAATATTGATCCGCAACAGGCACGTCGGCCCGGGCTTCCTTGAAGGCGGCATAGTCCGTGCCACACACCTCGCGAAGTTCCCTTGCGCCCTCCTTAACATGTTTCGAGGAGAAGGTGCAAATGGACTTAACAACCCGAAAGGCGGCTGTCCAAGCTACGCGGGCGCAATGGTGGCCCCACCGGACCGAAGCGGTCTTCGCGGCAGCCAGCCCCGAAGACATCCAGCGAAGGCTAGCGAGGCCATCCCCTTCCTCATGGGTGGGTTCGGGGCAAACGACGCCCGACGACGACAAGAAGTCCCGAAACCGGTTCATACGTTCCCGGTTCTTTTGACCAAGGGACTCCGTCGCCGACATGCTTTGCTCAGCCATTTCCGTAGCTTCGCGTCGAGTATTGATCGTGGCCTTGGCGCTCGTAGAGCTCCCGCCCCGGCTCGTCGATCCTTCGCTCGAGAGTCATTGCATGCTCCGAGGATGCCTTTTGCAATTCTTCGTGCTCGCGCAACAGCTTGCTGTACTTAGCTTGCTCCTGGCGCAAAGCATCATCCGAAACACGAAGGCGCTCGTTCAAGGTAGCAACCTCCGTAGCAGGTGAAATCTTGGACAATCGGCGAGCAAGCAGCGCCCCTGCCAACATAAAGCAATGGCTAAGCAAAGGAAAAATTAACTGTTTTTAGTTAGCGAAAATAACTTAAATACCTTCATGGTAATACGGGAGAGGCTTTCCGTAAGCTCCTTCTCATCCACACCTTGCGGACTACGGTCCGCTCGGCATAGATCGAGCATGCGCCCGCGTACTCGAGTCCTTGACAAGCGAAGTTCCATCCTCAAAGTCATTGGGCTGAAAGAACGACCCAATGTTATGAGGGGCTATCCCGTGAGGAAGCACCCCCGTAAAACCCTTCCCGCCTCCATGGCTTAGGGCACCTTCGTTTGGAGTATTTTCTTCGCTGCCGTAAGCGAAGCGGGAGCCGACGCCCCTTCATCTTGTATGCGAGTGATGCGTCGCTCATGATGGTCACTAGCGGCTCGGGGCCGAGACGAAGGTGAAGCCCCAAGCTCCCTACCAGCAGAGACAGGACTCGTCGGCTTCATCTCTTTCCACCGAGTTTGGCTCTTTGTCTCGACCTTCGTCGCCTTCATCTTCGGAGGAGGAGGAGGAGGAGTTGGGATAATTGAAGTTTAAGGAACCAACTCCAAACTCCATGTTGGGAGCAGATAGTGGCCCCTTGGGTTTCGTCTGGCCGAGTGGCAGCCGGAAGAGGTCGTGCGAAGAGCAGCCGCGAAGGCGATCGCCGCGGGGAAATTGAAGTTTCACCAGCGAGTGCCACACCCTCTTCTTCTTCGTTGTCGGCATCATCACCGTCCCCTTCGTTGACGATGGAGAGAACGGTTTTGGAATACTCGAATCTTTACGCGCTTTGTTCGGCGCTTGGGGGCTGCCCTCCGTGGTGGGCCGCTCGCATCACCGGGGCAGCCTCATCTTCCGTAGCGAAGTGTTTGCGGCCTCTTCGACGCTCTCATCGTCATCCGGAACAAGGGGAACGAAGCTCCTTCGCTTGCGTCGTCCTCCCTTCGGTGCAACCACCCGAGGAGGCAAAATGGCACCCCGGGTGTTTCAAAAGATACGCCCGGTTCAAACGGCTTGTTTGCCCGCACACCTCTATGCGAGCCAGCTCGTCGGCCTTCACCCCACCAAGAAGATAATACGAGCGCTCTTCGATTTCCTCGAGAGTTAGCTCCGAAAGGAATATAGTTGGCAAGTTCAGTGAAAAAGGCAATACAAGTAATGTAAAAACGAAGAGCCCTTCGAAACACTTACCGGAAACGAGGTTAAGGTCAAAGTTCGGGGGTTGGCCAGCTGCGTTAAGGGTAAAGACAGAACCCCAATCTTATCGAAGGGGCGCAATGCCCGCCGTAAGGAATTCCTCGCATAAATCCCTCATGGAAGCCTTCTAAGCGATGCGCCGCAGCAGGTCGATGCGACTTTGCACGGTGGCATCCACCGTAACGTCCGGAAGACCAATGGAGTTGATCTCCGTACGAAGGGAGTGCAGGTTGCGGTTGGCGTCTTGGTCATAGTAGAACCACTTGTGCACCATGGTGTTGCCCCAGTGCGGCTTGTAGGCCTTTGCGGGCACAAGATGCTCCATGCCGTCGCGAGGCCGAAGGGCAACACACATGAGCTTAGCCACATATGGTCCCCAAGCGGGCTCGAAGGGGTCGCCGAGTGGCTTGGTGAGTTGCGGCGAAGGCCCTAGCGCACGGCACCGCCCCTTCCATCCGAAAGGCCCACTCGAAGATGGCCGGACGGATCATGCTCGTTCAAAGTGATCCGTTGAATCTCCAAACCGAAGAGATCCAAGCACCTCTCCCACAAACGGGGAGCAGGGAAACCGAAGGCCTCCATCGAGCAGCCTTGGCAAAAATGATGAGGCGACCAGGCCGCACCACGGGAGTTGTCTCCTCCGGGCGGGGATGTGCGCCCGATCTCGAGCGAAGCAATTGTGCTCCATAGCCCATTTTTCTAGCCGGGCTTCGGTCACGATGCTGGCTCCCGGATAAGAACCGGGAGGCTTCGTGTTGCTCAGCCCAACGCGACGGCCGGTGCGATGCCTTGCCATAACGAAGGTTGGAAGCGGAGGACTTCGAAACGAAGGACGACCCCTTGGATCGAAGGCCAAAGCTTCGAAACGAAGGCTAGCGACTAAAGCTCAAGGCTAAGGCTTGTAAGCGGAAACAACAATTGAGCGGGTTGGTGCGGTGAAAGTGAGCAGTAGGTATGTTTCACCGCGGGACCTATCCTTATTTATATAGGCGGTAAAATTAGGGTATCGGCATTAAAAACGCGGTGCTTTGAAAGCAATCGCGCCCTTGAAGAGTGGGCACGTTACACGAGCAGTCGCGCTCCTTCAAGAGTGGGCACGTTACACGAGCAGATCACGCCCCTTCAAGAGTGGGCACGTTACACGAGCAGTCGCGCCCTTCAAGAGTGGGCACGTTACACGAGCAGCCGCGCCCCTTCAAGAGCGGAGGCGTATTTCGAGGAGCCACAACGACATGGATACCGATGAAGCCGATGTGGTTATCCTTGTGCGCCCGCAAGCGGGCCTAGCATATGAGCACCCACGCCTCTTCGAAGCAGGCAAGCATCCCACCAAACCATAACTACGTGCATAACTTTCGAGTTAACGCGGTGGTCCGTTAAGACCGTGCAAACCTACAATTCTACGTGACGGTTAGCGTATCACTCATTGCGTTTATTACCAAGGAACATGGCTTGTTCTTTGAAAAAGTTCTTAGTAAAGAGCATAGGGATAAGCCTTCGATCGGAGACTACCTCCGCCAAGGCCCTTCGTTGGAGCAGCCATATGATTCAAATTCTCTGCTAAGGCCATTTAACGATCAAGTGGCCTTCGGGCATGAAAATTAAAGCCGAAATGACGAGTATGAGTGCTGGTAGAGCATAATGACACATGAGGCCATCACGATAAACGACAAGGCCACCGTAACGAAGTGTAACATCTCTCGAGAAAAATACTGCATTTCATGTCATCATGAGCATTTCATCATGTTGTTACATTTTTGAAGATATCAAAACTCTATGTTGAGAAATACACATACAATAACAAAATAGATAAAGCAGAAAGGAAGTGTTAGAAAGAAATAAAATAAGCAGAAAATTCATGTTTAACATTTTCTATGGCTCAAATATTATAAATAAAGATTTACAAAACTCTCCTAAAATTATTTTGCTTTGTGAAAATATTTGCAAGAAATAAACAAAGCTTCTTTTGTTAATTTATCTATGAATTTTTAATTCGAAAATAATTTGGAATCTTAACCTGCACCAAAAAAGAAAAGTGTGTGAAATGTTTTTACTAACACCCCTAATTTTTCTCGAATTTTTCTCGAGCACTAGAAAGGCCGTTTCTAATTAAAGCAAAACCCGGGGGTGTTTTTATAAAGTAGCCGCAGCCCCACCGTCATTCTCTTCCTCCTCTCTCCCTCGTAACCGCCTCCCGCACCGCCTTCCCTCCACGCAGCGCTGGCCGGCACGGCCGCGCGCCCTGTCCTCCTCGCTGCCACGCAGCTGTCCCCTGCCACCTCAAGCTCCAGCCCCTAGAGATATAGGACCAAGCCGTGTTCGTGTTTCTCTCTCGCGTTCGAATTCCGGAAACACCACCACTAACCGAGCTCCTCCGCTCCCACGCCGCCCGGCCACCTCCGGCCGTCCCCCGACGAGCCACTACCCCCAAACGATGCGCCCTTCTCTCCTGAAGCTCGCCATGGCGTCCAATCGAGATTCCCCGCACTAGAGCCCAAGATCGAAGCCATTTTTCCCCGACCGGCAATCCTCGACGTCCCCGGCCGCATCTCTCGAAATTCCCTTGCTCCGGTGCGTTATTTCCCTCAATTTCTTTTTCCAAAGGTGCACAAAACGCTTCCCTCAACTATCCAGCTCACGTGGTCGTCCACCCACAAGATCGACGGAAATTGGTCGATTTATCGGAGTTTCGTCCGCCGTCGCCTACACCTTGTCGATGCGCGTGCCTCTCCGGCCGTCTTCATGGTTAGCCACCCCCATGCCGTCGTTACTCATCCTCTCTTGATGCTTGCAGCACTTGTTTACCTAATTTTTGTGAACCACGACGAGCTATAGACCTTGCCGAAGCTTCACCCAAGCCGTCACTCGCCGTGGGCCTATTTCCGGCCATCCTCCGGCGAGGAGGTCACCACCCTCGAGTTTGCCATGTTTTCCTGAGCCCGAAAAGTACCATCTCGTTGCGGCTGGTCGCCGTTTGGCCAACTCGGCGTGGCGCCACCACCTCCGGCCACCGTGGGCATGGCCACGGCGCTCGGCGCGGGTTGGGCACGCGCGCACGGGCCGGTGGGCCGGGGTAGTCGCTGGGCCGGGTCGGGTCGCTGGGCTGCCAGCCGGATGGGCCTGGCCATTTCGGCCCGAGACTCATTGTTCATTTTTTCTGAATTTATTCATTTCGGAATTGTTTCAAACTTCAAATATTCGTAGGAAATTCAGGAAAGATCAAAAAAATGTCAAACAAAGTTCTTTGGATTCATAAAATTATTCTCTATTTAATTATGTATTCAAATGCTTATTTTGAGAAATTATAATTTCATAGTTTAATTAATTACCTTTCTTTAATTAAGATAACCTATTATTTTATGCTAATTATTATTTGATTTTGAAAAATAAATTTCTTTAAAAATTAGAGATACTGCAGACGAAAGTGTTTGTGAAAACTGTTTTCCAAAATTCAACGTAAACACCGTCATTTCATGTGATCCCAAATTAATAGCTTAAGTGTTATCACATGTCGTTAAGCATTTATAATTGTTGTTTAAAAGCATGATTAATTATTAATGAATGAACCTGATTAATTATTAATTAATGAACTTGATTAATGATTAATGATTAATTTTTAAGTAATGACCTTGATTAAGCAATAATTAATGAGCATGATCAATTATTACTTATTGCTTAACGAACATGATTAATTGTTAATTACTAATTGCAAAGTAATAAATTTAAGTAATGATTAATTGCTAGTTAACGATCATGGTTAATAAAATCGTTGCACATTATCTCATGTACATTTCATGCATGCATGATCGTTGATTCGCGACGTATTGTTGGTCGACCTAGGTCCTGGCGTGATGGAGGTTCCGTCCGAGGTCGAGAAAGGAGACGGAAGCTTCGAAGTCGACCAACACATCGAGGAAGCTAGCCCCGACTCGAATTAAGGCAAGCCCGGTGCATCCCACCTATGTTTTTAAAGTCTTTTCTTTTATCACGAGTAATTGTGTCGTGATTGTGCATTAGGTTACGGGAATTGCTTGACACCCTAGATGCATGAGTAGAATTCCTAGGTTACCTGTTTATCCCATGTTGGTTTTGTATCTCGATAGCTGCTACGCTTAATTCACGAGTGGTGCTGAGCACACTCGCGAGATGATACGGTCCGATCTTAAAGCATGGAGGCTTTAAGTTGATTGATGTCATTCAAGTTAAAGTTAAGGAATGGAGATGAAGATGAAATTGAGGTCGGACGGGTCCTGTAGGAGAAAGGGCAAAGACGAGGTCTTGCAAGGTGGTAGCCCCATCTCGTGTCTATCAAGGACCGTACCGTTGTTGGCCTCGCTGAGCAAGTATTGAACGTATCGATTTACATACTGGTGTTTATGGGGCCGGGAAGCCGATGTAACCTAATTGCCTCGGTGGTTGGACGTAGCCCATTCCCTAATTGGCTGGAGAATGAGGCGAGGCCTCATGTCTCAAAGGGAGAGGAATGGGTGGTCGCTCACGGATAACGTCGAGGACCGGTATCGCGTGGGGTCCCCGGGTTCTCGGGCGGATGGGAGACTAACCCGGCCAGTGTCGGGAGTTAGCGTGAAAGGTTGTCGTATGCGGCCAATGGGGTGCGTATACGCCGTGTAAACGGGTTTTCCCAGCTGGTGAAATCGATTCGAATCGCTGTCCCTCGCGAGTAATGAGTACCGCTTGTTCACCGTGTCACATCGTAATTAATCAAGTGAAAGATGAAGGAAGAGGAATGAAAGGGCTGTTGGTTGGAATTTATTTTTTCCTGCAAACTTGATTGCAATAGTGATAGACTGCAAACCTAGAGGTTAATGAACTTAATGCTCGAGCTAAAACATTGAAAGTAAGGATCCAACCTTTAATGCTGTTTTCGCAAAGGAGTACACCCCACAGCCGGAAAGCCTTTGCATACTAGGCGTCGGCCTTAGCGTGCCATGTTGACGGGTCGGTCTTTGCCGAGTATTAGAATACTCGGGGTTTGTTCGTTATGTTTTTCAGGACCGAGTCGTACTTCCACGACTTGGACGGTAGCTCCGGAAGAGGAGTAGTGCCCCGAGGGTGGTTCCCACCAATGGGAACGGATCCCGACGTCGTGAAGAGGAAGGACCGTGATGTACGAAGGGCTCGAGTGCATCACGTTGATCGTTTAATAGTCTTTTGTTGTTCAAAGTACAAGTTTCCACTCGCAATACTCGTAGATTGTTACACTTCAATAATGTTATATTTCCGCTGCACCAATGTTTGTATTTTGAAAACCTGGTTGTATTATACCATGATGTATATATTCGGCTTGTATGAGATGATACACTCGTTGTAACTCGCTTCGTCGAGTGTCCCTCTGTTCCGATTCCCGGGTGTCCCGGAGGGATGTCACACGAAGGACAAAATAAAAGCGGCGTAGGCCCAAGTAACGAGTGCAAGGATAAGATGGAGGATGTGGAAGGATAAGGTGGCTGATGTGGCACAACATCCTCCAATCAACCCGATACGCAATATTATCTATATTGGATTCCGCCTGCCACATAGGCAGCGGCGGAGCCTATATAAGGGGACCAACGCCTTTCACTTTGAGAACACACTAGCATTTCAGCTCTCGCGAGCACTAGCAAGATGCAACGGTGGGCTTTTCGCTCGCGATCAAAGCAAGCCCGAAGGACAGGTGGTCCATAGGCTTCGCGCTTCACCAATCGACTTCAAAGGGTGTGCGACGCGCTTTACCAAGCGACTTCACCGAGGTCACCGGTCCGATGCGCTTCCTAAGGAAGTGGTATACGAAGGCTGCGTTCCGTGAGGCGCCATGGTAAAGCGCCCGCGTAGCCTCGGTTCTTCGTCGGAGGCTATACCATAGTATAGCCACGACGAGAAAGAATTGTCCGGTCGTGAGAATGATCGAGTAGGTCTCTTCACGAGATCTTGAGGGTTCATTGTCACACCCCGAAGATCTCGGGACCTATCTCCGATGGCCGAAGCCATCAAGGTCGTGACAATAGCTAGACAAAGCCAAGGTCGGCTGCCGCCTAAGCAAGACCGTTTGGTCGGCAAAGGGCATCCCCGATGATCGATAAGTACACGGGTGCTTCCCGATCTTTCGATGAGAGGGGATAACTTCGATTTGGACTCGGAGAGACGTTCACGGCCCGACTACAGCCAGCAAGGATGCGCCTTAGCACCCGATACACCAACTCCAACGGTTAATCACGATCTTGTGGAGCACGATAAACCACGAGGGTAATTCCTGCAAGCAATCGAAGAACAAGCAAGAACAAGATAAACAAGTAACTCAACTCACAAAGGTGGGGTTCTGAATGAAGTAGAACAGATGGTCTAGCCGACGCGTGTGTCTACAAGGTAGTAGCAATGGCTAAACTAACAAAACAAAACCCCATCTGTTTGTGGCGGCTATGGGGGTATAAGAGAAGGGTAGAGGACGACCAAGACATGGTGGGGTCGTCCTCCAACCCTAGGACGCGCCCCTATTGGGCCCAACTTGATACAAAGCCCAATAGCGATATAACGGTGACTCGAGCACCGAGACAGATTCTGTCCGGTGCTTCCCGATCTTTCGATGAGATGGGATAACTTTGATTTGGACTGGAGAGACGTTCACGGCCCGACTACAGCCAACAAGGATGCGCCTTAGCAACCGATACACCAACTCCAGCGGTTAATCACGATCTTGTGGAGCACGATCAACCAAACCACGAGGGTAATTCCTGCAAGCAAACAAAGAACAAGCAAGAACAAGATAAACAAGTAACTCAACTCACAAAGGTGGGGTTCTGAATGAAGTAGAACGGATGGTCTAGCCGACGCATGCGTCTACAAGGTAGTAGCAATGGCTAAACTAACAAAACAAAACCCCATCTGTTTGTGGCGGCTATGGGGGTATAAGAGAAGGGTAGAGGACGACCAAGACATGGTGGGGGTAGTCCTCCAACCCTAGGAC
Organism: Chloris gayana; assembly: GCA_031894775.1. Classification (NCBI taxonomy): domain Eukaryota; kingdom Viridiplantae; phylum Streptophyta; class Magnoliopsida; order Poales; family Poaceae; genus Chloris; species Chloris gayana. The sequence goes on from JAUNZO010000207.1 coordinate 699,741, forward strand.
GCGCCCCTATTGGGCCCAACTTGATACAAAGCCCAATAGCGATATAACGGTGACTCAGCACCGAGACAGATTCTGTCCGTCAAATTGTTTCGACGATTCCCATCAACTCCGAACGAATTTGGACCTCAAAACGGCGCCATTGGAAAGGTAATCTTCTTATCTTTCCAACCATATGTAGAACGTCCAAAACCGAGCCCGTATGCGATCTGGGCGTCCGTTTTAGTGCGGACTGGTCCTGTAGTCCGAATCGGATCCGAAATCGACTTTGATTGGGCCTCCCACTTGATTTGCAATACATGGCCGGCCCTCCACGCCTTTGAGCACCTCTCTAGCCATATCCTCATCATCTCCATGGTTCCTAACAATAATTAAATCATTAGGTAGTATTTTATTCTCAAAACTGTATAAGGAAGGCATTAATAACGAGCTCACCGATAAATTCCAAATTCGCGCTTGAGCTCTCATGATTGGACCATGAATATCATTGTTGGTTGTATCCGTACGAGTGATGTCCTCATCAATGATAGTGACTAAGTCCCCGCGGCTCGTCACCCAGGAAGGTCACCGGTATCCTTCGAAGGCGGGCGGCAAGCGCATTCCTTCAAGTCAAGGGAACCCTTTTAGTTGGCCTAGTCTGTGGCTTTCGAGGCTGGTCTAAAGACCAACGCACGTCACCCCTTAGTCTTTCTTTTTCCCTTTTTGGTAGCGTCCTTCGATCCAACCGCAAGCGGTTTCAATAATAAAGAATTGCCTTCGTTTTGCATGACCATAAATGATACTTTTGCCTCCGGGCAGTCCCGAAAAGGGGGGCTAAGGTGGAGATCCTTCGGGATCACGGTTTCGGTCCTACCGAAGGCGGAGCTCATCCGTGAGGGGCTACCGTTGTGGGAAGATCACCACCTTACCCCGGTGGGCCGGCCCGGAGGGAAACAAGGCCCAATAAGGACTTAGAGCAAGCACCACAAGGCCCGGAAGAAGCACCACAAGGCCCGGAAGAAGCACTTGGTGGGAAGGAATTGTCCCAACCAAGGCCCGAGCAAGTATATGAAGAAGGGATTCGCCCCAAGAGTGGGTAGAATAGGAAGGGTATAAGTGTAACTTGTATGGGCTCATGTGAGAATTAGGGTTGAGAGAGTATGGACTATAAATACTCTCTCAAGCCCATCTCATGAGGCCATCTTACCTCCCTGTAATCACACTCTGTAACAGAAATAAAAGACATCGGTTGGAGTCCTTCGTGACTCCTTCGTGATCTCTTCAAACTTTTACTCGCCTTCGTAGTCTTTCTGTTCCTCTTCATTAGGCCTAGCCCAAGGACCTTCGTAGTCCCGCAGCCCATAAAATCTCCGGGACACCTTGGGCTTGCCCAATCCTTGTTGCTTGTGGCCTTCGTAACCACAACTGAAGGAATAAGAAAGAAGTGACTTACGTCTATGCCTGATTTCTGCAGCTCCGAATCTGCCTTTGATGTTAACATTGGATTCTCTCAGCTTGGTTTCAATCTTCAGCAGACGTTGGATCTCGCGTTCTTTTGCTTTGAGAGCAAGCTGGGCAGATTCGTGGGCAGTCCTCGTGGCGCTTTCCTTGTTTGCTTGAGCCGATTTAATCGCTTCCACGGCTTCAGCTAATTCGGCCTTCGAAGCGAGCATTATCGGTTTCTAGCATTTTGTTGGAACGTAATGCTTGTGCTAGAATGTTATCCTTGGCGGTGAGCTCGCCTTCCAGTTCTCCAATTCTAGCCGCCTGCTGTTCTTTGACTCTAGAGCCTTCCAAAAGAGCTTGCTCTTGAGCAATTGCCTTTTCGGAAAGGATTTCTTCCGCTTTCTTGTGAGAGGCAACAAGATTTTCAAGAACCGAGATAACGAGTAAGACCGAGTCGGAGAGAGAGAAGCGAGAATAAAAATATGGAATGTGCAAATAAGATTAAGAGTATTACTCCGGATTTCTTTGCGGAGCTTGATGATTTCTTGCCGGCCTTCCTCCATCGACCGGTGAGTGTTCAGCAGATCAGCTTTCGTTTTCAACAAATCGGTTTCCTTGGATTTCGGATCGGCGATCCGAGATTCAAGTTTAACCAATCGCTGTTGATTGGTCCGTAGCTCTTCCTCCGGACGAGCAATTATAGCACTTTTAGCTTCGAGTTTTTCGGAAGAACCTAGAAGAAAGGAGAAGTAAGAGATTCAATTATTAAAGAAATTGCTGAAAGGAATCATTGAAGAAGCAAGATATACCTGGCCAAATTCGGAGAAGTTCTTCAAGGCTTCTTCTTCCCGGAGGGCGTCCCACCGAGCTGTTGCGGAGAACATTCTAGCTCCATTGGAGCTGTCCACCTCTACATCCCCGATCACCATTTTGGCTGATCCGGGCTCTCCCGGAGACTTGCGTGTCATCCTAGGTCGACGATGAATTTCCTCCACACGGATCGGTCCCGATGAGAGCTCCGGGGGAATTTGAAATAAGGTCGCTTGGGGAGGAGGGTTGCTAGCGGACAAGCTTCCGATATTGACGACTTGGTCTTCGATGATTTGAGATGAAGCTTCTAAGCTCGGAGGCGGCAGGGATTTCCTTTGTGGGTGCCGGCACTCGTGGGCTTCGGAAGGCTTGTCACGAGCCGGAGATGCAGCTGAAGCGATAGCAGAAGCACTACCGATCGGAGCTGGGGTAGTGTCACACCCGGTTTTAACGACCAAAACCGAATGCATCCGTATGCGTGCCCGGGAACAAGTTTTCACGCACACAGGACAAATTAATGTGATAAAAGAACAATGTCTTTATTAAATTGAATACTTACATCGATATTGTCTCAAAGGACTAAATACAAATATACGCTAGCGGAAGACTCCATAACACCACGAGCAATCGACCAGGGGTTTCGCACGCCTAGACCTTTCTCATCGGTGGTCTTCTCCATCTTTTGAGCAACGGTAGTTGGTAGCAAAAAGGAAATAGCAAGAGTGAGTACATGTCGTACTCAGCAAGTGTGGGAATATATGACATGTAAGCTGAATGAAAGGAAGGCTAACACATGGTTTGCAATAGAAGACACCTACACTAGTCAAGTTCATTAAAGCAACCTATTTACTAACTCAATATGAACCAACAAGGCTACCTCACTCGTCAACCATCGCAAGCTACTCTACTTGCAGCAAAACCACACCTACGAGGTTACCCCGCTCGTAGCCAACCACACTACAGGTTACCCCGCTCGTAGCAACCTATGAGTTACTCCACCCGTCCATACCCTCTAGTTCTCGTGAGGATCCGGGCCGTTCGTGACCGTGAACACGACTGTTGTAACAGCTTTACACTCTGCAGAGGTGGCACAACTTTACCCACAGGTCGGTGATTCCATCACCCGTCGGTGACTAAAACCTCCATTATACCAGACACACTTCCTTAGGTGTGAGGCCAAGAGATCACCGCAAGGTCTTTCAAAGGACTTCCCGACTTGCAAAACGTCCATGCTAAGGTTTCACCGCTCGTAAAAGTGACGCATCACCCGGAGGCCCCTCTTGCATCGTGGCTTCAAGTACTCGCCTTCCCTCGCCCGAATCCGGAAGACGCCTTCTTCCTTCATCCTTCCTCGACGCTCGCAAAGCGGGAAGTTACCTCGGTACTAAACCTTACCTACCCATTATCAGCCACGTGCTTTGTGCGGAAGTCCTGGGTTGCCGCTCCAAGAACCGGTCCTTATGATCCCAAACAGGTACCACCACACCCAACAAGTGTGCACCGGCACCATCATCGACAATCCTCCTGTCGGGATCACCTAAGTTCCATGTTGCTAAAAAGCATTACCAGTTCTTGATCATTATGTTCAAGTGGATAATTAGTCAAGATTAGCATTTACTTCAGTCGTGAACCCCATTATGAGCAACTAGCAATGACGTACCCATACTATAATGCTACACCCAAAACCAAGGCGACAAGGAAATAGTATGGAACAGGATATGACACAATAGGATTCAAATTAAATGCAATGCATTAAAAGTAAATTCAGATAGTAAAGAAGTAGGCTCAATGTGCATCAAGGACACTTGCCTGTTTCCCTTTGCTGCTGCTTATGTCTTCAAGTCTTGCTCGTTGAGATCTTCGAAAAGTACGTTCTTCTATTTAACGTCACATCGATACAAGACATGCAAGAAACAAGCACACAAGAAGAACTAAGAAACAGTACACCAAACCATATCTAATGACTATGAAAACAATACTATTAAATAGTACTCGTCGCTACGATCGCGTGAGCGCAAGAATCGGCTTAATCGGAGTTACGAGCGAAAAGTTATGAGCATTTAAAGATCTAGGGTTTAAAACATAAAAACGACAAAGTAAGGACCATTTTGTAAATATGGAAATGTTCAATAGCTAGATTGCTAAAAAGGTTAAGGTCTAAAATATAATTTTATAAAACACTAGGGTTCATTTTGCAAAAGAACACGATTTAATGTGGTTTGAGAAAATAAGGGCATAAACGTATTTTGATGAAAGGTTAGGGGTGTTTCGTAAAAAGGACATAATTAAAACATTGAAATAAATATGGCTTAAGGGCTCAACAATTATTTTAACAATTAGCTAAAAGTCTTAACGAGAAAAGATTAGGTCGAAAACAGAACTAAAACGAAGGCTAGGGTGGCTTTTATGAAATAAAGGGCATAAACGTAATTAACTATAGACTTAGGGGGCTAGCATGTAAATTTACCTAGTCACAAAATGTACGTTCGTAAAATTAACAAACTACAAGGGTTGATTTATATTCCTAGCGAGGATTAAAACATAATTAAGATAAAGCTCATGGTTGGATTTTATAAATAGAAGGATCTAAACGTAAATTATTTAAACTATGGGGGCCTATCTGCAAAACAGATCAAGTCCAGGGGACCTATTCATAATTTTTAGAAAGTGTGGGGACTAAAATGTAAAAGTTCAGGACTGAAATATAATTTATGAAGAACATACGGTTGTTTTTGTAAATATGCAGGACCTAAAAATAATTAAAAATAAGTTCAGGGGTTTACTTGTAAAAATACCATTTAATCGGAAACCAGGGGCTTAAACGTAATTATAACTAAAACTAAGGGAGTTTATGTAAAAACAGATGTTGTAGTTGTGATTATACAAAATGTTAGGGGCTTATTTGTAAAGTCTGTCGATTTATCGGATTTTAAATGAATTAAATTAATTTAGAAAAACTCGTGGACCGGGTCTATAGATCCGTAGACCGGGATCGGGGCAGCCGGTCCATGTCCATGATGGACCGAGAAGCATACCCCTTCGGTGCTTCTAATCGTGGCCATTCATCCTTGATCCGACGGATGAGGCGATTCCGGTGAGCAAGGAGGCGGCCGACGGTGAGCTACACGGTGGCGCCATGGCCGGACTTGGTCGATCTACGTCTCACGGAGCTCAAAAACTCGTCGCATTTGGCCTAGGAGGGAGAGGAGAAGGTGGTGAGCTCACCTAGGGGTCGCGCAGGGACGAGAGGCGGCTGTATGCGGGCTTGCCACGGCGATGTGCGGGCGGGGGTGTCCGGCTTCGTCGCGAGGGCTCCCGGGTCGTCGAGGAGGTGATGGATCTTGCGCGGGAGGGCGGAGCGTCGAGATGAGAGCCGGCGTGGTGTCGGCGGCGACCGGGGTGGCTCCGGGTGGCGGCGCAAGGAAGCTTGGCCTCGTGGTGGCAATGGAGGCGGCGGCGATTAGGCGTGGGCGCGATGGGGCTGCGGAAATTGGGCGAAAAGGGCGAGCACGGGACGCGGCACTCCGGGATTTGTAGGCGCGTGAGGGCTCCGATCGCCGTGGCACGCACGCCAAGGAGGTGGCGGCGGCGTACGGACGCGGGGCTGCGTTAGGGTTAGGGTTGGGAGGGCTACGCTCGAGCCCGGGCGGGTCGGCGGCGGGCGGCGGGGCCGGGATGGGCTGCGGCAGGCCGGGGGAAAGAGAAGGTGAGAGAGAGAGTTGGGCCGAGAGAGAGTTGGGCCGGGAAGTTTCGACCCATTGATTTGGGAAGGGTTGGTTCCTTTTTCTTTTTCTTTTTCTCGGTTTTATTTCTACAAGCCAATGCAAATAAATTCTATTCGAATTATGAAATCTAATTTCATACAATAAAAACACTAATTCAACCACACATCATGAAAGCAAGCAAAATATATAATTATATATATAGCCTAATTTAGATTTAATTGAAAATAGATAAAGATGGTATAAAATAATTAGTTTTCAAACTAAACTCATTAAGAAAAAGATGGCCCCCTTTATATTCCTTTTTAAAATACTTTGACACTAAAAAGCTCATAGATAAAATACTTTAAACAAAGATAAATATTATTTCATAGGTTCTTTTATAATATAAACCCCATGTAATGATAAAAGAAACTATTTCATAATCCAATTACATTTATTGGGTAAACATTTGCATAAATCAAATATAGTTATTTGATAAACCATTTTGACCCATTTAAAGTATTTAACTATAAATCAAATTAAAGTATTTTCTCAAAGCAAAATCTTGTGTAAGTCAAACTTTAATTAGTTTTGGAAATAACTCCTTTTTCTCACATGAAAAGATAAAAGCTCTCATTTCGTTATCAAAGTGAAATACCTTGTATAAAATAATGCCTTTTGAAATAAACTTATTTTCATAAATAAAATATAATTGTTTATTAATTTATTCTCTTAAATCATTTTTCTTAAAATAGATTACCTTCATAAATCAAAAGTATTTCTTAAATAAATGTTTCTTTAGATCAAACTTTATTTATCTTTCAAAAACAACTCTTTGGTTCACATAAAATGACAACACAATTCTACTTTTCTTGCAAATAGAAAATACCTTGTGTGAAATTTTGCTCTCTAACATAATCAAATAAAATCTTTTATTTATGTCATTTTCACAATCAAAACAAATCATAGATATATTTTGAGAAAATTAAACAAAGAAACTTTATAAATAAAATATCTCCTTTTAAATAGTTGGGTTCAAAACTAACTCTTCGTCTTTCGGAAGAAAGAGAGAAATATAATTAAAATATTATATTTTAGATAATAATTAAATACGCTTTAAAAAGTTTTAAAATTTTGTGAATTTCATGCACAACCCGAAATTCAAAATTCCGGGTGTTACAGGTAGAGGCTTTGTTTCTTAAAAAGTCGGCTATGCTAGCTTGAAAATTGGAAGGGATTCCGAGAAGAAAGGCGAACGATATAAGACTCGGGGTAAAGCGATTCGTAAAAGATTGGTGATATAAAGGACTTACGAGGAGGCTTTCTTGAAGCTAGTGGAGGTCTTGATCTTCTTGGGGGGACCTTGAGTAACCTTACTGGTTCCCTCTGCAGTCCTTTTTGCCGCTGGATTGACTTGCGGTGTTGGGACTGTTTCTCATGCGTTCATCGGGACCGGTCCGGCTGCCATACGGGACCTCTTGGGAACATTGGATATGGAATCGGTTAGAGAGGGAGGTCCTTGAGATTTTCCCGAGGCAGCTTCAAAAGCAGCCAGAGCAGCTTGGCGATCCCTTTCAACGGCTTCTGCTTCTCTCTGCCGTTCTTCAAGTTTTTGCGCTTACGTGCGTGTATCGCCTCGATGCGCGAGAAGATGTGGCGGGTCCGCCGATGGTCAAGGAAGTAGTACGTTTCTTCGTACTAGGAGCTTGAACCACCTTTCCGGATTTGGATATCTTTGGGGCTATGCTTGGGTGGCGAGGGAAAGACCGGTCCGAAGTGCCCTGAGTCGGACCGGCTTGAACAGACGAGCGGAGCAGTATTGCCCGCATAGTCCTCTCCCCAAGTATCATTGGGAGGTAGAGGAGGGTGGCTCGTTGAAGTTGTCCATTTTCTCGTATTGAGCAATTGAATTTGCATAAGAGGATGAAGGTTAAAAAATAACAAGATTCAAAGATAAAGAGAGAGATACTTACGGATCTCGAAGGTTAGACGAGCTGAAAGCTAGACCCACTCTTAGACACCCCGATAAATCTGGTTTCGGTTGAAGCATTTGCTTGAGGCGAACTTCTAACCGCTCTTTATCGGGGAGAAGAGTTCCATCCAACGGAATGGCAACGTCTTCGTTGAAACACCATGCTTGGGTTTTCTTGCTTCTTAAATGGTTGAACTCCTCGCACTATGAAGCTCCAAAGGACTGTCTCGGCGGTGACGCCTTTGACTTCTTTTAGATATTTGATGCAAGCCAAGAGCGCGAGGATTTCTCCATCTTCTTTGAGTTTCTCCCTAGTATCCGTGGTAGGGAAATTTTTGGCTATCTTAGCGCTGAAGGGAGGGAGTGCAAGCTGGGGATTATCACGGAAGAACCACCCATTTTTCCAATGGGCTATGCTTTTGTTTAAAGAGATAGAAAAATATTCATCCGCACTCCAAGCATTGAATTCCTACTCCGCCAATTGCAGCTCGGCGATCCGAAGAGGGAAGTGGGCGGATTTGGAAAAGATATTGAAATAACTTGAAGTGGGGGAGAACTTCAAGGAAGGCTTCGCAGAGGTGGATGAAAAAAGCAATCTGCAGGATGGAGTTAGGATTGAGGTTCACTAACTCCCATCCGTAAAAGAAAAGAAGACCCCTAAAAAAGGAGCAGCAAGGGAGATCAAGGCCACGGAGGAAAAAAGCTTTAAAAACTAATTGTTGAGAATCGTCTATTCCCCATGGGATTTGGCCAGGAGAAGGGACGCTCCAATTTAGAATTGGTTGAGGAGGAAGGTAACCGTCACGAACTACATCATTGAGAGATGTTTCGAGTGACCTTGCCGTTACCTAAATCCCGAACGCCAAACGGAAGCCGGTCGCGTGGAATAGAGGAAGAAGACGCAGGGTTGGTGGAAGATTTCTTTTTGCCCATCTTGAGAAGATCAAAGAAGAAAACCTAAGATTGGATTGTGTGGAAGAGGAGAGCGAAAAACAAGGGCAAATGGCGGGCGCGTATGAGCTTTGGGGAATGGGTTTGACCTAGGTCGACCTTTCGTTTCCTTTTATAGGCACTGGGATGGGCCCGGGGCTGAAAAGTTATCGGGCTATTTTGCAAGGCCCGATGGATTTGGCATTAAATGAATTATGTCGTGACTATGCAATTATGACCTAACGGCCATAAGGATATTAAAGATCTGTTATTTGCGTTAATTATGACCTAACGGTCATAAGGATAAGCCATCGTGCTTTTTGTGAATAAAAAGCGGTCTCGAAATATAAAATTTTCAGATTGGAATTAAAGTAATGCTGAATTTCATAATTTAGCGAGTAAGAAAGAGTTAGACTTTACCCGACTCGGTGATAATGGATGCCTTAGGTCTGTGGGTGTTAATCATCCAGCTGATCATAGGCCTTGGAGACTCGAGTCGATGTGAGAATATGGGGAATAAACTAGTCCGATCAACCAGAATTTTTAGTTAAATGTGATATGACTGGTTAGACCGGTCCGATAAATATGTTCTTGGCGGAAATTATTAAGAGGTATATGATTCATGAAAGATAATAAAGCATAGTCTCTCCAGAAAGACTTTTGCATTATTTGCGATCCTCAAATGATACAAGAGTCGGGGGCTATAACTAATTAGGTGCACCTGATCGGTGCACCGTACTCTCGGAGCGGTCCGTAACGATCGCGGGAGTTGGAAAATAATGGAAAATTCAAGGGAGCAGTCTCTAAAGCTTGCATATAAAGGAAATAATGAAGAATCAACTAGTGGACTCTTGCATTATTTGAAAGGAGTTCAAATGATCCAAGAGTCGGGGCTATACCCAATTGGGTGTACCTAGTCGGTGCACCGGAAGAAGAATATGCGAGTGATTACCTAATTAGGTGATATGAAGGGAAAAAACACTAATTTTTTGGGCTTTTTTAAAGCGCTTTGAAGAAAGAAGAATGATTGTAGCAGATTAGAGTTCTTTTTAATTTTGCCATGGAATCAAGACCAACATGTAGAAGACTGGTCGGTCTTATTCAAGGTTAAATAAAAAAATTATTCGGGGTCTGTTGTCGTATACTTGCCTTATGGGTATACAGATGGTAAAGGAATAGATGCGCAGAAACATGGTAACAAATTAAATGAAGATAAAGATGATGAAGATAGTCGGTAGACCGGTTCCGGACCGGTCCGGAATAACAGAAGATTTTGTATACCGGTATGGAGACGAAACGGGTATCAAGACCGGCGTACGATGACTTGAGAAGCAAGTTAAGGAGTAATTTGTAGCCTGTTAGGACTCTGAATTAATAAAGAAAGCTAGAGATAGAACTCCAATATATGTAATCCGTGTAATCGATTAGGACTCGCATGTAACCCTAGCTCCCCGGATATATAAGGCGGAGCAGGGACCCCCAAAAGCTCTCCGAGATCTTGCAATTAGCAAATCGCTAAAGGCAATACATAACACACAGGACGTAGGGTATTACTCCGGATTCGAGGGGCCCGAACCTGTCTAAAATCCCGTGTTCTTGTGTGTTTCGTGTGTTGCACCATCGAATTCCATGCTCGTGAGGGACCGTGTAGTACTAGTGCCGAGTTTAAGTGCTACGATCTCGTAGATTAAATCTTGGAGCAGCATGTATCTCATCAATGTTATTATTAGAACCATCAACAACGGACACATCAGGATCTGGTTGAGGTGGTAGGACCGGAAGAAAGTTACGTGGGAGTTTTGAGACGACGACTATAAAAACATGTGATAGTTGAAAAAGAAAGAGGTGGAGGTGGTGGATGTGTAAATGGTGTAGGTGTAGGTGTAGGTGGCACATATGAACGTGATGGAGGAGGTGTAGGCGGCGCATGTGAAGGTGGTGGAGATGTAGGTGATGCATGTGGAGGAGGTGTGATGGAAATAGGAAGAGACATGAATGGTGTGGCTCTATGGGTGAAGATGAGGTATGTGTAGATGGGTTATAAAAGAAGGGACGATCCTCAACAAAGGTCACATCACGAGAGATACACATGCGACAAGAAGAAGGATCATAGCAACAATAACCTTTATGCTCGAACTATAACCCGGAAAAACACATTCAACAGATTGCGCAATCAACTTAGTACGTTCACGAGGAGGAAGCAAAACATAGTGAAAGTCACTCGGGGGGTGAATATGCGATAATCTCGAAAAACACTTAAGTTAACTTTTAGTAACACAGGAGGAAAAAGTCTGACTATAATATCCGATAAGAGTAGGATATTATCCGATTCTCAACAAAATCCGATCGGATAATGTCCGATGTCCTCATGCGCAAAACAGATCGGCCGTCGAGATGGAGGAATTGAGCCAAGCCAAGCAAGCACCAAGCAACAAGACAGGTAATAAAGCAAAGGCTAAATAGGGACTAGCTAGCAAGCCTCCTACACAAGTTAATCTAGGAAATTAAGAGCTACAACATGCAAGAACTAGAGCATACAACCACAAGATTTACAACAAACAAAAGGGAGACAAGGAGGCACACGATGTTTCACCGAAGTTCAGCTCCACCAAGGAACCTACGTCTTTGTTGAGGAGTTCACCAAGGATCGGGTTGCTCTCAACCCTAAACCTCTTCCGATACATCCAGGACCAGGTTCGTGTTGGCCGAGGCCCAACAAATTAAGGTTGTTCGGACCCCAACAGTTCTTATGTACAAGCTTGGGAGCTCGCTAGGAGACGCCTAACCGTCTAGGGGATGGATCCCTAATAGTAACAAACACAAAAAGCATCGATGTTGAGGATGAACCAAATGCTCTTGAAATAGAGATGAAGCTCAATCAATCCTCTCAATATTCTCACAAATGCGCCAAGATTGAGAGTGGATTCAAAGGGGGTGATGAGGAGTGTCCGGGTGAGTTTGGGGGTGTTTTTCGAAGTGGGGGAGTTGTCAACCGGCCAAAGGAGGGGAGACCTTCTTTTATAGCTTGGGCAACAAAAAGAACCGTTGGGCTTGATCTACGTTGGACATTGTTCGACAAGAGTTGTAAACATTCTATGGTCCGACAAAATAATCCGACGGGTGTCGGGTTTTGTCCTTGTCGAAACATCGGATATTGTCTAATTACCTTCGGACATTGTCAAAAAAACGTTGCGTGAGAAAGTGCTATCCGACAAGAAAATCCGATGGCATTAGAAATTTGTCCGATAATATTCTTCGTCGGACATTGTCCAATGGCAGTCCAAGCACTTAGCGAATTCGAGAGGAATGTCCGACTGGTCCAGATTTTTCAGGCTTCGGACATTGTCGGATGGCACAGGATTTTTTGAGGTTTGCGACATTCGGTGATCCGATGGAAAAATCTGATGGCCTCGGACATTGTTCGATGCCCTGATTTTGAACTGGTATTTTTGGATTTTGAGATGGAATTTGCACTTGTTTTCTTCAACAGTTATTATTTTGTGTCCCTCCCGATAGTACGGTGTTCCTATACTCAAGATCAAAAGAAAAACTATTTGGCCTTCATCTTGAGCATTGTCTTTTCCTTTTTCCAATATTTTCATAATTGTTGGCTTTTCATTGAATCTTTCTTATAAAACATGCTCTCAAATTCATCAAAATAAATTTTTTGCATATATGCTCTTTGAAAATATTAGTCCTTTTTAATTGTATTGACGTCAATCATTCAAAACCATAATTAGGGGCCTAGATGCACTTACACATAGCACGTACATCCAAAAACTCGGAGATGGTCATAGCTAGGAGGAGTGTCAAAAAGTACCTCACCGGGACTTTTATCGGACAACTTGGATGAGGTTTGTCCATTTATGAGATATACAACAAGAGAGACAGATTCACCCAAAAAATGAGAAGGAACAAAAGATAAAATCAGAAGTGTGCCTCTATAATATGGCGATGTTTGCGTTCAACAACACCATTTTGAGCATGAGCACCGGGACAAGATAGTTGGGCAAGAGTACCTTATGAGGTCAAAAACTGGCGGAAAGCATTAGATAGATACTCACACCAAAGTTAGAACGAAAAACTCTAATAGGAGTAGAAAACGTGTGTGAACCATGCGACCAAAAGACTAATAAATGGAACATAATTGAGAATTATGCTTCATAAAATAAATCCAAGTATAGCGAGAATGGTCATCTATAAAAATGACATAATATTTGTGACCACCCTTTGTAGCAAAAGGTGTAGGACCCATACATCCGAGTGGATAAGATTAAAAGATCTAGCATAATGAGAAATACTAGATGAATATGGGAGTTGTATTTCTTTTCCAAGCTTGCACTCCTTACAATGACCTAAACATCCTTTATTTATTAAGGTAGACAACCGAGATCCACAAAGATGACCAAGACGATGATGCCACTTGGAGAAGGACGAGACATATGATGAATCGGCGGATGACATAAGTGACCGAGGAGACGCAAAGTGTCAAGAACATAGAGGCAAGATGAACCTCTACGGCGATGGCTAGTCCCAATCACAACCCCGGTGCGACGGTCCCGAATAAAACAAGATAAGTCATCAAATCCAACAAAACAGTTGTGATCTACTATTTGACCAACCGAAAGAAGACTCATGGACAACCGAGGTACAAGAGACATCAAACATCGAAAAATTAGAAGTACAAAGAGAAGCCTGGTGAGTGATAAAGCAAGATGTACCATCTCGCTATCCGAATAGAAGCACCATCAACAACTAACTTGCTAGCAACAAGCCGAGACCGGTTAGAGGTCACATGAAAATAAGCCACCGAATCAAGAACCCAAGAAGACCGAGGAGCACTAATCGGTGAAGTAACAGACAACGAGACCCCGAGCCTCTAGGATAACCTATACCACGACCCCTAGCCGCATGAGCAACACGGCGTGCACAAAATTCAACCAATTTCTCTCGGATGTTGAGAGAAACAACTTTTTTTTGAAATATGATTAGTCTTACCACAATGCTTACATGGTTCTGAAGATATATTTTTAGGTGGTGCATTGTATCTTTGAGAGGCTGCCAATACATTGTGAGGCATCGATATAGGAGGAGACATAGACCGAAGGCGAGTCTCCTCGGTAGGAAGATCAGACAAAGCACGAGCCATGGTCAAACCAGCTGAATCATGAAGCAACCATTTACGGATGGAATTGAATTCTTCCCCGACCCCCATGATAAAATGATATACAAAAAAATTCTCAACAAATTTATGTGCTAGATAGTTAGCTGTTGTACGGTGACCTATCATAGAAGTCGAAGAGCCCACCGGACAATCAAAAGAAGAGTAATACCCATCTATAGTTATGTCATTCTGCTCCGAGTGCATGGGTTTGTTGCATAAGAGTATGCAAAAGGGCCCCATTATCTTGAACATAGTGTTCGAATGATCCCATATAGCCTTGGCTGTTTTGAACTTCTTAAGACTCATAGTCATAAATTTCTTGATACTGTTTACCATAGCAGCCATCACTTTCCCATAATATATTTCCCAACTTTGGATGGCAGCCTCATTACTAGGGTCGATCACAGGTGTAGGAGAATCATCAGTTAAGTGGAAATAGAGACCATAACCCCTCAAAGCAGTCTCAACACATAATGCCTACCCAGGATAATCGTGACCATCAAGAGTGATACTAACAACAATAGCATTAATCTGTGACATGCTGAAAAATACTAGGATCCGACCAACAACAGGAGATTGTAGGAAAAGGTTACCACCGTGATCGAATGATGTGAACCCGTGAGGGTTTTGGCGTCGATCTTTCGATGAGAGTGGAAGATAATTCGATTGGTGATGAAGTCGACGTTCACGGCCCGACTACAACCGTCCAAGGACGTTGCGCCTTAGCAACCGATACACCGCCTCCAATGGTCGCCGCGATCTTGTGGGAGCGCGACCACCGGCCACGAGGGCACTCGTCCTGCAAGCAATCGAAGAACTGGCAAGAACAAGTAGAACAAGCACTGAAATTGCTAGATTTAATTGAAGGTTCACAACTGAAAACACAATATGGTGGGGTTCCGGAGATGAACGGGCAGGCGGCACAGGCACGCTGCAACAAGTAGCAAAGGCTAACTCTAATCAACAAAACCCAATCTGAAAAGTGGCGGCTATGGGGTATATGGGAGGGTGGAGGACGACCAGGACGTGGTGGGGGTCGTCCCCAAACCCTAAGACGCGGCCCCTATTGGGCCCCACTTGATACACGGCCCGTCGGGCCCAAAACTAGACAGATTTATGTCTCTGCAGCAAAACGACGATTGCGGTCGACTCGGAGCAGATATGGAGTTGATCTCAGATCCGTTGGAAAGTAGACTCTGTAAGCTTTCCAAATTGTGCTTGCACGCCCAAAACGGAGTCCGGATGAAGTCGTGGCGTCTGTCACAAGTTGACCCTGTCCTGCAGTCCGAATCCAACACGCGAGAATCCCCTCCCCTTCTTATCCTCTCCATCATTCCTAAGCAAAACAAGAACACACGTGTCTCGAGAGTCTAAATCAGATGGACATGAGCTTAGGAATGAACTCACTTGATAGTTTAGTTGGCGAGCACGAGCGCGGGTAAGAGGGCCAGCCGGAGTTGGTGTTATTGATGTTGTGGGAGGCGTGGGTGTAACGGAAGTAGTGATGTCCTCATCATCCTCCCCTTCTTGCATTTGAGTCGTCCTCGACTCAAGCTCATCTTGTTCTCCCAAATATGGCTTCAAATCTGCAATGTTAAATGTGGGGCTAACCCCATAATCTGCAGGAAGATCAAGCTTATATGCATTCTCATTAACTTTTTCTAGCACTTTAAAAGGACCATCAGCTCTAGGCATCAATTTAGATTTTCTCAATTCAGGAAACCTATCCTTTCTTAAGTGCAACCAAACCAAATCTCCAGGTTCAAAAATCAATTGCCTTCTACCTTTATCACCAGCAAGCTTATACTTTGCATTCATGCGCTCAATATTTTCTTTAGTTGTTTCATGCAACTTCAACATAAATTCAGCACGTTGTTTAGCATCAAAATTCAGTTTTTCAGAAGTAGGCAAAGGCATCAAATCAATAGGAGCACGAGGCAACAACCCATAAACAATCTCAAAAGGGCACATCTTTGTAGTAGAATGCATCGAACGATTATAAGCAAATTCAATATGAGGCAAACATTCTTCCCACATCTTAAGATTCTTCTTTAAAACAGCCCTTAACATAGTAGACAAAGTTCTATTCACAACTTCAGTTTGACCATCAGTTTGGGGGTGACAAGTGGTAGAAAACAAGAGCTTAGTTCCCAATTTGCCCCACAAAGTTCTCCAAAAATGACTAAGAAACTTAGCATCACGATCAGAAACAATTGAATTTGGCACACCATGCAAGCGAACAATTTCCCGAAAGAACAAATCAGCAATATGAGTAGCATCATCAGCTTTATGACAAGGTATGAAATGTGCCATCTTAGAAAATCTATCCACAACCACAAAAATACTATCACGTCCCCTCCTAGTCCTAGGCAAGCCCAACACAAAATCCATAGAAATGTCTTCCCAAGGAACGCTAGGAACAGGTAAAGGCATATACAAACCATGAGGATTCAACCGTGACTTAGCCTTTTGACATGTAGTGCAACGAGCAACAAATCTCTCCACGTCCCTCCTCATCTTTGGCCAAAAGAAATGACCAGCAAGTATGTCCTCCGTCTTCTTTGCTCCAAAATGCCCCATCAAACCACCTCCATGCGCTTCCCGTAACAACAACAAACGAACGGAGCTAGCTGGAATGCATAGCTTGTTAGCTCTAAACACAAACCCATCACTAACAATGAATTTGTTCCATGCCTTTCCATCTTTACAATTTAGCAACACATCTTTAAAATCAACATCATTCACATATTGTTCTTTAATTGTTTCCAAACCAAAGATCTTGTAATCAAGTTGTGTCAACAAGGTATATCTCCTAGACAAAGCATCAAGCAATAACATTCTCCTTGCCTTTCTTGTGTTTGACAACATAAGGAAAAGATTCAATGAATTCAACCCATTTGGCATGTCTACGATTCAATTTTCCTTGACTACGAATATGCTTTAAAGATTCATGATCAGAATGTATGACAAATTCTTTGGGCCACAGATAGTGCTGCCAAGTTTCTAAAGAACGCACAAGAGCATATAATTCCTTATCATAAGTAGAATAATTCAGAACTGGCCCACTCAATTTCTCACTAAAATAAGCAACAGGTTTTCCATCTTGTAACAAAACACCACCCAATCCAATTCCACTAGCATCACATTCCAACTCAAAAGCCTTATTAAAATCTGGAAGTTGGAGAAGAGGTGCATGTGTCAACTTATCTTTTAGCATGTTGAAAGCGTTCTCCTGTTTGGTGCCCCAACAAAAGGGCACTCCCTTCTTCGTAAGCTCATTCAAAGGTGCAGCAATGGTGCTGAAATCCTTCACAAAACGGCGATAGAACCCAGCAAGTCCTAAAAAGCTCCGCACCTGGGTGATGGTCTTAGGTACAGAGCCACCCATCAATAGCCTCAACCTTGGCCCGGTCAACTTCAATTCCCTGTGGAGTAACAACATAGCCAAGAAAAGAGACTCGATCCGTGCAAAAGGTGCACTTCTCAAGGTTACCAAATAAACGTGCATCACGTAAAGCATTAAAAACAGCACGTAAATGATCAAGATGTTCATCCATAGTTTTGCTGTAAATCAATATATCATCAAAGTAGACAACAACAAATTTTCCAATGAAAGCACGCAAAACCTCATTCATTAATCTCATGAAAGTGCTAGGTGCATTAGTTAACCCAAAAGGCATGACTAACCACTCATATAAACCGAACTTAGTTTTGAAAGCAGTTTTCCATTCATCTCCAAGTTTCATGCGGATTTGGTGATACCCGCTACGCAAATCAACCTTTGAAAACACAACAGCACCACTCAATTCATCGAGCATATCATCTAATCGTGGAATAGGGTGACGATATCGAATGGTGATATTATTTATAGCTCTACAATCCACACACATACGCCATGATCCATCTTTCTTAGGCACTAGAATAACCGGAACAGCACAAGGACTAAGAGACTCACGCACATAACCTTTATCAAGTAGTTCTTGCACTTGGCGCTGAATCTCTTTCGTTTCTTCCGGGTTTGTCCTGTATGGTGCACGGTTGGGCAATGAAGCACCGGGGATGAGATCTATCTGGTGCTCAATTCCTCGAAGTGGTGGCAGCCCCGGTGGTATTTCACTTGGAAACACATCAGCAAACTCCTGCAAAATGTTAGCAACAGCAGGAGGCAAAGAATGTTGCATATCGTGAAGGGAAATCAAAGCATCTTTGCATACCAAAGCATAGGCAACAGAAGTGCAAGCAATTAGTTCAGTTATATCAGATTTAGTCGCAAGCAAGCATTGTCCCTTCAAAGATATCTCATTTTTCTTATCACATTCAGATTTAGCATTCTTATCATTCTCACTTTTAGCAAGCTCCCGAGATTTAACCTTTCTAGTTCTAGCTAGATCATCATGTAGAATAGCTTCAGGAGACATAGGATGCAAAACAATTTTCTTATCATGGTATAGAAAAGAGTACTGATTTGTTCTACCATGATGCATAGAATCTCTATCAAATTGCCAAGGTCTACCTAGCAGAATATTGCAAGCTTGCATAGGCACAACATCACATTCAACAACATCCTTATAAGAGCCAATAGCAAAATTAATTCGCACAAGTCTAGTTACCTTTGCCTTACCACTATTATTCAGCCATTGAATGTAATATGGATGTGGATGTGGTTTGGTAGTAAGTCCAAGCTTCTCCACCATGTCACCGCTAGCCAAGTTGTTGCAGCTACCCCCATCAATGATCAAGCGACATGAACGCTCCTTAACTACACACTTTGTTTGGAACAAGGTGTGTCGCTGATTTTGCTCCGCCTTCTCCATCCGTGTGCTGAGCACACGTTGGACAATGAGGCTCTCATAACGCTCAGCTTCAGCTGCACCAATATGTTCTTCTAGATGTCCATCACTACCTGCATGGTCAGCCGCAAGCAATGCAAGTGTATCATCATCAAAATCACTAGCAGAAGAATACTCACCATCATCTTTGATAACCAAGACCCGCTTGCTTGGACAGTCACGCATCACATGTCCGAAGCCCTTGCACCTATGACATTGAACTTCCCTAGTTCTTCCCGTAGATGCAACCGAAGAAGCGCTCTCCGTAGGCTTGATGGGAGCCTTGGTTGCTGCAATAGAGGGAGTAGAGCGTGGCTTGTTGGGTGTAGAAGATGTCGTCCGAGCGGAGGAAGAAGGTGGTGGTGGAGCACGTGCACTTGGAGAAGTAACAGTGCGTGGCTGCCATGAAGTATTTTTCCCTGCAGAAATGTTAGCCTTGAAGCTTGCATGTCGTCCCCGCACTTCCCTTTCAGCTTTACAAGCAATATGAAACAAACTTGTGAGGTTAGTGTAATCTTTATATTGCACAATGTCAAAAATCTCTCTCGTTTAAACCCCCCACAAATCTAGCCATAGCAAATTCTTCTCCCTCCCGCAAATTACAACGAAGCATGCCCATTTGCATTTCCCGGTAATATTCCTCTACACTTTTAGTTCCTTGTCTCAAAATTTGCAACTTGTTTAACAGATCACGTGCATAATACGAAGGTACAAATCTACCCCGCATGACCCGTTTTAAAGCATCCCAAGTCTCGTGGTATGTTATTAGGATTTTTCTTGCCATGTTCTATCCACCAAACAGAAGCAAAATCGGTGAACTCACTAGTAGCAGCCCTAACTCTAGCATTTTCAGGAAAATCATGACAAGCAAACTTTTGATCAACAGCTATCTCCCAAGTAATGTATGCATCAGGATCATATTTACCATCAAAAGGAGGTATCTTAAATTTAATCTTTGAAAATGCATCATCGTTGCGTACCTCACGGCGACGGTGACCACCCATACCACGACGATTACGCTCGTAGTCGACGGCGAGGACGAGCGTCAAGATCATTGAGCTCACTATCCGCACCATAGTCTTCACCCCAGCTTGTCCTCAACCTCTTCCTCATCTTCTTCACCTCTCCTGTCCTCGTGTCGCTGGTTGCCGCCGTTAGCCATGAGATCGTCAAAACGCCTCAATAAAGCACCAAGGCTTGTATCCATACGAGTAATGGATGCCTCCATGGTCCCAAGCTTGGTGTTGGTGGTGATTTGGGAGGCCTCCAGCCTGCCCAATCTTCTCATTCGTCACCTGCAAATCTCCATCAAGTCCTTCCGTGTGCAGCTTCACTTTGCGCTCAAAGTATCCTATGATGCCCTTTGTGCGAGGAGAATGTCCTTCCAAGTCATCTATGTCCGAACCTGCCATGGTTAGGTGCACAAGAACAAACAAATAGAGAACAAGTGAAGAAACAAAAACCAAACCCTATACTACTAGGATGTAGCTAATGCAAGGCTCTCACTCTCAAGCTGAACCACAAGCTCTTACCAATTCTTACCTTGCTCGACAAGAGGGGTCGGCAACCAACAAGTCGAGCAACCTAGGAGGAAGTGTATCGATGCCGTAGCAACAAACCCTGTCAAGCTATATTCGAGTATGTGGAGCTATAGGTGGGCTGAAAGTAAAGAACAAGGAAGTACTAGCACCACGTTAGTTATAAAAAGCAAGCTGAATAATCGTTCAACGGCGGTACCTTGCTGGTCCTAGCCTAGACCGTGTTAGAGACGCGAGCCTAGACACAAGGGAAGTCACCAAGCACCACCGAACAAAGAAAAATAATCAGCCCCTCCTTTGCTCTCCCCTTTTCTTTTCTTTTTCTTTTTATATATATATTTTTTTATTTTTTTTCTGATTTTTTTTTAATTTTTTTTTCCAGGGGTTCCTCAAAACTGAAAATAGGAACAAAGGGAACACAAAAGAGCAAGTCACCACATAAACTCTCTCTCTCTCTCTAGAGTAAGGCCGAGCACAAATATGAATGATATGTGTATGCTGATTGCGGAATATGGAGTGGTATTGAACTATACCGAAACCGGTGGGAAAGCGGCCCGGATACAAAACTGAACTTGATTCAAGCGCGGCCTGTATTCTACTCGGTTAACACATCCGTAAACACTTGTTCTTCAACTCGGACTTGATTCAAAACCAGATACAGAGTGGGACTCGATCAAGACTATCGAAAGGAGAAATAGAAGTGACCAAACGTGTTGCGAACTCGAAACTCTAAACGACTAGACTTATGACCAGCAATTCGACGCAACCGTTGCAACCGAAAACTCAACAAGCCCTAACTAAGAAGTACTAGTAAAAGGCTCAAAGAGTCTTATGGGATTGCAGGAAACTAATCACCTATTGTTTTTGGCTTTTCCGGATGATAGGAAAAATGAAAACAGAAAAGAACAGGAGGTCTCTCACCGAACAACCTTGCTCGATACCAATTGATGTGAACCCGTGAGGGTTTTGGCGTCGATCTTTCGATGAGAGTGGAAGATAATTCGATTGGTGATGAAGTCGACGTTCACGGCCCGACTACAACCGTCCAAGGACGTTGCGCCTTAGCAACCGATACACCGCTTCCAATGGTCGCCGCGATCTTGTGGGAGCGCGACCACCGGCCACGAGGGCACTCGTCCCGCAAGCAATCGAAGAACTGGCAAGAACAAGTAGAACAAGCACTGAAATTGCTAGATTTAATTGAAGGTTCACAACTGAAAACAATATGGTGGGGTTCCGGAGATGAACGGGCAGGCGGCACGAGCACGCCGCAACAAGTAGCAAAGGCTAACTCTAATCAACAAAACCCAATCTGAAAAGTGGCGGCTATGGGGTATATGGGAGGGTGGAGGACGACCAGGACATGGTGGGGGTCGTCCCCAAACCCTAAGACGCGGCCCCTATTGGGCCCCACTTGATACACGGCCCGTCGGGCCCAAAACTAGACAGATTTATGTCTCTCGCAGCAAAACGACGATTGCGGTCGACTCGGAGCAGATATGAAGTTGATCTCGGATCCGTTGGAAAGTAGACTCTGTAAGCTTTCCAAATTGTGCTTGCACGCCCAAATCGTGGCGTCCGTCCGGATGAAGTCCGGATGAAGTCGTGGCGTCTGTCACAAGTTGACCCTGTCCTGCAATCCGAATCCAACACGCGAGAATCCCCTCCCGTTCTTATCCTCTCCATCATTCCTAAGCAAAACAAGAACACACGTGTCTCGAGAGTCTAAATCAGATGGACATGAGCTTAGGAATGAACTCACTTGATAGTTTAGTTGGCGAGCACGAGCGCGGGTAAGAGGGCCAGCCGGAGTTGGTGTTATTGATGTTGTGGGAGGCGTGGGTGTAACGGAAGTAGTGATGTCCTCATCACTCGAATAGTGAAACTGCAGATAGCAACACATCAGCAGCACGGAGTAGCAACATGATGAACAATCGGTGCTGCGATGTGCGGCTTGGACAGATCAACGAAGGATCGCCGGTGTGCAACGGGCGGACGAATGGTGCAGATCGGCGACGAATGAACAGAGAAGCCATGTAGGAAAGAAAAGAGAAAATTGCAAATACCCGCTTGCATGTTAGGGGGTTTCATACACCCACCTGCAAGTGTTTTTGTTTTAGTCAAACACCTACAAGTTATGCTTAATTTTCATATACCCCCTTGGCAACTTTGACAAACTAGCGTGATCGTTGTTCAGCTTTCAATATTGATTCAAATACGCTTACTCGTAATTATCATCCGAGACAAATATGGCATTACCAAGTTTCTCGTGATAATCCCAAGCAATACATGTAACACCCCGCAATTTCAAATTTTGGGTTATGCATAAAATTCACTAAATTTTAAAACTTTTTGAAGTATGTTTGAATCTTATCTAAAGTTAAAATTAAAATTATATTTTCTCTTTCTTCTTTAAGAAAAAGAGTTATTCTTAAACTCAACCAATTAATATAAGTTATTTTGTTTATAAAGATTCTTTGTTGAACTTTTACTAATGCACCTATGATTAGCTCCGGTTATGAAAATAACTTATTGAAAAGTTGTATTTGATTTATGAAAATAGATTATTCTGGAAGGCAATGTTTTATATAAGATATTTCCTCTTTGAAAACAAAATGAGAGTTTCATCATTTCATATGATAAAACGGAGCTACTTTCGAAATTAAATAAAGTTTGGATTTATAAAACTTTTGATTTGTCAAATGCTTTTGATTTATGGAATAAATATTTTAAGTATGTGAAAATGGCAAATTAAATAAATGTCTTTAATTTATGGAAATGTTTACTTAATAAATATACTTGGTTTATAAAGATTAGTTTGTTTTATATGTAATGAGATTTATGAAAGAATTTAATTAATAATAATCAACTTTGTTTAAAGTATTTTCATTTTTCCAAAGTGTTTTTTTAATAAATAAAAAGAGTTCGATTACCTTCAATTAATTTGATTTAGAAACCAATTAATTTCATACTATTTTTTATCTAATTTAAACTAAATATAAGTTAGATTAAATAATTATATATTGTTTGAATGCATTCATACTAGTATTTTGCATTGGGTCTTTGTTCTGTGGAAAATGTATTAAAAATACTATTTGTTCTGGTTTATTCAAAGCTGTGGATTGTTAACTTTCCTAGACATATACATGTCACCGACCAAACCATTCCATTATTTTTACGTAGCATCAAGACACGGTGATCTCAAATTCAGTTGCTCGAGCACTTGTAGAACTGAATTATAACTAGACAACTCGGTGTCTTTGACCAAGTGATGAAGAACAAGGACTTTTTTGGCATAAAGATTAGTGTCATATCGTGTCTTTGTCTAAACTATTGTATGTTTCACAACTCAAACATGTACGAGTTACAAGATCTTGTGACAGCCTACTCTCCTGTGTATATATCATTTAATTGAAATAAATGTAATCTTTTGGTTTCTACAATGTGCGTAGTTGAATGTGTGTCCGGTTGATGAATGTTTATATCTTTCCGTGGCTGGAGAGGTTAAGATAAACACTGCAAATAGTATTAGATACAACCGTGAATTTACAGACTAGCAACGGATATGAGCGTTGGTAGTATCTCGTTGGTTGTTTGCATTGTAAATTTACACCGGTTACCAACGCATAGTTATGTGTTGCCACGTAACGTTGCAACGCCATTTTTAGCAACACACATACTAAATGTGTTGGTATAGACCTTAGCAATGCTTAAATGGTTCTATTGCAATGCATTCATGCGTTGCTAAAGGGGTGTTTCTCTTGTAGTGTCGCCTCCTTTATTTCTTCCCACCGACAGAGGTCCCTTCGCCGGCCCCGATCGAGGAGCTTCACGGGCAAGATATGTAATCCCCGCGGCACCAAGGATACAGCTTGAACCGGCCCTTCGTGACGGTGCACTCAAGGACGAGTTTGTGCTCGTCCGTCGAGTAGGTGTCGCACAAAAGGTTCGCCCGCTGCTCGACATCGCGGACGAAGGACCCCACCCTCGCCTTCTCACGGGTGAGGTAAAAACCGGGGAAATGAGTGCCCCCTCGACCCCGGCGAGCCCGAGATTGATTGAAGACAACCAATCGTTGCCAATCCCAAAACCGGCCCTCGGGGGCGGACGCCGGCCAGGCGGAACTCCTCCACCAAGTCGTGATCGTTGGAGGTGCGGTACGCCTTGTAGAAAACGGTCTCGCCCGCCTCGCGCCCACGACGCTCGAAGTCGGGCGCCCGAATCGGATCCGAAGGTGCAAGGCGCGAAGCAAGCAGGTAGATGATCCCCGCCTCGCCGCCTTCGCTCGTCTCGGTGACGTCGGGCACCTTCGCATAAAACCAATACCGATGCCGTTCCGGCTCCACTTATTCATGCTCCGATGCATGATGCCTTTGTTCTCGTTCCGGACCCAATGCCTTCGTTCTCGTTACGCGGGCGTGAAGGTTAGCGACCCTTACCGGCAATCATACTCCACGCCGTCGATAATAATATGGCGCTACCGAAAGTCGCCTAGAGGGGGGTGAATAGGCGAACCTAAAAATTTCTACGAATTAACACTAAGACAAAACCGTCAAATACCGGAACTTCCGGTAGGGTACCGGAACTTCCGGTGCAGGGTGATAAATGCGGAATTAAACCCTACACAATTCTAGTGCTTGTAAGAAAGAAGGAAACAACCCTATGCAATTCTAGCAATTTAATGGCACAAGGGAAACTAACAAGCAACCTAGTGAATTTAAACAACAACGCGCTTAAGTAAAAGAGGGAGCACAAGAGACACGGATTTTTCACCGAAGTTCAAGCCCACCAAGGACTCTACGTCTCCGTTGAGAAAGTCCACCAAGGACCGGGTTTCTTTCAACCCTATTTCTCCCTCAAGTCACCACCAAGGTTGAGCTTGAGTTTTCCACTATCAATGTCCCTTCCGGGACGGGCAATACAAACTTCTCGGGCGTCACCACACAAGTTGGGAGCTCACGAGCACGCCTAGCCGTCTAGGAGCTCAAAGCTCCAAGAGTAACAAATCCAAATCACAAGCTTGACGGGAGTGAAGATGCTCAAGAATGGAATCAAGTCTCTCAAACACTTGCTTGAGGTCTCTCACTCAAATCCTAGCTCAAGGATGGAATTTTTGCTTTTGGAGAGGATTTGGAGTAGATGGAGTGAAGCACAAGTGTGTTTCGGCTCGGAATGTTGCAAGAGAGAGTGAATGGAGAGGGGGTGTGGCTTATATACCACAGCCCAAAAAGAGCCGTTGGCTCTGTCTGAAAACTCCGCACCGGAACTTCCGATAGCGTATCGGAACTTCCGGTATGGTTCGAATTAGGGTTAGATCCGGACTTTCGGCCCGCACCGGAACTTCCGGTGGAGTACCGGACCTTCCGGTACGTGGGTTTAGGGTTGGAAAATCGGACAGCACCGGAGCTTCCGGTGCCGTATCGGAACTTCCGGTATGGCATTCCGCAGAGCTCAAAGCTCTCTGTTACCCTATCGGAACTTCCGGTACCGGGGACCGGAACTTCCGGTAAGGCCTTACCCGAGAGCAAAACTCTCTCGTAAGCCTACCGGAACTTCCGAGTACCAGGGACCGAACTTCCGGTATGGCCTTACCCGAGAGCAGAACTCTCCGTAAGCCTACCGGAACTTCCGGTACTGGGGACCGGAACTTCCGGTAAGGCCTTACCCGAGAGCAAAACTCTCCGTAGGCCTACCGGAACTTCCGGTACCACACCGGAGCTTCCGATGGGTTCGAAGGAATGGGTTTGGAGGGGATTTCTTGAGTTTGTGAGCATCTCCATTCTTAGCCACGTTTGTGATTTGCATCCCTCTTTATAGTACGGCATCCCTATGACTCAAAGCAAGGAAATAAAGCGAGGCACAAGCTTTGAGATAGGTCTTTTCCAAATTCTCCATTTATTCCATGTTGCAATTCTTTTCTCCTTTTTGATTGTGCTTGCTAGACTTTCATGTGCTTTGGATATTCACTACACACATTCTCATGAAAGCATTAGTTCCAAACTTAATTGTATTGATATCAATCATCCAAAATAAAATGAGGGGCCTAGATGCACTTTCAGCTACTCATTGTGCAGCAGGAAGTGACGGGCGAACACCTCGATGTCGAGGTCGCCTCTCGTCACACCCGGTTTTAACGAACAAAACCGAATACAGCTGTATGCGTGTCCAGGATCAAGTTTCACGCACACAGGACAAATAGTATGGTAAAAGAAACAATATCTTTATTACATCAATGACGTGTAGGTCTAAAATAAAAGATTACATTACGGCGGAATAATCTAAGCGTTGGCATCCTTCACCTCCCACAGGAAGTCAGCCGGAAGACCACAGGCCTAGCTCTTCTATCTTTATCTTCGTCAAAGTCCATCCTTGTACTTGGCTTCCGATCAGTAGCAAGATTTGCAAGAGAGGAAAGCAACAACGTTTGAGTACATTACGTACTCAGCAAGTGGGGAAAGTATGACATGCAGGGCTAAATCAAGAAAAGGCTAACATGAGGTTTATAGCATAGAAAGCACCTATGTCTAGTTCATTAATTAAGCAACCTATTTACTAGGTGTGAAGTTCCTCCCAATTGCAACCATGATCCAACATCACCAAACGATCCATCCGAAAGGAACACGCCTATAATGTCCGATTATTTTTCCCAATCTTTCACGGTACTAGACAGCCAGCGAGTAACTTGTGTTTGAATTTTTATAAATATGCCCTAAAACAAAGGAATCAATTGTATGCCCGGGCACAAGCTAACACCGCCTTGTTGTTGAATATGACTCACTATCAATGCATTGGTAGAGAGACCAACAATAAATAATCAATTCCTGTCTTTAGAGTAAACACCACTCCTCCAAGAAATGAAATAAGTTAAATATCTTTCTCCCTATGTGGATCTCACGTCAGCCACCACCAACAATAGATCTCAATATTCGACAGAATAAGTAGCAGATAGAAATAGCAGCAACCAGCATCGGAAAAATAGCAATTCAGATAGATAAAGCCCGGCTTACAAATATTTGATGGTAGATGCAATCCGCAGCAGAGAAACTCTCTCCAACCCGTGGCCAATCACGGCACGATCCGGAGAAGCGATTCCAACAGGAACCAATGCGAGCCAAGGGTTTATAGTTACCCCGATCACACACCAACACAAATCCTTGTAGAGATTCGCGATAAATCTCGTCACGAGATAGAGGGGAGTTTTAGTTTTTATCGTGTGTTTTTTGTCGTTTTCTCCAATGGTTAGGCTATAACATTTATTCCTTGTTTCTCTAATTCTTTTAATACATTCAGAAACTATTTCATTATATTTTTGCCTAACTGCAAGTAAGATCCGATAATCTTAGTTCAGTTTCACCATTGTAAAAATAATCATGAAATTTTTGCTCAAGTTGTGCCCAAGTGTTAATTGAATTTGGTGTTAAAGATGTAAACCAATTAAAAGCTGTACTAGACAATGACAAAGGAAACAACTTAACTTTATGTACATCGGTTATACCAAAATCGCTTACTTGTGCCAAAAACTGCCCAACATGCTCATACGTAGTTTTAGAATCCTCACCATTAAATTTAACGAAATCGGGAACCCCGAACCCTCTAGGATATGGCACCGTATCAAAAAATTCAGGGTAAGGTTTTTGGTAAGATCTAGCACGTCCTTTGGGCTCAAAGCCAAACTTTTGTAATGTTCCAACGACTTGCTCCCTAACATTTTCCGACATATCGCCAATATTTGCCAAATTAGTGCATATAGGAGTTGCCATAGCTGGAACCCTAGGAATAAATGTATCCGGCACCGGTCCATGTGGATTACCGTTACCTGTAGGTGGTGATGTGTAAAAGGTGTCCCGATCTTCCGAAAGGTTCCAATAAACAGCGATTTGGCGGAGGCTTGACACAAATCGATCCGGCTTCCGAACAACACGTTTCAAACCCCGCAATCGCAGCACCACGTCTCCTCCGGTTATGAATCGTGCAAGCACGATTGACCTCGCCAAGAAGGCTAATCCTTGCCTGCGAATCGAAGAACACAAGCAAGAACAAGATAGAAGCAACCAAATTGCAAATATATTGTCGGATACTTACCTTACGGGTATACGAGATGATAAAGGAATGAATAATTAGAGACACGGTGACAAATCAATGAAGATAAGGCTGACAGAAAGGGTCTACAGATTGGTCCTTGACCAGTATGGAGTAACAGAAGATTCCATATACCGGTATGGAAATAAGGCCGGTGTCAAGACCGACGTATGGTGACTTGAGAAACAAGTAAAGGAACAATTTGTAATCCATGAGGACTCCGAATTGATAAGGAAAACTAGAGATAGTCTCTCGCATATGTAATCCATGTAATTGACTAGGACTCTGCATGTAACCCTAGCTCTCCGGATATATAAGGCGGAGCAGGGACCCCCGAAAACTCTCCGACATCTTGCAATTAGCAATCTGCTAAAAGGCAATACATAACACACAGGACGTAGGGTATTACTCTCCATCGAGAGGCCTGAACCTGTCTAAAATCACGTGCTCTTGTGTGTTTCGTGTGTTGCACCATCGAATTCCACGCTCGTGAGGGACCGGGTAGTACTAGTGCCGAGTTTAAGACTCGACATATATGATTAAACTCACGAGTTGGGGTCTCACAAACCGACAAAACGGCGAAACTGTTCTTGACAGAATAATCTAAGCAAAACCCCCAACCCTAAGGAAGGGGCGGCTGCTGCTTATCAGGTCCCTAGGGTCGTCCGTCTCCCCTGGACGCAGCCCTAAGTGGGCTCAACAAAATACACGGCCCAAAGGCCAAAAGACGGTGGTGCAACACCGGGACAGTTTCTGGACGTCTTCTTATTTCGGCAATTCTCGATGACTCGGGAGGAATTTGGATATGAGACTAGCGCCAATGGAAAGGGTATCAAATTATCTTTCCATCCATATAAAGAACGTCCCAAACAGACTTCGTATGCGACCGGGCGTCCGTTTTGGTGCAGGCTGTTTCTGGACACCGAAACAGACTCGAAGCCAATTTTGTTTGAGCCTCCAACTTGACATGGACGCCCTTGCTGGCCCTCCACGCCTCCAACCTCCTCCTACTCCATGGTTCCTAACAATAATTAACTCATTAGGTAGTAATATATTCTCAAATATAAATAAACAGATCATTAGGAACCTGCTCACCCGTAAATTCAATTGTCGTGCTCTAGTTATCATTGAACCTTGCATCTGCAGTGGAGGAGTCTTGGTTGTATCCGAGAGTGTGATGTCCTCATCATCCTCCCCTTCTTGAATTTGAGTCGTCCTCGACTCGAGCTCACCTCTTTCTTTCTTAATGTTTTTATTACATTGGCGTAGGAACGTATACCCAGCTTCAATGGTCATATCCCGAGCTTTCATGCTCTCATCATTCTCCCCTTCTTGACAACAAACCGTCCTCGGTTTGGCAAAACACTTACAAATGTTGTCCACCTTTGTGGGAGCATATGAAGCAACTATTGTATTATATGGTGGCAACCAATAATGCTTCCCTTCTTGTGATTGACCCTGTTTCTTAAAAACAAAACTAGGTGCAGTTGACATGACATGTTCAATGATAGTGGAGACTGTTAGATGATTACTTTCTTGCACAACACAAGGTAGCTTTGGATGTGAGGTAATATTAACTCTATGTACCATATACACACCATTATGATCATATTTGCCTATAGCATGAAAATTGTTTCTTGTCAACAAAGGCAATTCAGATTCGGAAAATATTCTCCTCTCTATAGAATTTAAATCACAAAGAGAATGGAATTCAATATAACCCAAAGTCTTTAGAGAAGACAGCAATCTTCGCTCATCATTTTCACAAGTAATGGGAATCAAATGCTTAATTTCAGCACAAGCATCTGAATCAAAAGAACAAGTATCAAGTTCATGCATTTGTTGTGGCAAAGGTATAAGTGAAGCACTAGCACACAACACCTCTTTATCACAAGGAACAACAGGAAAATCAACTTGTGACAAAGGTAAATCAAGAGAATGTTCCACTAGAAGTTGCTCTATATTAGCATGATGGGTGGAGACATTCAACACATGGAGAAATTCCTTACATTTACTAAGTGTACATTGATGTTCATTACCTTTGCTCTCAATTTCAGTAGATGAAGTAAATGCATGAAGAAACAATGGGTTTGAAGGAACACATGAGGCCATCAGCACCTCAGTGTCTTTCACTTCATCCTCGTTTTGTATATCCTGCAAGATATTAGCTCCAACAAGCGGCACGGAAATATCTTGTTCTTGTATCAATTCGGATTTAGATGAAAGTGTTGGATCATATAAACCCCTCATTCTTTTCTAAAAGGCTCATTCTTCTCCTCTCAAATCTTTCTAGATCAGCTTATAAAATTTCGGCAGCACTCATAGGTTTAAGAATTATTTTAGTGCCATTGTGTTTAAAAGAGTATCTATTAGTAATAATATTCTGCAGAACATTGTTTCTATCAATCCAAAGTCTACCTAGCAACAAATGACATGCTTGCATAGGCACTATATCAAAATCAGCACAATCCTTATAATTACCAAGAAAAAATTCATACGTGCAATTTTTGTTACCTTTATCTTCTTAGAGTTCACCCATTGTATGTAGTATGGACATGGGTGTGGTTGTGTGGTCAAGCCAAGCTTCTCGACCAACTCAGAACTTACAATGTTGCGGATAGTCTCACCCTCAATGATCACACGACAATGTCGATTCATCACAACAAAGAAAGTCCGAAACAAATTGTTGTCTTGATTTTGCTCTACCTTTGCCATTTGAGAACTAAGCACTCGTTGTGCTAAAGTACTCATATCATCACCTGTCATTGGGAGTAACAAACACAAAAATAGAAACACACGGTAAACGTTATCCCTATTAAAAGTAGCAGAACACCGGTGACTCTCATAAAAGCAAATGGAAGTGTCTTACCAAGCTCTTACAAGGTTCTTATTATAGCAAGGCAAAGGATATACCTGGAAGCGCGTGGATCGACAATTGCGAGGACCAAACCTGTGCTATTCGGAAGGATATATGTGTAGCTTGGTTGGACAAATATGAGAGTAGCAAGGATTAGCAAAATTCGAAATCAGAAATTGCAAAGTTGAATAATAGTCCAAAGTACAAGCCTATGTTGTTGGCCTAAAACCCGAGGTTGGACCTAGACCAAACTAGCAAATAGAAATATACCACTCGTACCTCAAACTCAAAAAGGATGCAAGCACTCTGGTTTCTTCTTTTTCTATTATTTTTCTTGCTTTTTTTCAATTCTTTTGTGCGGCTTTTTAGAAGTGCCGCACAGAAAAGATACAATTCCAACACAAAGCAACTCTACACAAGTAGCCAAAAAATGTAAAGTTTGCACGTTTCGCGAGTGATGCACAACAATACAGATGTAGGAAAAAGAATTGGGCCATGTGTACAGCTCTACTCAAAAGATAAAATTGAATCACTAGAAGCTCAATTAGTCCTATTTGTTTATTTCTTCACGAGCAACAACGTTGCTTCCTTTTTCTTTTTCTACTAGCGCCACAAACAAGAGAGTAGGATCCGTCTCTTTTTTTTAACTCGCACACAAAATAGAAGATTCAAAATTGCTCTTGCGCATTGGAAGACAGAACACAACCAAACTGAAACCCAACCTAGCGCAATAACAAGGTAGAAAAATAGGAGCGACTCCAAGGCTTAGATCAATACTAGAAATAAATAACATGGAATCAACCAGCAACACGACTCTAATTACGGACACAAACTCAACAAAGCAAACTGAAACAAAACTGCAGCGGCACAAAGGGTGATAGGACAGCGGAAGATGAATAAGAAAATATTTTTGTAGGGCAACTTTCTGGACTTTAGGACGAAACAAAATAACAAGGATAGGGGATCCCGACGGTGTACTCGTAGCTCGATTACCACTTGATGTGTAAAGGGTGTCCCCGTGACATCCCATGTCACGAATTAGCATAATGACCTAATTAAGACCCTAACAACACCATCAGTGGAAACCCTAGTGCTAATTACCCTCCCTAATTTAAAAATTTAAGAAAAGGAAAAAAAGGGGAAAAATCTCAAAAAAAGGGCAAACCCTAGGGCAAAACCCTAGCCTTAAGAAAAATGGAAAAATTATAAAAGAACTACCCACGTATTTTGGCACCATCATGTTGCTCATGCAAAATAATGATTATTCAGAATTTTTACAAAATTTTTGGATCAAATGTTAAAAGCTCAAAAATTCAAATTTGAATTCAAAACCACCCTGCTTATGAATTTTGTATGAATTTTTGAGAGCAGAACCAAAACTTTGATCTAAAACGAAAAAGGTGTATCTATGCATGGTGAAGCTCCCTGTATTTTTGTTTTAAATGTTGGAGCACCAAAATTTTGGTTATTGATCAAAATTCAGAGAAGCAGATTCAAATTTTTTAAAAAATCGGACCGAGCACTCGTTACCCACCGGACAATGGCGGCCGTCCGACGAAGCCCGCGCCACCTCTGTTCAAAAATTTGCCCGGTGGCATTTTCGTAAAATGTGCGAACTTTATTGCATATTTGAAAATCCATATCTTTCGATTTAAAATACCAAAAATTGCAAACTAAAATGTTTTGGAAGCTACAAAACTTGTACTTTCAGAAACGTAACAAGAGCTTGTAAGATTCGGTCATTTTCATATTTTTGCAAAAATATTAAAAGTCAATCGATGAAAACTCACTTAAGGCATAACTTTAAAAATATAAATCCAAATTGGATGCCACTTGGACAGAGCCTGCGTTGACCGCCCTTGAATTGTTGGGACTGGAAAATCAACATTTCATTGCATATGTTTCAAGTTATTGCATTTATGGCATTCTCTATATTTAATTTCTAATTAAATCTATATATATTATTTTGGCATGAAACTTGGTAAATCTACTCACCATAGCCCTGTACACTTGCATAAAATCCCATGTTTAATTTTGAGCATGCTAAATAATTATTTTTGCTGCCCTTTGATTAATTCAAGAAAGGATTAATTTCAGCATCTATAATATGGTTTTATGTTCCTAGGAATTATATTTTTGCATGTCTATGTAAATCTCACTCTACATAATGTTGCTTAGTCCCTCATGGTAGGTTTAGTGAGAAGTTTCCATTAAATTCATGTATGTATTAATTTTGTAAGCAAGTTCTTAACTTAGGTTTACATCGTCATCGCATGTGGTAATAATCGTCACTTAAACCCTAAATTGCATCGGTTCGCATTTAAACTCTATTCATCATTTCAAATTTGAAAATTTCAGTTGTTTACAGCATTCATGTACTCTTGGGTGAAACCATTACTTGTCGATATTGAGGCCACACTTAGTAATTTAATTAACCCCATTAAAGAGAGCAATTTATGTATCTATGTATACTAGAAATTCCCCGAAGCTAAGTTCTACTAAACTTGTTCATGTGCATTCATGCAAAACAGCACCTATGAATTACCATCGTCATCAACCTTGTATTCATGTTACTTATGCATGGCATTTCATTCTCTAGGTGACGACGTCGAATTGATTCAGCTCGGAAGAAGCCATCGCTACTCTCAACGCTTGTGAAGCTAGTACTAACTTAGATCACTCTCAAGGCAAGCCCCGGTGCATCCCTATTAATTTGACAATTCTTTCTTTTATCACTATATTAAGAATGATGATTGTGCATTTACGTTCTAGGTGTTGATTGGAAATCCACGTGCATAATTTTTCCCTATATGCCCTATGTAGAAAATGTGTCATATCCTCGATAGAAATGATATGCCTTGCTTATGGAGTCTACGTTAGAATGGGATACTCACATATGGCTTATGATTATACTTGAATATGATGAATTGATTAAAATTGAGAACACCTCATTGTGGCTCCGCGAACAAGTTTGAGTTGTGTATCACTTGCATACCTTTCTTATGGGGATTGGTAAACCTACGTAGCTTGTGAATTGTAAAGTGGGCCGGATATCTCACCGACCCGGAGGTGATGTGTATGGCACGGTGGTTGCACGGGTTGAGGACCGTTGGAGAGTACACGGGTTAAGCCTTGGGCAAGTTGTTGAACGGGTCGCAAGGGGACGTGTACTCGGGGTCGGTGGCCCCGTGTTTTGCTTTATGATGAACTCGTGAACGGTGGCCATACGTGTTCTTAAATGATGCGTATGTCGTGCATTTGGGTCCTTTCTGCAGAAAGTAATAATTCGATAATTATTGGCGTTTCCTCTCGGTTAATGAGTATCACTTGTTTCGAGCTGTTTACAATGTTTAGTAAGAGGAAAAGAATGAGAATCTCGCTGCTTTATAATGATATCAATTTGTATTTCAAATTCTTGTATTGCTAGTATGCTCAGTAAAGTTTCTTCTATGCTACAACCCTATTAATTTGGTAAATCATAAAAGTGCCAACCTACTTAGCATAGGCGCCGTTTTATGCAAAATGCCAAGTTAAACCGGTCAAGCCCCATGCATCTAGGTGTCGGTCTTAGATGGCCAAATTTGATGGGTAAGACTTGCAGAGTGTGCTAGATACTCAGGCTTTGCCACTACATGTGTATTTTTCAGGATTCCCGCAAGCCGGGTTTTGCGATTGTTCTAGTAAGGTTGTGTGGGATGGAGAGGAGCCCAAAGAGTGAACCATTGAATGGGTTCCTAGCTCTCCGACCCATGATGAGTGAGCCGTGACCTAGGCCGGCATGGTTCACGTAAGCTATCTATGTATCGTCGTGTTATGTAATCGCTTCCGCACTTTATTTCGAACAAAGATCATGGTTATGTAAACTTAAATTTGAACCTAATGTATCTTTTATTTGGAACTCTATGTTGTAATTCGAGACTTAAATATGTAACTTGCAAATCGTGTATGTTTGTTAATGTGATGCTATGTATGGTTGCTTCGTTAATCATCTCCCAAGGCGATCCGTACCGCACTAATCTATCTTTCGGGATCGAGGTGTGACAGTGGTATCGAGCCGACTTGGGATTTGCATCACGCTAACACTCATTCTAAGAATCGTAAACCCCGTTTTTATGTCACGGTGAGGTACGAGTCTAGAAAGGCCAATATAAGGACTATATAGAATGGTGGCAAAACTAACCCCGTGTTATGGTTGTTTAAATATTTTGCAAGTACGGCTTTGGCTAAGGTATGTTTGCAATTTAAATTAGCGCTCCGTGCCCGCGGAAGTAATAATACGGGACAATGCCAGCTCGTGGCGATACCACGGGGCGATCCTTTTCATGGGTCGTAAGAGTAGAATTGTGATTTGTTTTTGGTAGTTTCTTTTATTTTGATGTATTGTTTCTGGAATCCATCTCTTGCAGGTACATGACAACGCTTTAGTTCATGTAGTATCGTGTGAGAGGTGTGTGTGCCACCGATGTGCTTGTCCGATATTCATATCGGCGGGCGCGGTCTTTTAATTTTATGAGGGCGTACGAAACGACATATTGAACATCCATCATACTTGCATATCATGGAATCATGTTAACCATATGCTTATGAACTTGTCTATATGAAACATTCACGAAAAATGTATCACATAGCTTCATTCTCCCAAAAGTTTGAAAACCGGAAAACAAAAACGTGGCAGATTTGTTAGGTTTCACGAAAACGAGCATAACTCCCAAATTACTCAATCAAATAGGGCAAATGAATACTTTCTGGAAAGCTTGTGTTATGCAATACAACAATTTGCTAGTCTCAGGTCTTGCAAAAATATGGAACGTAGCTAGAATGGCCCATTACAGAGAGCTGTTCCTGGATTTCCAGAACAAGCTCCGGTTCTGTCCCTGTCGTAGATTGGTCATAACTTTCAAACGACAAGTCGGATTGAGCTGTTCTAGGATGCGTTGGAAAGCTTAAGAAAGTATCTACAACTTTCGTGACAACTTAAAAATTTAATTCTGCCCAGAAACAGGAGAAAATGTCGAGTTTCCAGAACGGGTCAAATCTGTCTAAAACTGAACCGTGTTAGCTCGTGTGCGAAAAGTTTTGTTCCATTCTTTTGCAAGCTTGTGCCATTCCATCTTTCATGCTTTACTTATTAGCTTGTATTGTTGTTGGATATCGAGTTTTGACTTGTGTTTCAAAATTCTCTGACAGATGGCCCCGGGCAAGCTCATGTTGGACCACGAGAACCTCGCGCGGCGTGTGCACGAGTCGGAGCCCTTACCACTCGCAGCGCCGAGCTCACTACTCGCACCGCCGAGCTTGCTGCCCGCACCGCCGAGCTCACCGAGCGCACCACCGAGGTGGACACCCTCCGTACGTAGCTCGAGTATAGCGAGGCGGAGCGTTGGAACCTCCACGAGCAGCTCCACGACGCCAACCTCGCCCTTGAGGGCAATGGAGCAGCCGCTCTGCAGGACACGCTGAATGAGCGTGAGGCACAGCTTACCGCCGCGAATGAGGAGAACTACATCCTCTCCGGTCAGGTCGATGCCCTTCTTGAGGAGAAGGACGAGTTGGAGGTCACTCTCTTGGAGGCACAGGGTGCTAGGGATGTTCCGGAGGGCAACCTCCACAACGCCCGTCGGGAGGAAAGATTAACTCCGTCACGTGGCGGCGTCCGGATCCACTTAGCAAGGAATTAGCATAGCCACATCAGCGGGAGAGGCCGGCCCGCTCCCCTACGATCCAGCCGAAAACGGCCCGGAAGGCGCTAGGACTCGACCTCGGTGCCTTACTCGAGGACGTCCGCCTCGCACGACTATAACCGCCTTGCTCGAGGGGTTCCGGCCCGCACGACCTTGGCCACTCGACCTTCGTACTCGAGTTTCATGCTCGAGCTCCGGGCTCGACCTCGTGACTCGACCAACCGCATTAATTCCCAATCTGCTCCGACGCCCACGTGGGCGTTACTCGGAAATCATTGGCGGGGGTCCGAACCCCATCCCTCCTCGCCACCACCTGCTCCCATCGGGGCACGCCGACGGGACATGCTGTTCTCGTTGCCCGACATGAGTTGGCGCGGACCGAAACCTCCGGGAGAAGCCATTGTGTGCTGACGTACGGACGTACGACCTCCCGTCACGCCCGTCAAACAGGTGTAACTCGAGGTCGAGCTCAAGTTACACTCCGCCACGCACGACCTTCACCCGCAAGCTCGAGTCACGGGGAAAGCCACTCCTCTGTCTCGACCATGTCCGAACCATCATTGCGTCCGACAGGGAAGGACGGGTATGGTCTGTCCAAATCCAACCACTCTGCAGCGATGCCATCCGCGGCTCCTCTAATCGCGGAACACTCCATCCCGGCTACAGGAGCGACGCGACCGTCCGATCAACCATGCCAATACGAACGAGGACGAAGGGCGACGGGACAACACCGGCGCTCGACCGACCCCGCGACTAATCATCTCCTTCTCTCTCCCCCGTAACTCGAGCTCCATCCCTACAACTATAAAGGGGTCCGAGCCTCGCTCACGCACAGGACACGACACAAGAACGCACATCACCCACACTCATACGCCACATTTTGCACGGGAGTTGGAGCACGCTCCTGTCCCACCTCTCCTGTACCCGACTTTCCGTTTTGACGGAAGGAACACGACACCGTGACATCCCTCCCCCCGCCGGACGTAGGGAGCTTTCCCGAACCAGCCTAAATTCTACGTGTCTTCCCTTGCATACCATCCAGCCTAAAACGCGCGACCCCGGAACAAATTCTACCACCGGTGGTTCGAACACCGACGGTTGGCGCGCCAGGAAGGGGCTGTTGCGCGTTTTCGCTCGTTCTCCATGGCCCGGATGGTTGATCTCGAGCTTTCATTTTGGGCTCCCGGCACCACCGTGCGTCTCGGGAGCCTCGAGTTTCTTGCCACCTCCGAGCGGACGCCGGTGCACGCCGAGCCCCCGACGACCGCGGGCCCCTACGGCCACCCTTGTCGCCGCGAACGCGACGCGACTTGATAGGTGTAGAGTGCCCGATCTTTCGGTGAGTGTAGATAATTTCGATTGGTGGACGTTGAC
Source organism: Chloris gayana (assembly GCA_031894775.1). Taxonomy (NCBI): domain Eukaryota; kingdom Viridiplantae; phylum Streptophyta; class Magnoliopsida; order Poales; family Poaceae; genus Chloris; species Chloris gayana. The sequence goes on from JAUNZO010000207.1 coordinate 738,101, forward strand.
CCTCACGATCCGACTACGACGAGCAAGCCCGAAGCGCCAATGCAATCGCTGAACCAACTTCCGATGGTTATTGAACCTGCGGTTAAACAAATTCAACCCGATCACGAGGATCAATTCTTGCAAGCAATCGAAGAACAAGCAAGAATAAGAGGCGAGCAATCCGATGTATTGCACGAAGGTGGAGTTCTGAATTCAACGTCGAAAGGACGGAATGTATAGCTAGGCTAATACTAAAACAAAACTCAAGTCCGAAATAAAAGAGAGTCTCTATCTAAATAGGGGGAGGGGGCGGCGCGTGAACAGCACCCGTGGGTACCGTAGCGCGGCCGGTGCCCAACCCTAGTCTCCCATATGGGCCTCTTGTTGGCCCATCCTCTAGTCTTCTCGGCCCAAAGTTCTTTAACAAGCATGACGAAGCTCAATTCTCTTGCACGGGCCCGAGTAATCGGACCGGAATACGTCGTCTTGATGAGAGGGCTTCCATCTTGACGGCCCACTAGAGGGGGCGCGGCTTGGGGAGGCGCACCGGCTTGGAGTGGGGCGTCGTCGTTCGTCGTCGTTCGTTCGTCGTCGTTCGTCGTCGTATGTACGTCGTTGATGTCCTCATCATCCTCCCCTTCTTGAAGTGAAGTCGTCCTCGACGGCAACTCATCATCCTCGCCCAAGTATGGTTTCAAATCTGCAACATTAAAACTCGTGGAAACACCAAACTCCATGGGCAAGTCAAGAACATAAGCATTATCGTTAATCTTGGTTAGCACTTTAAAAGGACCAGCAGCACGAGGCATCAATTTAGAACGACGCAAAGTTGGAAATCTATCTTTACGCAAGTGCAACCAAACCAAATCACCAGGTTCAAAAGAAACATGTTTTCGACCTTTACTACCAGCAACTTGATACTTTTTATTAGCAACAGCAATGTTTTGTTGGGTTTCTTCATGCAATTGTTTCATGTGATCAATATGAGCAAGAGCATCAACATTTGGTTCATCTTCAGCATCAATAGCAAACAAATCAATAGGTGCCCTAGGAACATAGCCATAAACAACCTCAAAAGGACACATCTTGGTGGCAGAATGTGTAGCACGATTATAAGCAAATTCAACATGAGGTAAACAATCTTCCCAACGTCTCAAATTTTTATCAAGAACAGCTCTAAGCATAGCAGACAAAGTTCTATTTACTACCTCAGCTTGCCCATCAGCTTGAGGATGACAAGTAGTACTAAACAGCAGCTTAGTTCCTAGTTTATTCCAAAGAGAACGCCAAAAATGACTAAGAAACTTAGCATCACGATCGGAGACAATTGTTTTAGGAATTCCATGCAATCTAACAATCTCGCTAAAGAACAATGCAGCAATATTGGAGGCATCATCAGCTTTATGACATGGTATAAAGTGAGCCATTTTAGAGAAGCGATCAACAACCACAAAAATACTGTCCCTCCCCTTCTTAGTTCTAGGCAATCCCAAAACAAAATCCATCGAAATATCATGCCAAGGAGAAGAGGGGACCGGCAAGGGCATATACAAACCATGATTACCCAAACGAGACTTAGCCTTCTCGACATGTAGTACAGCGTGCAACAAGGCGCTCAACATCACGGCGCATCCGTGGCCAAAAGAAGTGGTCAGCCAACACCTCATGTGTCTTGAAAACGCCAAAGTGACCCATAAGACCACCTCCATGCGCCTCCCGCAACAACAAAAGACGAACCGAACCAACCGGAATACACAACTTTGTTAGCACGAAACAGAACCCATCCCGCATATGAAATTTGCCCCAAGGTTTGCCATCCTTACAATGCACCATAATATCATGAAAATCAGCATCATTCACATATTGATCTTTCAAAGCTTGCAAACCAAAAATTTTAAAGTCTAGTTGGGACAAAGCATCGTATAACGACGAGACAAAGCATCAAGCAATCACATTTTCCTTCCCGTTTTTATGTTTAATGATGTACGGAAAAGATTCAATGAATTCAACCCATTTAGCATGACGACGGTTCAGATTAGTTTGGGTTCTAATATGTTTCAAAGCCTCATGATCGTAATGAATAATAAACTCGCGAGGCCATAAATAATGCTGCCATGTTTGCAAAGTTCTCACTAAAGCATAAAGTTCTTTATCATAAGTGGAATATTTAAGAGCAGCACCACTTAACTTCTCACTAAAATAAGCAATGGGTTTATGATCTTGCAACAAAACAGCACCCAAACCAATTCCACTAGCATCACATTCCAATTCAAACACTTTATCAAAATTAGGCAATTGCAAGAGAGGAGCATGGGTTAACCGTTCCTTTAAAGTGTTGAAGGCAAATTCTTGTGGTGCACCCCACTCAAATGGCGCACCCTTCTTGGTCAACTCGTGCAACGGTGCAGCGATGGTGCTAAAATCCTTCACAAAACGACGATAGAAACCTGCAAGACCAAGAAAATCGCGAACCCGTGTAACCGTCGTCTGTTGAGGCCAACTTTGTATGGCGTCCACCTTGTTGCCATCTACCTCAATTCCCTGCGAAGTGACAACATATCCAAGAAACGAAACACGTTGCGTGCAAAAAGTGCATTTTTCCATGTTACCAAACAAGTGAGCAGCACGCAAAGCATCAAAAACAGCACGCAAGTGATCTAAATGCTCATTCATGGATTTGCTGTATATAAGAATATCATCAAAGTAGACAACAACAAAGATTCCAATGAAAGGTCTAAGAACTTCATTCATTAAGCGCATGAAAGTGCTAGGAGCATTAGACAAACCAAACGGCATAACCAACCATTCATACAAGCCAAATTTAGTTTTAAAAGCCGTTTTCCATTCATCTCCTAATTTCATTCTAATCTAATGGTAACCACTACGCAAATCAACCTTAGAGAAAATTGTGGCACCACTAAGTTCATCAAGCATATCATCAAGGCGTGGTATAGGATATCGATAACGAATTGTAATATTGTTAATTGCGCGACAATCTACACACATACGCCATGAACCATCCTTTTTAGGGACAAGCAAAACAGGAACCGAACAAGGACTAAGAGACTCACGAATGTAACCTTTGTCAAGCAATGCTTGCACTTGACGCTGAATTTCTTTCGTCTCTTCAGGATTTGTACGGTACGGAGCGCGATTAGGGAGCTGTGCGCCTGGAATGAGATCAATTTGATGTTCTATGCCACGAATTGGAGGAAGACCTGGTGGCAATTCAGCGGGAAACACATCTTTATAGTCCTGCAAAAGGTTAGCAACAGCAGGAGGAATATGCAACATAGGCGCCTCATCTAGTGAAACAAGCATACGAGAGCAAACAAGCGCATAGCAAGGCAGATTAGCATCATGTAACTCATCAAAATCAGCACGTGTAGCAAGCAAGATAGGATTACTCAATTTAATCTCAGGTTGAACAGGTGCAATAGGAGGTGATTTAAGCAATTTTGCAGCTTTTGCCGCTCTAGCCATATCATCTTTTAAAACTTGTTCAGTGTGTCATAGGATGAATAACAATTTTCTCGACCCTTAAACATGAAAGAATAATAATTGGAACGACCATGGTGAAGACTATCAACATCATATTGCCAAGGACGACCAAGCAACAAAGAGCATGCTTCCATTGGAACAACATCACAATCCACAAAATCAGAATAGGCACCAAGAGAGAAAGGAACACGTACCGAGCGCGTTACCTTTATTTTACCGCCATCATTCAGCCACCGAACGTGATAGGGATGTGGATGCTTCCTTGTTGGCAATGCCAACTGCTCCACCAATGTTAGACTAGCCAAATTGTTGCAACTGCCACCGTCAATGATTATGCGAATCGCTTCTTTCTTGCACAACGCCTTTGATATGAAAAATGTTGTGGCGCCGGTTCTTCTCATCCCGAACGACCTGTGTACTAAGAACACGCTGCACAACAAGATTTGCATACCCGTCGGCGGCACTAGAGTCGACATGAAGCTCCGCATTATCTGCATGGTTAGCAACAAGAGAATGTGGAACATCTTCGGAATCACTAGCGGAAGAATACTCACCATCATCACGAATCAGCATTGTTCGCTTATTTGGACAATCATGAAAAACATGGCCAAACCCTTTGCAGCGGTGACACCGAATGTCACGAGCTCGTCCGTGCGACGAAGAAGGCGTGGTCGAGGCAGGCTTGCCGGCGGCGCGCTAGACTTGGACGACGAAGAGTGGTCGCGCGCTGTTGTGGATGGCACCGTGGTCGACGACGTGTGGTCGCGCGATGTGGAAGAAGGAGGCGCCGACCGTGGGGCTGAAGTGTGCGTCTTGGACCCTGCAAAAGTGTTAGTTCTTGACGAAGATCGTCGTCCCTGCACTTCACGTTCAGCTTTACAAGCATATTCAAATAAGGTGGTCATATCATTGTAATCCTTATAATCAAGAATGTCCTGAATTTCACGATTTAACCCACCCCTAAAACGAGCCATAGCAGCATCCTCCTGTTCAACTAAACCACAGCGAATCATACCCTTTTGCAAAGCTTGATAATAATCCTCTACGGAAAGCGAACCTTGTTGAAAACGCTGCATTTGATTAAGCAAATCTCTAGCAAAATATGATGGGACAAAACGGTGACGCATGGCTGTTTTTAACTCTGCCCAAGTGGCTGGAATATTATCAGGATATTTTTGTGTATACTCACGCCACCAAATTAAAGCAAACTCAGTAAACTCACTAATAGCAGCCTTAACTTGTAAATTAGCAGGAATATCATGGCATGCAAACTTTTGTTCAACTTCTAATTCCCAATCAAGATTAGCAGCAGGATCATATTTGCCATTAAAAGTAGGAATCTTAAATTTAATTCTGGCAAAGGAATCATTAGGAGGAATACGTACCCTACGAGCACGACCGCGACGATTGTCGTCATCCCGCTCGGTGTCGACGCCGTAGTCACGTGTAGTCCGTAACTCCGCGAGCTGCGTCGTCACCGTCCTAAGCTGCGTCGTCATGGTCTCAAGACGAGTCATGATAGTCTCAAGTGCGGTGTGGGCAGCCGTATCAGCAAGGTCGAGCTGATCAAAACGTGCATTCGCCGACGAGACCGTAGAATCAAGTCGCTCGTGCATCGTTTGCATGTCGGTCTTCAAGCCATCAACTTGCGCCCGGACATCCCGGATGGAGGGCGCTCCGACTTCGAGCCTGTTCCCGTCATCGAAACACCAGCAAAAACAAAACAACCACAAAAAGAGCCTACGACGAGAGGTTAATGGAGGATGAAAAAAGCTCAATCGTAAAGCTGTTATCAAACTCTTACTCGTTCTTACCAAGCACGCAAGTGTGAACTGCAATCACGGTAAAACCGGTGGAAGATTGGAGGAGCGATTGCCCGGTGAAACGTTACCTGCTCGTAGTAGATAATTTGTGGAGCTAGGAGGCTGCACTCAATTCAAGGGTTAGCACAATTCAAACAATAATTGCAAAGCTGAATAATAGTGCTAATCGCAAAAGATCGTTGCCGGCACAAGTGTAGACGAAAAGGTGAAGTGAAAAGAAAGAGAAGAAAACAAAGGTCGACGAAGGAAAACAAGAAAGGAGAGTACCACGCAAAGGAACCGACGAGGCTGAAACGGAGAAGGAGTGTGGCGACTCTTGGAACCTCGGCTCACCCCTTTTTTGTTTTCAATTTTTTTTTTGTTTTTTTTTTCTGTTTTCCCTTTTTTGCAGTTGATTTTTTTTTTTTTCACGGGGCGAACCTCAAAAATTGATTATATGAACAAGAGGAACAAAATGACCAAGTCACCACACACACACTCTCTCTCTCTCTCTCTAGAGTAAGGCCGAACCTTGTTGTTGTGCGATCGCTCTTAACTTCGTGAGACGGGGCAAGACTCGGCGAGGGAAACAAAAGAAGAAAGCGACCGTGAACACAAGTCGGACTCTCGGCGTTGGAGGAAGAACGACCAACACAACTCACGTGCTCGCCTTGGCAACGTGCGACCGAAGGAAAGACGAAACGGACTCCTGCAAAGGAAAAACACGACGATAGAACCGGAGTAGGACTCTTGGACGCAGAGGAAAAAAAACTTGGCGAAAGGAAAACACAATATGACAACGGCGGCGGCGTGATCTCGATGGTGGGCGCGGCGGCAGGACTCAAGCGGAAAACGGTGGGATGAGCGGCGGCGGAAGACGATGAAAACACGATGTACCAAAGAACGATCAAAAGCGAAAGCACAAAAACTCAACAACGCAAATTATTGAACGAAAGTGCAAGGCTCAAAACCGTATCGGGGTCAATTTTTTGTAGTTTGTGGTTTATGTGGCTTGGATAAACTCACCGAGAAACACCGGAAATCTGATACCACTTGATAGATGTAGAGTGCCCGATCTTTCGGTGAGTGTAGATAATTTCGATTGGTGGACGTTGACCCTCACGATCCGACTACGACGAGCAAGCCCGAAGCGCCAATGCAATCGCTGAACCAACTTCCGATGGTTATTGAACCTGCGGTTAAACAAATTCAACCTCGATCACGAGGATCAATTCTTGCAAGCAATCGAAGAACAAGCAAGAATAAGAGGCGAGCAATCCGATGTATTGCACGAAGGTGGAGTTCTGAATTCAACGTCAAAGGACGGAATGTATAGCTAGGCTAATACTAAAACAAAACTCAAGTCTGAAATAAAAGAGAGTCTCTATCTAAATAGGGGGAGGGGGGCGGCGCGTGAACAGCACCCGTGGGTACCGTAGCGCGGCCGGTGCCCAACCCTAGTCTCCCATATGGGCCTCTTGTTGGCCCATCCTCTAGTCTTCCGGCCCAAAGTTCTTTAACAGTATGACGAAGCTCAATTCTTCTTGCACGGGCCCGAGTAATCGGACCGGAATACGTCGTCTTGATGAGAGGGCTTCCATCTTGACGGCCCACTAGAGGGGGCGCGGCTTGGGGAGGCGCACCGGCTTGGAGTGGGGCGTCGTCGTTCGTCGTCGTTCGTTCGTCGTCGTTCGTCGTCGTATGTACGTCGTTGATGTCCTCATCACGACTCGGCGCTCTCCGGGGTCACCCGGCCCCACGGGAGGAGAGTTCGTGGGGATGATAATTCAACCCTCCGAATCCCTCTTCGACCTCCTCGACGCAGGGAGGACGGGGACACGGACCGGGATAGCCGTGACGAAGCCCATGGCCCCGCTCGTGAGTGCAACGTGGTGCACGCCGCGGGGGCAGGCGCCCGGATAGCCGGGAGCCGGCCGCGTTGGGCCGGGCGCCTCGGAACGCCGGCCGCCCAACATGCGCACACCGCACCCCCGGGCGGCGATGATTTACGAGCCCGCCTCCGTGCCGGGCGCCTAGAGCTGGAAGAGGCCCGCCGTGGTCTCGAGGAGGAGACCGCAGCGGTGGAGCGGGAGTTGCAGCAGCAGCGCCAGCACGCGGAGTGCAACGCGCGTCAAAGGGCTCGCCATGTCCACCAGCGAGATCGCCGACGATGTTGGAGGCGAAACCCAGACACTTCCCCGTGCTCGGGCGGAACGTTGCTCGCGGCAGCTGCATTGCTGAAAACCCTCCCCGTACAGCCGACCCGCGAGGCACGAGCAAGTGCGAGAGGAAATGGCCGTGCTCCTCGCTAAGGCGGCGGAGAAGCACGCGGAGAGTCCGCAGCGATGCGCCGCGATGTCAAACCCACGCACTAGCACCGGCCGTCACGACTCCCGGGCGGGGGCTTGGTGCATGCTTCCGTGCGACAGCCCGCGAGGCTTGGCCGGCCGAGCCCGGGCAGTCGGTGCACTCTCGCATCGGGGCTGCTCGCGACGCGCGCTCAACCCCGGACGCGCGCCGGCGCGCCTAGGATGACAGGGGCCCGCGCCTCGTACGCCACCCCGCCGTGGAAGCCGGGGTGACGTTGAGCACAATCGGAGCCGGAGCCCCGATCCCCGTGTCCCGGGGCCTTCGTTCCGCGATTAGGGGAGCGACTTTCCCCCACGTTTAGCCTCCGACGACGATCGCCAAATACGCAGGGGAGTCCAACCCCTCCCTCCGGCTAGAAGACTACCGCCTCGCATGCCGGGCCGGCGGCGCGAGTGACGATCTCGCCATCATCCGGAATCTGCCGCCGTACCTCGCCGACTCGGCAAGAACCCGGCTCGAGCACTTGCCCGCGGATTAGATACGCTCCCGGGCCGATCTCGCGAGAAGTTTTCGTGGGCAACTTCCGGGCCACGTGTGCCCGTCCGGGTAACCCCCGGGAGTTGAAGAGCTGTCGGCAAAAGCCGAACGAGCCGCTCCGGGATTACATTCGGTGTTTCTCCCGACGCTGCAACGTGCTGCCCCACGTCGTCGACGCGGACGTCATAGGGGCCTTCCTCTCCGGGACGAATTGCGAGGCTCCAGTCCACGAGCCGGGGCGAAGCTGCCCACGAACGGCTCAGGAGCTCCTCGACATTGCCACGCGTCATGCTTCGGCGAGGCGGTCGGTGCCCTCCTCCACCGCGATCTCCCGAGAAAGGGAAGGGCAAGCGGAGCGACGGCAACGCCGGCGGAGGACCTTCCGGCTCCAAGCCCAACAAGAAGAACAAGTCGCGGTCGACCGATGGTCCCATGATGGCCGCGATCGAGAAGAAGGGCGCGAAGCAGCCCAACAAAACCCTCCCGACCACTTCGAGAAGAAGTGGAACGGGCCGTGCCCCAACCACGAGTTCCCCGTCAAGCACTTGATGCGGGATTGCTCGCCGATGAAGAAGTTCATCACACATCATGGGCGGAAGGGCGCCCCCAGCAGGACCAGGAGGAGAACGCCGGAGTCGAGGGCGACGCCGGCGAGGAAAACGATGAAGGCTTCCCTCAAGCGGAGGGCTGCTCGATAATCTTCGCGAGTTCCGACGCTCGCCGGGCCGGCGCTCCGTCAAACTCGAGCGTCGTGAGGTCTTTGCTGCGGAACCTGCTACCCTAGCTTACCTCAAGTGGTCGGAACTCCCGATCACGTTCGATCGCGCCGATCATCCGACGCGAGTTCCACGGCCGGGCCGATACCCGCTCGTGGTCGACCCCATCATCGCCAAGACACGCCTCTCCAAGGTGTCGATGGACGGAGGCGATGGCCTCAACATTTTGTCCGCCGATGTCCCGGACGCCATGGGCATCGAGCGCGAGCGCATCCGTCCGAATGGTTCGCCGTTCCATGGCGTCGTTCCTGGAACGCAAGCCGTTCCTATCGGGCGGATCGACCTGCCCGTCACTTTCGGGACTCCTTCGAACTTCCGAATGGAGACCCTCACGTTCGAGGTGGTTGGATTCCCGAAGTCTACCACGCCATCCTCGGGTGGCCATGCTACGCGAAGTTCATGGCCGTCCCAAACTACGTCTACCCGAAGCTCAAGATGCCCGGGCCAAAGGGAGTCATCACGGTGGGCACGTCTTTTCAGCACGCCTACCGGTGCGATGTCGACAACCGCGACCTAGCTTCGGCATATTTAGCCTCCACCATCGAGCCGGCGGTCATCGGGGAGCAGATAGTCGAAGACCCACCGCGAGCGAGCCGCAAGGCAGCCTCGTTTGAGCTAGCGGAGGGAACCAAAGTTGTCGTTCTCGACCTCGAGGGAGACCGGAAGAAGACGGTGCGTATCGGTACCTCCCTCTCCCCCAAATAGGAAAGCGCGCTCGTCGTCTTCGCATGGAAGCCTTCGGACATGCCGGGAATACCGAGGGAAGTCGCCGAGCACTCCTTGCATATCAGGCCGGGCTCCAAGCCGGTGAAGCAGCGTCTGCGACGCTTTGACGAACAAAAGCGCAAGGCAATCGGGGAGGAGATCGCGAAGCTTTTGGCGGCCGGGTTCATCAAGGAGGTATATCACCCCGAGTGGTTGGCTAATCCTGTTCTTGTACGAAGAAAGAATGGGAAATGGAGAATGTGTGTTGATTATACTAGCCTGAATAAGGCCTGTCCTAAGGATCCTTTTCCTTTACCACGCATTGACCAAATAGTCGACTCGACCTCCGGTGCGAAACCCTTTGCTTTCTAGATGCATACTCCGGGTATCATCGGATAGCGCTCGATGAATCCAACCAACTCGCGACCTCCTTCATTACGCCCTTCTGCTCGTATTGCTACACGACGATGCTCGTTCGGGCTTAAGAACACCGGTGCCACATACCGGAGGTTCATCCATAAGTGCTTCGACTACCTCATCGGGGATATTGTCGAAGCCTACGTAGACGACATCGTCGTCAAGTCCAAAAAGGCCGATGAACTCGTGGTTGACCTCGAGCGCGTGTTCGCCAAGCTACGCGAGAACGGCGTAAAGCTCAACCCCGAGAAATGCGTCTTCGGGGTCCCGCACGGGATGTTATTAGGCTTCATCGTCTCGGAGCGTGGCATCGAGGCGAACCCGGAGAAGATCACCGCCATTGAGCGCATGGGTCCGATCCGGAACCTCAAGGGGGTACAACGGCTCACGGGGTGCCTAGCGGCGTTGAGCCGCTTCATCTCGCGACTCGGGAAAGAGCCCTCCCGCTTTACAAGCTCCTCAAGAAGTCCGAGCGCTTCGAGTGGACGCAGGAGGCGCGGGTCGCGCTCGATGACGTGAAATGCATCCTAGCCAACCCTCCGATCTTGACTCCACCAACCCCGGGCGAACGACTCTTGCTCTACGTCGCGACAACCACTCAGGTCGTCGGCGCCGCCATCGTGGTCGAGCATGAGAAGGAGGGGCACGTCGTCAAGGTGCAACACCCCGTCTACTACGTTAGCGAGGTGCTCTCCGACTCGAAGACTAGGTACCTGCAAATCCTCAAGATTCTCTACGCCGTGATGGTCGCCGGACGCAAGCTACGCCACTACTTCGACGCGCACTCGATAACCGTGGTGAGCTCTTTCCCTCTGCGTGATATCATCGAAAACAGGGAATCTGCAGGCAAGGTCGCCTAGTGGGCTCTCGAGCTAATGGGGCATGACATCACCTATGTGCCCCAAACTGCGATAAAATCTAGGGTACTCGTCGACTTCGTCGCGGAGGGGACGGAGACCCGATTACCACCGGCGTCGGTGGACCAAGAATACTCGGGTCATGTGCTTCGACAAGTCGTTGATGCGTCGTGGAGCGGGCGTTGGACTCGTCTTCGTCTCCCCTCAAGGGGTGCGCATGAGGTACGCTATTCGGTTACATTTTCCAGCTTCAAATAATGTGGCCGAGTATGAAGCCTTAGTCAATGGCCTCAAAATCGCCATTGAACTCCGGATCCGACGGCTCGAGGTCCGCGGAGAGTCGCGACTCGTCGTCGACCAAGTGATGAAAGAGTCGAGATGTCGAAATGACACTTTGACGCTCTATCATCAAGAGGTGCGAAAGCTCGAAGGGAAATTCGACGGCCTTGAACTCAAGCACATTCCACGGCGGCTCAACGAGGCCGCGGACTCATTGGCCAAGTTGGCGTCCAGCCGGAAACCGATCCTGTCGGGCATCTTTGCCAATGATCATGTCCAACCGTCGGTTCAACCTCTCGATCCCCCTAAGGACGATGGGGCCCCCGTCGAAGCGAACCCGAGAGCTGCCCCAAGCATCGACCTCGACTCGATGAATGCTCGAGCTCCAGCAAGGACTCGGGGGCTGACCCTCGGCCGACGAGCGTGAAAGTCATGGAAGTCGACGTGCCGGCGGATGGCACGACTCAATCCGATTGGAGGGCGCGAGTACATCGAGTACCTCCTCCACGGCAAGCTCCCGGCCGACCGGTCGGAGGCGAGGCGTCTTCACGTACGCGCTAAGTCCTTCGTCTTGGTTGAGGGCGAGCTTTACAAGCGCAGCGCGTCGAGGATCTTGTAGCGCTGTATCCCGATTGAGGAAGGCATGCGATTCCTCAACGATACTCACGCAAGCATCTGCGGGCACCGAGGCTGCTCCGCGGACCCTCGTGGGCAATGCCTTCCGACAAGGTTTCTACCGGCCAACCGCCGTGGCGGACGCAACTCGCATCGTCCATACGTGCCGGGGCTGCCGGTATTATGCCCGACAGACGCACCAGCCCGCTCAAGCCCTCCAAACCATACCCGTCACTTGGCCCTTCGCGGTCCGGGGTCCGGACTTGGTCGGGCCTTTGAAAAAGGCACCCGAGGGCTTCACTCACTTGCTCGTCGCGGTCGACAAGTTCACGAAGTGGATCGAAGCTCGAGCCATCGGCAAGATCCGGTCCCGGGAGGCGATCGAATTTTCCTCGACATTGTTCATCGGTTTGGTGTTGTCAACTCGATAATCACGGACAACGGCACGCAATTCACGGGGAAGAAATTCCTCACGTTTTGTGATGACTATCACATTCGAGTGGATTGGGCGGCCGTGGCTCACCCCAAGACCAATAGGCAAGTCGAGCGGGCGAATGGCACGATCCTACAAGGGCTCAAGCCGCGTATTTACGACCGTCCGAAACGCTTCAGCGGTCGATGGGCGGCCAAGCTACCAGCCGTCCTCTGGAGCCTTCGAACGACTGCGAGTCGAGCAACCGGCTACACGCCGTTCTTCATGGTTTATGGCTCGGAAGCAATTCTCCCGACCGACCTTGAGTACGGCGCTCCTAGGGTTCATGCCTTCAACGAGCAAGGGAATCAAACGGTGCTCGAAGACGCCGCGGACCAGCTCGACCTTCTCTGCCGCCGAGGCGGCTTCCTCGTCCTTGGCCAAGGCCGCCTCCCTCGCACGGCGCGGCTCCGCCACCTCGAGCTCCGCCGACTCCTTCGCCGCCCGGAGAGCCTCCTCCCGAGCGAGTGCGCCTTCTACGCCGGCGCGGGCTTGGCCGGCCGCCCGCGGCAGCTCACCGGCCTCGACTCGAGCTCGGCCGGGAATCCTCGCACCGCGGGCAAGAGCCCGGCCATGAAGTTCGATAGCCTCTTGTCTAGAGGCTGCTCCGGAGCGCGGCCGGACTCCGCCGGAGCCTTACCCGTTGTTGTGGCCGTCGTAGCCGCCACCTCGACCTCTGTCCTCCTCGACCTTGCAGCCTGCGCCGCCGAGGAGGTCAATGACTTGCAAAGGGTCGGAGGCGGAGTCCTTCTCCGCGACGGCACCGTCCGCTGGGCGCGGGCGCGCCGTCGCCGGGTTTGCCCTCGCGAACACGCTTCCCGGCCACCACCGCCGGATCGATCCTCGCCCGCACCGCCTCCTCGACGGGATCTATAGGTGCCTCGACGTCGGGCGAGGGCCCCGCAGCGGCACCCCCGCCGGGTGCTGCAGATTCAAGGACATCAACACGCGCGTCCGCGTGCCGTGAAGCCGGCTCACCGGCAGCACCAAGTTTAAAGACATCGCCGTGCGCGTCCGCACGCCGGTCTTTCGCATCGTCCCTCGCCGGCTCGGGAACGGTCCCGCCGGGCTCTTGGGCTCGCAGCGCTCGAGCGCTAGAACCTTGCGCGGGCACCACGTCCGCGGGCGCGGTGGAGGGAAGACTTCACGGATCTACACCATCCGCCGGGCCGCCTCCGGGCGCGGCGGGCATGCGGTTGAGGTCCGTACGGCCTCCGACTAGCTCGCCGATCATCTCCGCCGCCTCCCTTGCGTCGACGGTAGGATCTACCGTGAGATCCACCACCTCGGACCCAAAGAAGGGGTCCGGAGTGGTTTCGGCCCCCTCCCCGCGAGATGCCTCACCATCCCTAGAGCTCGACTCGCCCCCGTGAGGACGGGGCCGACTCGTGGGGCCGGGCTGCGAAGGTCGAGGTGGAGGGGGCGGAGGATTCGAGGGCCGAGGTGACGGCTCGGCGGGAGCGGACGAACGGGGTTTCCCCGTTGCTCTCGAACTCACCGGCTCCGCCGTCATCCTCGGAGTCCGTGGGCACGGTGGTCGAAGCGGTCGAGGCGGTGTCGGGGTTCCGCCCGGCGGCCCGTACGCCTCCCTCTTCCTCCGACGCTCAACGTCTCGCGCCGTCTTCTCCAGCCTGAGCCTCACGGCCATGTCCTTGGCCGCCTTCCTCTTGGCTTGCTCTTCCATGGCTTGGAGGCGATTGGCCTCCCACCGATCGGCCTCCGCGGCAAGTCGCAGCCTGGAGCGCCGACTAAGCGGAATCCGGGCAGGCTGCGAGCAAAAAGCGAGTTAGCAAACGAACCCAAAAGGAAACTCGAATGTGCAATGAGGCGGCGAAGGTCGAATCAACTTACCACATCGAGGGCCTCCGGATGCGGCTTCATCCGAGGGCCCCCCGCACAGGCCGAGCGCGCGCGGCGGTCCCGGTGCGCTTCGGACGCGCAACGCGACGGTGTCGTCGTCGAGCTCTCGCACCGCCATCACCGTGTCCGGGACGACGTGGTCGTTGCTCGACACCTGGTGAATCAACGAATGCGGCGCGAACCTACGCTTGTGGTAGGAGCCGTCGCGTCGACGTCGAACCGGGCCAGGTGCGGGATCGCCTCGATCGCCATGTCGATCTTGCGCCGACTAGCGCGCGGGCAGCCCCACTTCCATTCCCCCGGAGCCTCCTCGAAGACCCGGTCCTCGAAGGCCGGGAACGGGTGCGCCGAATCCTGCCGGAGGTAGAACCACTTCGGGTGCCACCCCTGGTTCGATGTGGGGGTGGTCACCGTAATGTAGTCCTTCCCCGGTCCATCTTCATCACGATCCCCGCGTAGCCTATATGCGCGAGAACATCCTCGCCTCGGAGTTCCGCCTCCGATAGAGGCCGATGCGGAAGTAGTGCCTCCGGAGGTCGAGGTCGGGCGCCATCCCCGAGAAACCCTCGCAGAGAGCAACGAAAGTGCTCAACTGCCGGATCCCGTTAGGCTTCGGATCCCGAAGCTCCAGCCCGTTCCGGAACATCATTGCCCGCAGGAAATCATTCCCCGGCGTTCCCGGACCGCGCTCATGGAAATGCAGGAAGGAGACCACGTAACCTTGGGGCGGGTCCGGGTGTGACTCGTTGCCGGGAAGCCTCCACCACCGGTCGATGCCGCGGTCGCGCAGCAAGCCTTGCGCCACCGGACGGTCAAGGTCGGCCCTCGTCGTCGTGGAGCGAGTCCAGGTCGACATGAGCGAGGGGAAGGAAGAAAGGCGAAGGCTAGGGCTTGGAAGGTGAAGGCTAGGGCAAGAAAGGCAACGGCGAAGAAGGCAATGGCGCGTGGGAACCAAGGGACCCGGCAGGCGGCGGCTTAAATAGGCGATCGCGCTAGGCAGCCGCGACCCTTCGGCTCCGCTACGGGCCCCACGACCACCACTACCCCGCTAAAGTCTCTTAACCCCTTCGCCTCGATTTTCACGCCCCTATCTCCGGGTCTATAGCCCAGCAGCCCGTACTAATTGCGCGGGTCACGCCACTACCGAGAGGAAACCGAATCCACACTGCGCGGGCCCACCACAACACGCCGAGCAACGGACGAGAGCGTGCCTCGATCTCCGAACCATGGACGCCGAGACGGTAAAAACTCCACGCTCCCTTCGTACCCTTGTCCTTTCGGATTCTCTCACCTGCAGGTAGAGACGGGAAGGGGGACACACCCCGAGGGAGCCACTCGACTTCCAACCAACTCCCTTCAAGGTCAAGCGCTCGACCTCGGGACTCGACCAAACCGAGGTTCGACCTCGAAGGTAAGAGGGGATAAGGGACCGAAAGCTGTCTCGACGGCCCCACCCAGCCGAGGTTCCAAGGCCGGCCCGATCGAAAGGGTTAGACAGCCTTCCTCGAGCATCACACACCGAGCCGGGGAGTGAAGTCGATGGGTCCACCTAGCGGCCACGACCCACGCGCACGAGCGCCACGGGCGTCGACCAACACGTTCGAGTCCGAAGTCGACCTCGACTAAGGGGAATCTCATCGTAGAGAGGCATCGAGCCCCTAGAACCCAGCGAACGGTTCCGGGTCCCAATCGAGGGCCAGCCCTCCGAATTGATGGAGTTGTCCCCCGGCGGGCTCGACGAGAATCTCTTCGACGAGAAACCGCAACTCCGCTCGGACTTTTCCCGTTATCGAGCTCATCGAGCCCCGCGTGTCGGCCCTTCCGGGTAAATCACGGATCTGCTCTACCCTCCGTCGTGCGAATACGACGCGGATGGGGATAACGACTAAGACGAACTATCCCCGGATCAGCCGACCGCACCGCGCGGGGGCTCGAGGGCTGGCATCGCAACATGAGGTCCGACGTCGGGACCGCATTTTGTTCGCAACTCAGCCAAGGTATAAGTCCTTGACTTCCCCCTGGATCGGGGCTACCGTCCACCGGACGCGCCGGCGCGCATCCGGCGGATAAGAGGCTCTCGTAAGAAACACGCGAACACGACTCCCCGCCTCTACGAAAGATCCCTGGGTGAGTCGGGACTCACCCAAGGGCTCGGGGGCTACTGTCGGGGGAAAGATTAACGCCGCCATGTGGCGGCGTCCGGGTCCACTTAGCAAGGAATTAGCATAGCCACATCAGCGGGAGAGGCCGGCCCGCACCCGTACGATCTAGCCGTAAAACAGCCCGACGGGCGCTAGGACTCGACCTCGGTGCCTTACTCGAGGACGTCCGCCTCGCACGACTATAACCGCCTTGCTCTAGGGGTTCCGTCCCACACGACCTTAGCCACTCGACCTTTGTACTCGAGTTCCATGCTCGAGCTCCGGGCTCGACCTCGTGACTCGACCATGTCCGAACCATCATTGCGCCCGACAGGGAAGGACGGGTATGGCTCTGTCCAAATCCAACCACTCTGCCGCGACGCCATCCGCGGCTCCTCTAATCGCGGAACACTCCATCCCGGCTACGGGAGCGACGCGACCGCCCGATCAACCATGCCGGTATGAACGAGGACGAAGGCCGACAGGACAACACCGGCGCTCGACCGACCCCGCGACTAATCATCTCCTTCTCTCTCCCCCGTAACTCGAGCTCCATCCCTACGACTATAAAGGGGTCCGAGCCTCGCTCACGCACGGGACACGACACAAGAACGCACATCACCCACACTCATACGCCACATTTCGCACGGGATTTGGAGCACGCTCCTCTCCCACCTCTCCCGTACCCAGCTTTTCGTTTTGATGCAATGAACACGACGCCGTGACACCCCCCCCCGCCGGACGTAGGGAGCTTTCCCGAACCAGCCTAAATTCTTCGTGTCTTCCCTTGCGTACCATCCGGCCTCAAACGTGCGACCCCGGAAGAAATTCTACCGCCGGTGGTTCGAACACCGACAACGCCCGGGCGACCATTGTGCAGAACAATGCCGCTATAGAGCACCTCCGAGGCCGCCAACAACTCCCCGCACGCCATCCTTAATGGCGGACCTCCCGAGCCACTTGAGATCATCCCACCCGAGGAGGACGTGGAGATGAGTGATGGTGAGGATGCTTCCGACGTCGAGGACGGAGCACCACCCTCTCCTATGAGGCGTGACGGCGACTACTACGGCGATGATGACGAGTAGTTGTCACGACCGGTGGTCGTAGCTCTATGTGTTGTAGGATTGTAATCTCGTGAGGCATGTAACCGTGTATGGAAAACGATCCGCGTGTTGTTAATTAAGCTCTCCGAGATTTGTGTTTGTTTATGGGTCACATGTGTTGTAACCTAAGACGGTGATGTATCAGATTTGTGGTTTCCCGTGTATCAAAAATTTCTATCATGTTGCTAGCTATGTTGGAATCTATGGAATATGTGTGTTGCCGTCGCATTATGCTTATTTCATCACTATTTCTTTTGTACATGCAATCTGAAATTTCTGATCCCCTATGTCAAATGTTAGGTTTTCTTACCATTTTAGCTCCAAAACTAATCAGCTAACGTGAGAAAATTTTCATATGTGACAGATGGTAAATACCCGCCGTGGTGAAGCTTCCGAGCAGTGGTCAAGGTGGGAGGAACGAACCGCTACCTAACCCTCCACCTATGACACCGTTGGAGCAACTCGTATACAATCAAAACGAGATGTTCCGCTTGTTCTTTCCAAGTCAAGCTAATCAAGGACAAGGCCAAGGACCGCCACCCCAAGGGCCGAGAAATTCCACCTATGCCGACTTATGGGCGACTCAACCGCCAAAGTTTGGTGAAGCTACTACCAATCATTTGATTTGGAGGCAGATAACTTCCTCCGCATCATTGAGTCAAAGTTTGCTCTCGTTAATTGCACATCGGAGCAAAAGGTTCTCTTTGCGGCTCAACAACTCCGTGGCTCTGCTAGTGCATTGTGGGCAAGTTTCACCGCCGCTCTTCCCGCCGTAACACAAGTGAATTGGGCAGACTTTTGTGTTGCATTTCACGCGCACCACATTCCCACCGGTCTCATGAAGCGCAAGTTGCAAGAATTCCTCAATTTGAAGCAAGGTACCGGAACCATGCAAGAGTATGCACGGAAGTTCAACTACTTGGCTCAATATGCATCCTATCATGCCGACACGGATGATAAGAAGAAGGATTGCTTTCGTTCGGGCTAAGCCCGAAATTGCAAGATTGCTTGGCTCAAGTTACCATCGGCACGTTCAATGACTTGATGAGTGCCGCAATTGTGCAAGAAGATGCTATTCGCGCTTACCAAGAGGACAAGAAGAGGAAGCGTGCCGTAGGAAATCCATCCGGCTCCGCTCCTCCGAAGTACAAGTTGGCCATCACTTCCCCGCCCGGACAAAAGTTTCGGGCCGCATTACCGCCGACGGGGGATCACGCCAATTTGTGCCGCAGCAACACCACCATTCTCACGGTGGAAATCAGCAGCACAACAACTCCTCTCGCCCTCCGCAGCAGCAGTACCAATGTGCTAGACTCGGTCCTCAAGGTCCATGCTTTAATTGTGGATGTCCGGGTCACTTTGCAAAGGATTGCCGTGTTTTGACACGTAACCCGACAAACAACAACAACAACAACAACAACAATGGTTCCGGAAGTGGCAACAATAATCAAAACCGCAGTGGGAATAATGGAAATGGGAACGGCAACCAATCATCCACTCCGAATGCTAAGAATGGCCGAGTCAACTATACCACGGCCGAAGAGATTCAAGCGGGAGAACCGGTACTTTCGGGTATGTTTTCGGTCAATAACCACTCCACTTTGGTTCTTTTTATTCCGGTGCAACTCATGATTTCATTAGCCAAGCATGTGCAAAAACCTTACAACTAGCTCCTACCGTTTTGGATATTCCCTACATCATCACATCACCCGGTGGAAAAATAAAAACAAACCTAGAGTTGAGGCAAGTACCATTAAACCTAGGGAGAAAAGTATACCCCTCCTCTCTCATAATTTTAGGAGGGCAAGTAATAGACATAATCCTAGGTATGAGATGGATGAAACTCCATAAAGCCGTTTTGCACATCGATTCCCGAGAAATTCACTTAAACTCACCACTCCATGGTTTGTCTATTTTCCTATTACCCCACCCAAAATTCTCCACCTCCAAAATCTACCATCTTGAGGGAAAAAGGATTGAGGATATTCTCGTGGTATGTGAGTTTCCCGATGTGTTTCCGGATGACTTACTGGGCATGCCACCAGATCGGGATGTTGAGTTTAAAATTGAGCTCCAATCCGGTACGGCACCAATTTCCCGTAGGCCGTACAAGATGGCTCCTAATGAGCTAGCGGTGTTTAAAGAGCAATTAAGTGAGCTTACGGATAAAGGATATATTCGCCCTAGTTCTTCTCCATGGGGATGTCCCGCGCTCTTTGTGAAAAAGAAAGACAAGACACTACGTCTATGTGTGGATTATCACCCTCTCAATGCGGTAACTATCGAGAATAAATACCCACTCCCTCGGATGGATATTCTCTTTGATCAACTAGTTGGTGCTAAAGTCTTCTCTAAGATTGATCTCCAATCCGTTTACCATCAAATCAAAATCCGAGCCGAAGATATTCCAAAAACCACATTCTCTACGCGGTATGGTCTCTTTGAATATCTTGTCATGTCTTTTGGGCTTACAAATGCTTCGGCTCATTTCATGTACTTGATGAATTCAATTTTTATGCCCGAGTTGGATAAGTTTGTCGTGGTCTTCATTGACGGCATTCTTATTTATTCAAAGTCCGAAGAAGAGCATGTCGAACACCTTCGCATTGTTCTCCAACGGCTTCGTGATCATCAATTATATGCCAAATTTAGCAAATGTGAATTTTGGTTGAAGCAAGTTCCTTTCTTGGGTCATATCATATCCACGGAAGGTGTTGCCGTTGACCCGAGTAAAGTTGAAGAAGTGCTTACTTGGAAGTCCCCAAGATCGGTGAGACAAATCCGAAGTTTTCTCGGTCTTGCCGGTTATTATCATAAATTCATTCCCAATTTTTCGAGCATAGCCAAGCCTATGACAAAATTATTGGAGAAAGATACTAAGTTTAAATGGAGCCGTGAATGTGAGGAAGCCTTCCAAACTCTCAAGAAGCATTTGACCTCCGCTCCGGTGTTAGCACAAGCCGACATCACCAAGCCGTTCGACGTGTATTGTGATGCGTCCGGCACCTGCCTAGGGTGTGTGCTAATGCAAGAAGGCCGTGTCATTGCTTATGCTTCCCGTCAACTTCGCAAACATGAACAACACTACCCTACCCATGACATGGAATTAGCCTTGGTTGTTCTTGCATTAAAGACTTGGAGGCACTATCTACTTGGAAATCTTGTCAATCTCTACACCGATCATAAGTCTCAAATATATCTTCACCCAACAAGAGTTGAATATGAGGCAACATCGATGGT
This sequence comes from Chloris gayana, assembly GCA_031894775.1. Classification (NCBI taxonomy): domain Eukaryota; kingdom Viridiplantae; phylum Streptophyta; class Magnoliopsida; order Poales; family Poaceae; genus Chloris; species Chloris gayana. The sequence continues at coordinate 758,698 of JAUNZO010000207.1, forward strand.
TGGAATTAATCAAGGATTATGAGTTGGAAATTCATTATCATCCGGGTAAAGCTAATGTGATTGCTGACACTTTGAGTCGCAAGGATCAATGCAATCATATTACCGGTTGTTCTATGGAAAATTCAGAAATAACCTAGCTTTCGAGTTATTCCCTATGGCTCGTTGTATAATCTAGCTCTTATTCCTACCCTTCGTGAGGAAATTATTGAGGAACAAAAGAAGGATGAAGGAATGGAATTTATTCGCAAAAGATAGAAAAAGATGAGGCTATATGTTTCCGACAAGATGCCGATGGTGTATTATGGTTCAACCAACGTCTCGTTGTTATGAAGGATATGGAATTACGGAAGAAAATAATGGATGAGGCACACTTGTCCAACTATTCCATACACTCCGGTAGCAATAAAATGTATCGTGGCCTAAGAGAAAAGTTTTGGTGGACACGCATGAAGCGTGAAATTGCACGGTATGTGGCCGAGTGCGATACTTGTCTACGGGTAAAGGCCGATCACTTGAGGAAAACCGGATTATTGAACCCATTGAAAATTCCCGTTTGGAAGTGGGAGGACATTGCTATGGATTTTATCGTTGGGTTGCCTCTCACATCAAAGAAACATGATTCGATTTGGGTTATTATGGATAGATTAACCAAATCCGCGCATTTCATTCCCGTCCATACTACCTACAATACCAAGAAGTATGTCGAGTTATACATATCAAGAGTCCTATGTTTGCATGTTGTAGCCAAAAACCATTGTTTCCGATTGAGGTCCGAAATTTGTATCTCGCTTTTGGGAGCAATTGCATTCTTGTCTTGGTACCACTCTCATTAGAAGTTCCGCTTATCACCCTCAAACAGATGGTCAAACCGAAAGGTTGAATCAATATTTGGAGGATATCTTCGGAGCATGTGCTATGGAAAATCGAGGAAATTGGGATGATTGTCTTCCATTCGCCGAGTTCTCGTACAACAATAGCTATCAAGAGAGTTCCGGAATGTCACCATTCGAAGCATTGTATGGTCATTCTTGTCGTACACCTTTGAATTAGTCGGAAGCAGGTGAAAGAACTAATTTTGGTCCCGATCTCGTCACTCAAGCCGAAGAAAAAGTCCGACAAATCCAAGCCAACATGAAAGCCGCACAATCTCGCCAAGTTAGCTAGGCTAACAAGAGGAGATACCCATTGGAATTTGAGAAAGGAGATCATGTCTATCTTCGTGTCTCTCCGAACAAGGGCATATCTCGGTTTGGAATTAAAGGAAAGTTAGCGCCCCGCTATATCGGATCCTATCCGATTGTGGAAAAGCATAGCACGGTTGCTTACCGATTGCAATTACCGGAAAGTCTTGCTCGTGTGCACAATGTGTTCCATGTTTCCCAACTCAAGAAATGCTTGAAGCCTCCGATAGATGTGGTCATTTCCGACACCGAGCACCTAGAAGAAGATCTCTCCTACCCCGAATACCCCGTCCGGATTATCGATCAAAGCGACCGGGTAACTCGCATTCGTACCCTCACCTTCTATAAAGTGCAATGGAGTAATCACACCGAGGAAGAAGCAACTTGGGAACAAGAGGATTTTCTAGAGAAGAACTTTCCCGAGTTTCTCGCGTCACACAAATCGGTAAATTTTTGCACTCCCTCTCCTTAATTAGTTGCGATTCTCGGGACGAGAATTTCTTTAAGGGGAGGGCCGTGACATCCCATATCCCGAATTAGCGTAATGACCTAATTAAGACCCTAACAACACCATCAATGGAAACCCTAGTGCTAATTACCCTCCCTAATTTAAGAATTTAAGAAAAGGAAAAAAAGGGGAAAAATGTCAAAAAAAAAAGGGCAAACCCTAGGGCAAAACCCCGACCTTAAGAAAAATGCAAAAATTATAAACGAACTACCCACATATTTTTGAACCATCATGTTTCTCATGCAAAATAATGATTTTTCAGCATATTTACAAAATTTTTGGATCAAATATTAAAAGCTCAAAAATTCAAATTTGAATTCAAAACCACCCTGCTTATGAATTTTGTATGAATTTTTAAGAGCAGAACCAAAACTTTGACCTAAAACAAAAAAAAGTGTATTTTTCATTGTGAAGCTCCCTGTATTTTTGTTTTAAATTTTGGAGCACCAGAAGTTTGGTTTTTGATCAAAACTCAGAGAAGAAGATCCAAATTTCAAAAAAATCAAACCGAGCACCGTTACCCACCGGACAATGGCGGCCGACCGCTGGTCCGGCGCCCCATCCGCTGCCCAACCCCCCCCCCGCAGCACACGCGCACCCTCTCCCGCCCCATCCCATCACCCGCGCACCCCCGGCCACCTTCCCAACTGCAATTGTACCCGGCAGCCAACGAGAGGCCGCCGGAGCTGCGCGCCGCCCACCTCCTCTCGCTGGCCGTCCGGCCGCCCCTTAGAAAACGCCCACGGGAGCCAAGGCTGCATCCGCGAGTGCTCAAACCACCCCTCTGCTCCTCCCGCAGCCACCGCCCCGCTCCCTCTCCTCTCGCCTACGCGCGAATCGACGAAAAGGCCGCCGCCGTCCGCCACGACCGCCATGGCCGCCTCCGCGTCAAGCGCGAGCTAGGTGAGCCCGCGCACCAATTCCTCCCGCGCAAACTCCCCCCCCCCGCATCTTCCCCTAACCCCGCTTCCCTTAGGCTGCAGCCAAACGCCGGGAATTTGGAGAAGGAGCCGCCGCTGTCGTCCTGTCCCGCCACCTCGCCGTCGCGACCCCCTCACCGGCCTCCCTCTACGCCGCACGTCACCACGCCGTCGATCCCCACCCTCGGGTGAAGCTCTCCGGCGAAACCCCTCTCCCTCTCGGGCCGACCGCCGTCCGCCGAAGCCCGCGCCGCCTCTGTTCAAAATTTGCCTTGTGGCATTTTTGTAAAATGTGCGAACTTTATTGCATTTTTGAAAATCCATATCTTTCGATTGAAAAGCCCGAAAATTTCAAACTAAAATGTTTTGGAAACTACAAAACTTGTACTTTCAGAAAAGTAACATTAGCTTGTAAGACCATTTTCATATTTTTACAAAAGTGTTGATAGTCAATCGATGAAAACTCACTTAAGGCATAACTTTAAAAATATAAATGCAAATTGGATGCCACTTGGACAGAGCCCGCATCCGACCACCCGTGAATTTATGGCATCTGGAAAATCTACATTGCATTGCATATTTTTCAAGTCATGGCATTCTCTGTATTTAATTTCTAATTAAATCTATATCAATTTTTTTAGCATGAAACTTGGTAAATCCACTCATCATAGTCCTGTACACGTGCATAAAATCCCATGTTTAATTTGAGCATGCTAAATAGTTATTTTTGCTGCCCTTTGATTAATTCAAGAAAGGATTAATTTCAGCATCTATAATATGGTTTTATGTTCCTAGGTATTACATTTTTGCATGTCAATGTAAATTTCACTCTCCATAATGTTTCTTAGTCCCTCATAGTAGGTTTAGTGAGATGTTTCCGTTAAATTCATGTATGTATTAATTTGTAAGCAAGTTCTTAACTTAGGTTTACATCTTCATCGTATGTGGTAATAATCGTCACTTAAACCCTAAATTGCATCAGTTTGCATTTAAACTTTATTCATCATTTCAAATGTGAACATTTGAGTTGTTCACAGCATTCATGTACTCCTGGGTGAAACCATTACTTGTCCATATTGAGGCCACACTTAGTAATTTAATTAACCCCATTAAAGAGAGCAATTTATGTATCTATGCATACTAGAAATTCCCCGAAGCTAAGTTCTACTAAACTTGTTCATGTGCATTCATGCAAAACAGCACCTATTAATTACCATCATCATCAACCTTGTATTCATGTTACTTATGCATGGCATTTCATTCACTAGGTGACGACGTCGAATTGATTCCGTCGGAAGAAGCCATCGCTACTCTCAACGCTTGTGAAGCTAGTACTAACTTAGATCACTCTCAAGGCAAGCCCCGGTGCATCCCTATTATTTTGAAATTGCTTTCTTTTATCACTATATTAAGGATGATGATTGTGCATTTACGTTCTAGGAGTTGATTGGAAATCCACGTGCATAATTTTTCCCTATATGCCCTATGTAGAAAATGTGTCATATCCTCGATAGAAATGCTATGCCTTGCTTATGGAGTCTACATTAGAATGGGATACTCACCTATGGCTTATGATTATACTTGAATATGATGAATTGATTAAAATTGAGAACACCCCATTGTGGCTCCACGAACAAGTTTGAGTTGTGTACCACTTGCATACCTTTATTATCGGGATTGGTAAACCTACGTAGCTTGTGAATTGTAAAGTGGGCCGGATATCTCACCGACCCGGAGGTGATGTGTATGGCACGGTGGTTGCACGAGTTGAGGACCGTTGGAGAGTACACGGGTTAAACCTTGGGCACGTCGTTGAACGGGTCGCAAGGTGGATGTGTACTCGGGGTCGGTGGCCCCGTGTTTTGCTTTATGATGAACTCGCGAACGGTGGCCATACGTGTTCTTAAATGATGCGTATGTCGTGCATTTGGGTCCTCTGCAGAAAGTAATAATTTGATAATTATCGCCGTTTCCTCTCGATTAATAAGTATCACTTGTTTCGAAGCAGTTTACAATGTTTAGTAAGAGGAAAAGAATGAGAAGCTCGCTGCTTTATATTGATATCAATTTGTGTTGCAAATTCTTGTATCGCTGCTAGAACCCTATTAATTTGGCTAAATCATAAAAGTGCCAACCTAATTAGCATAGGCCCGTTTTATGGAAAATGCCAAGTTAAACCGGTCTAGGCCCGTGCATCTAGGTGTCGGTCTTAGATGGCCAAATTTGACGGGTAAGACTTGCGGAGTATGCTAGATACTCGGGCTTTGCCACTACATGTGTATTTTTCGGGATTCCCGCAAGCCGGGTTTTGCGATTGTTGTGCTAAGGTTGTGTGGGATGGAGAGGAACCCAAAGTGGGGACCATTGAATGGGTTCCTAGCTCTCCGACCCATGATGAGTGAGCCATGACCTAGGCCGGCATGGTTCACATAATGTCGGGGAGAAAGATTAGCGCTGCCATGCGGCAGCACCTAGACCCACTTAATGAGGAGTTTGCACTTGAAACACAAAGCCACGTTAGCGGGACGAGGCTGGTTCCACCCCCATACGACCCCGCCGGGAAACAGGTCGACGGATGACGAACTCGACCTTGTCCGCCTTACTCGAGGAGGTCCGCCTCGCACGACCTTGTCCTCGCTCGAGCCTCGAGCTCGACCTCCGAGCTCGACCACCAGCCGCATTAACTCCACCTACTCCGGCGCCCACGTGGGTGCTACTCGGCAATCATTGATGAGAACTCGCGCCCCATCCCTCCTTTCACCGCCACCTGCTCCCGTGAGGTCACGCCGATGGGATGCGCCGTCCCCGTAGCCTTACGAGTTGGCGAGGACCGAAGACTCCGGGAATAGCCATCATCCTCCGACGTACGATGGTACGATCTTCCCTGTCATGCCCGTCGACAGGTGTAGCTCGAGGTCGGGCTCGAGCTACCCTCCCGCACGACCTGCACCAGCAAGCTTGAGGCTTGAACGAGCTGCCCCCGACCTCGACCTTGGGCTCGCCATCAATGCGTTTGACGAGAGAAGGACGGGGATGGCATGTCCCCTCCAACCGCTCCGCCGGGGCACCGCCCATGATTCCGCCGGGCACGGAACACTCCATCGTGACGCAGCGAGCTACAGGAGCGACGTGACCGCCCGGTCAACCAACTCAAGTACGCGCGAGGAAGAAGACCGACGGGATAGCACGAAGCGATCGGACGGGTCCACGACCATCCTCTCTCTCTCGCTCTCTCTCCTGTAACTCAAGCTTCACCCCCGTGACTATAAAGGGGTAGAGTCTCTCTCATACTCACGGACACACAAGCTCACACGCTCCCAAAAACACGCATCACACATACAACGACGCACGTTCGCCACACGGGACTTGGAGCGCGCTCCTCTCCCACCATCTCTCGTACACCTTTGTTCAATTGACGCAAGGAACACGAGCACCGCGACACCACTCCCGCTGAACGTAGGGAGCTTTCCCGAACCTGCCTAAATCCCTCGTGTCTTCCCTTGTGTACCATCCAGCCAATAACGCGCAGCCCCGGGACAATTTGAACTAGCCGATGGTTCGAACGCCGACGGTTGGCGCGCCGAGTAGAGGGACCGTTGCGCGTTTTCGTTGATTTTTCTCCCTTCTCATGGCACGGATGGCCAGCTCCGAGCTTTCCTTCGGGCCCCCGGCACCACGGTGCACTTTGGGTGCCTGGATTTTGTTTCCACCGACCAGCGGACGCTGGTACACGCCGAGTCGCCGGCGTCGGCGGCCTCCACGGCCACTCGCGTCTCTGCGAAGCGACGGTCCCTCGGCAGCTGGCAGCCGCGGCGTGACACCGAGGTTGTGCTTTCGTGCAGCCACGCTTCCCATCAAGCGCTCCCTCGGGGCCAATAGGCCCCATGATTGGAGAATTCGTAGTGATGGTCATCCATCCTTCCGAGTCTTTCTTCGACCTCCCCGATGTGGGGGAGGAGGAAGACTCGGACCAGGGTAGCGATGATGAATATTACGGCCCCGCCCGTGAATGGAACATGGTGCATGCTGTAGGAGCGGGCGCACGGAGCGAAGCAAGACCGGCGCGTCGAGCCCGGCGCTGCGGGAACTCCGGCGACGCAGCGTGCACACACCTGCACCGTCGGGCGGGGACGATTTGCGGGCTCGGCTTCGGGCCGAGAAACCGGAGTTGGAGGAAGCTCGCCGCGGCCTCGTGGAGGAGGCAGCGGCGGTAGAGCGGGAGCTAGAACAGCAGCGATAGCACGCAGAGTGCAACGCGCGTCAAAGGGCTTACCGCGTCCACCAACGGATCGCCAACGATGAAGGCGGCACATACCAGCATTTCCCTCGTACCGGTCGGAACGTCGCCACGGCAGCGGCGTTGCTGCAAACCCTCCCCTTGCAGCCAACTCCGGAAGCACAGCGAGTTCGGAGGGAGATGGCCGCGCTCCTCGCCAAGGCGGCGGAGCGGCACGCCGAAAGCTCACGGCGGCGCGCGGCCCTGTCAAACCAGCGAGCCGGCGACAGCCGTCATACCTCCTAGGCAGGAGGTTCGGTACACGCTACGTGCGATAGCCCGCACGGCCGGGCCAACCCGATGCAAGGCATTCGGTGCACTCTCCCAGCGGTGCTGCGCGCGATGCGCGCTCAACCCTCAACGCGCGGCGACGCGCTCGGGATGACGCGGGCTAATTGCTCGGCGTGGCGGCCGGGGCGACGTTGAGCACGACCGGAGCCGGAGCCCGGACCCACCGGGGCCTAGGGTTTTCACTTCCGCCATTCGGGGGCGACCTTCCCGCCGCATTTCCGTCCGCCGACGACGGTTGCTAAGTACGAGGGGGAGTCGAATCCCTCCCTCTCGGCTGGAGGACTATCGCCTTGCATATCGGGCGGGCGGCGCGAATGATGATCTTGCCATCATTCAAAATTTGCCACTCGTATCTCGCCGACTCGGCGCGAAGTTGGCTAGAGCATCCGCCCGCAAACCGGATACGTTCGTGGGTCGACCTACGAGAGGTATTCGTGGCTAAGTTTTAGGCCACGTGTGCCCGCCCGGGCATCCCCGGGAGTTGAAAAACGGTCGGCAAAAGCCGAACGAGCCACTTGGGGACTACATTCGGTGTTTCTCCCGGCAATGCAACGAACTTCCCCACGTCGTCGACGCGGACGTCATGGGAGCGTTCCTCTCCGGAACAAACTGCGAGGCTCTCGTTCACGAGCCGGGGCGAAGCTACCCGCGAAGGCTCGAGAGCTCCTCGACATCGCCACAAGCCACGCTTCGGGCGAAGAGGCGGTCGGAGCCCTCCTCCATCGAGATGCCCCCGAGAACGGGAAGGGCAAGCGGGCCGACGGAAACGCCGGCGGAGGCCCCTCCGGCTCCAAGCCCAACAATAAGAACAAATCAAGGTCGAACGACGGCCCCATGGTGGCCGCAACCGAGAAGAAGGGCGGAAAGCAGCCCAACAAAGACCCACCGAACCACTTCGAGAAGAAGTGGAACGGGCGGTGCCCCAACCACGAGTTCCCCATCAAGCACCCGATGAAGGACTGCTCGCCGATGAAGAAGTTCGTCACGCAGCAGGGGAGGAGGAGGCGCCCCCAACCGGAGCAACGAGGAGAACGCCGTAGTCGAGGGTGACGCCGGTGACGAGGAAGGCGAGGGCTACCCCCAAGCGGAGGGGTGTCCGATGACATTCGCGAGCTCCGACACTCCGTCAAGCTCGAGCGCCGTGACGCCTTCGCCGCGGAACCTGCGACCCGGCTTACCTCGGGTGGTCGGAGTTGCCGGTCGCTTTCGACCGCGCTAATCATCCGGCGCGAGTCCCACGACCGGGTCGATACCCGCTCGTGGTCGACCCCATCATCGGCAAGACGCGCCTCACCAAGGTGCTCATGGATGGAGGCAGCGGCCTCAACATCCTCTACGCCGACGTCCTCGATGCCATGGGCATCGAGCGCTCGCGCATTCGCCCCAACGGTTCGCCGTTCCACGGCGTCGTTCCGGAACGCAAGCTGTTCCCATCGGGCGGATCGATCCGCCCGTCACGTTTGGGACTCCTTCGAACTTTCGAACGGAGACCCTCACGTTCGAGGTGGTTGGATTCCTTGGAGTCTACCACGCCATCCTCGAGCAGCCGTGTTACGCGAAGTTCATGGCCGTCCCGAACTATGTCTACCCGAAGCTCAAGATGCCCGGGCCGAAGGGAGTCATCACGATCGGCGCGTCCTTCCGGGACGCCTACCGATGCGACGTCGACAAGCCGTGATCCGGCGTCGACACACCGGCTTCCACCACCGAGCTGGCGGTCATCGGGGAGCAGGTCGTCGAGGATCCTCCGCAAGTGAGCCGCAAGGCGGCCTCGTTCGAGCCGGCGGAGGGCACCAAGGAGGTTGTCCTCGACCTTGAGGGTGACGAGAAGAAGACGGTGCACATAGGCACCTCCCTCTCTCCTAAATAGGAAAGCGCGCTCGTCGACTTCCTCCGCGCAAGCACCGACGTCTTCGCGTGGAAACCCTCGGACATGCCGGGAATACCAAGGGAAGTCGCCGAGCACTCCTTGCACGTCGGGCCGGGCTCCAAGCCGGTGAAGCAACGCTTGCGCCGCTTCGACGAGGAGAAGCGCAAGGCAATTGGTGAGGAGATTGCGAAGCTTCTAGCGGCGGGTTCATCAAGGAGGTGTATCATCCGGAGTGGTTAGCTAATCCTGTTCTTGTACGAAAAAGAATGGGAAATGGAGAATGTGTGTTGATTATACTAGCTCTGAATAAGGCCTGTCCCAAGGATCCTTTTCCTTTACCACGCATCGACCAAATAGTAGACTCGACCTCCGGATGCGAAACTCTTTGGTTTCTAGATGCGTACTCCGGGTACCATCGAGATAGCGCTCGACGAATCCGACCAACTCGCAACATCCTTCATCACGTCGTTCGGCTCATACTGCTACACCACGATGTCGTTCGTCTCAAGAACGTTGGTGCCACGTACTAGAGGTTCGTCCAAAAGTGCTTCGACTATCTCATCGGAGACATCGTCAAAGCCTACGTGGACGACATCATCGCAAAGTCTAGGAAGGCCGACCAACTCGTGGTCGACCCCGAGCGCTTGTTCGCCAAGCTACGCGAGAATGGCGTTAAGCTCAACCCCGAGACGTGCATCTTAGGGGTCCCGCGGGGGATGCTATTGGGCTTCATCGTCTCGGAGCGTGGCATCAAAGCAAACCCGAAGAAGATCTCCGCCATCGAGCACATGGGTCGGATTGAAAACCTAAAGGGGGTGCAGCGACTTACGGGGTGCTCGGCAGCACTCGGCCGCTTTATCTCGCGCCTCGGAGAAAGAGCCCTTCCGCTCTACAAGCTCCTCAAGAGCGACGTAAAGCGTGTTCAGCTAACCCCCGGTCTTAACCCCACCATCCCTAGGTGAGCGACTCCTCCTCTATGTCGCGGCAACCACTTAGGTCGTCGGCGCTGCCGTCGTGGTCGAGCGGGAGAAGGAGGGACACGTGCTCAAGGTACAACATCCCGTCTACTACGTCGGTGAGGTGCTCTCCGATTCGAAGACAAGGTACCTCAAGGTCCTCGGGATCCTCTACTCCGTGATGGTCGCCGGGCGCAAGCTACGCCACTACTTCGACGCGCACTCGATAACCGTGGTAAGCTCGTTTCCTTTGCACGACATCATTGAAAACGAGGAGTCCGCGGGCAAAGTCGCCAAATGGGCTCTCGAGCTAATGGGGCACGACATCACCTACGTGCCTTAAACGGTGATAAAGTCCAAAGTGCTCGTCGACTTCATCGCGGAGTGGACGGAGACTTAGTTGCCACCCGCGCCGCTGGACCAGAAGTACTTGGGTCATGTACTTCGACGGGTCGCCGATGCGCGACGGAGCGGGCGTCGGGCTCGTTTTCGTCTTGAGGTACGCCATTCGGTTACACTTTTCAGCTTTGAACAATGTAGCCGAGTATGAGGCTTTAGTTAATGGCCTCAAGACTGCTATCGAGCTCCTGATCAAACGGCTTGAGAACCGCGGGACTCGCGGCTAGTCATCGATCGGGTGATGAAAGAGTCAAGCTGTCGGAACGACACGGCGATACTCTATCACCGGGAAGTGCGAAAGCTCGAGGAGAAGTTCGATGGCCTCGAGCTCAAGCACATTCCTCGACGACTTAATGAGGCGGCGGACTCGGCGGCTAAGATGGCTTCCAACCGGAAATTGATCCCACCGGGCGTCTTCGCTAACGACCGGTTCCGGCCGTCCGCCCATCCTCCCGACCCTCCTAAAGACGATGGAGGGCTCGTCAAGGCGGACTCGGGGGCTGCCCCGAGTGCCGACCTCAACCCCAAGGAACACTCGAGCCCAAATGAGGGCTCGGGGGCTAATTCTCCGCCGACGGATGGAGAGGTTGTGGAAATCGATGCACCGACGGCCGGCGTGTCGAGTCTTAAACTCGGCACTAGAACTAACCGGTCCCCCACGAGCGTGGAATTCGATGGTGCAACACAAGGATCACATAAGAACACACGATTTTAGACAGGTTACGGCCTCTCGATGGAGAGTAATACCCTACGTCCTGTGTGTCATGTATTGCCTTTAGCAGATTGCTAATTACAAGATCTCGAGATAGTTTTCGGGGCTCCTGCGCCGCCTTATATATCCGGGAGAGCTAGGGTTACATACGAGTCCTAATCGATTACATCGATTACATATGTGGAGACTTTATCTAGCTTTCCTTATTAATTCGAGTCCTAATAGATTACAAATTGCTCCTTTACTTGTTTCTCAAGTCATCATACGTCGGTCTTGATACCCGCCTTATCTTCATGCCATTATATGGAATCTTCTTGTTATTCAGATCGAGTCGGGGACCGATCTGTTGCCAGCCTTATCTTCATTGATTTGTTAGCGTGTCTTTAATTATCCATTCCTTTATCATCTGTATACCCATTAGGCAAGTATACGACAGCAGCCCCAGAGTAATTTTTAATTTGACCTTGATTAAGACCGACCAGTCTTACGCATGTTGGTCTTGATTCCATGGTAAAATTAAAAAGAACTCTAATCTGCTGCAATGTTTCTTCTTTCTTCAAGACGCTTCAAAAAGCCCAAAAAATCGGTATTTTTATCCTCCATATCACCTAATTAGGTAGCCAGGCATGAAAAATATTTTTCTTCCGGTGCACCGATTAGGTGCACCCAATTGGGTATAGCCCCGACTCTTGGATCATATGAACTCCTTTCAAATAATGCAAGAGTCTACTAGTTGATTCTTCATTATTCCTTTCGATTTCCATTCTTTTCCTCTTCCCGAAATCTCTATAGACCGCTCTTATACATGGTGCAGCGGTCGGGTGCACCTAATTAGGTATAGCCCCCGACTCTTGTATCATTTGAGGATCGCAAAGAATGCAAGAGTCTTTCCTGAGAGACTGCTTCATTATTTTCCATCAAATCATATTTCTTCAGCAATTTATGCCAAGATCACATTTTTCGGACCAGGTCGAACCGGTCATACCGCATATCCTTTTAAGATTTATTCCCATATCAATGCTACGATTGCTTAAATCAGTCTTATCTTTAACGTATTTAGTTAATTTTAACTAAGAAGCAAAATCCTGGTTGATCGGACCAGTTTATTCCCCATATTCTCACATCGACTCGAGTCTCCAAGGCCTATAATCAGCCGGATAATTAACACCCATAGCCTAAGGCATCCATTAACATTGAGTTAGGCAAGATCTAACTCTTTCATACCGCCAAATTGCGAAATTTGGCATTATATTAATCCAATATCTGAAAATTTCATATTTCGGATTGCTTTTTATTCACGAGAAAAATTTCTCACGACCGTAATAATCACGGTAACTTATCCTTATGGCCGTTAGCTCGGGTACTTATAAAAGGAACCAAAAGGTCGACCTAGGTCAAACCCATTCCCGAAGATCCATACGCGCCCGCCATACACCCTTGTTCTTCGGACATCACGATCATTGCTCTTCCTTTCTGCATAAACCAATCTCGGGTTTTCCTTCTCCATCCCTTAAGATGGGCAAGAAGAAATCTGCCTCCAATCCTACTTCGTCATCTTACGCTCCCCGCAGCCGACTTCCTTTCGACATTCAAGATTTGGGCAGTAGCAAAATTGCGAGACATCGCTTAATGAAGCGGTTCTCGATGGATATCTTCTCCCTCAACCTATTCTGAATTGAAGTGTCCCTACCCCCGGCCAAATCCCATGGAGAATAGACGACTCCCAACATTTAGTTTTCAAATCTTTTTCCTTCGTGGTCTTGATCTTCCCTACTTGCTCCTTTTTAGGGGGCTACTCTTCTTCTATGAATGGGAGTTAGTAAATCTAAACCCAAATTCCATCCTTCGGATCGCTTTTTTCATCCATCTTTGTGAGGCTTTCCTCGGAATCTGCCCTCATTTTAAGCTTTTCCAATACCTTTTTCAAATCCGCCCGCTTCCTCGGCCTTGGCCTCTAAGACCGCTTCCTCAACCTTGGCCTCTAAGACCGCTACGCCACAATTTACGTAATAGTGGCTTTGCGCTCCATCTTAATAGATCGCTTATTCGAGTACTTGAAGGAAAACACCGAGGCGGAACCGCTTGTCTCGATGATCCCGGTCCGGCTAACTCATCCGCGGCAGAATTATTTCCGTGCGAGTATATGAGAAAATCGCAGGCCATCGAATTTGTCTTCAAGCTTCCCGACTTCCTGACGATATGATAGGTGTAGAGTGCCCGATCTTTCGGTGAGTGTAGATAATTTCGATTGGTGGACGTTGACCCTCACGATCCGACTACGACGAGCAAGCCCGAAGCGCCAATGCAATCGCTGAACCAACTTCCGATGGTTATTGAACCTGCGGTTAAACAAATTCAACCTGATCACGAGGATCAATTCTTGCAAGCAATCGAAGAACAAGCAAGAATAAGAGGCGAGCAATCCGATGTATTGCACGAAGGTGGAGTTCGAATTCAACGTCGAAGGGACGGAATGTATAGCTAGGCTAATACTAAAACAAAACTCAAGTCCGAAATAAAAGAGAGTCTCTATCTAAATAGGGGGGAGGGGGCGGCGCGTGAACGGTGCCCGTGGGTGCTGTAGCGCGGCCGGTGCCCAACCCTAGTCTCCCATATGGGCCTCTTGTTGGCCCATCCTCTAGTCTTCGGCCCAAAGTTCTTTAACGGTATGACGAAGCTCAATTCTCTTGCACGGGCCGAGTAATTGGACCGGAATACGTCGTCTTGATGAGAGGGCTTCCATCTTGACGGCCCACTAGAGGGGCGCGGCTGGGGAGGCGCACCGGCTTGGAGTGGGGCGTCGTCGTTCGTCGTCGTTCGTTCGTCGTCGTTCGTCGTCGTATGTACGTCGTTGATGTCCTCATCATCCTCCCCTTCTTGAAGTGAAGTCGTCCTCGACGGCAACTCATCATCCTCGCCCAAGTATGGTTTCAAATCTGCAACATTAAAACTCGTGGAAACACCAAACTCCATGGGCAAGTCAAGAACATAAGCATTATCGTTAATCTTGGTTAGCACTTTAAAAGGACCAACAGCACGAGGCATCAATTTAGAACGACGCAAAGTTGGAAATCTATCTTTACGCAAGTGCAACCAAACCAAATCACCGAGGTTCAAAAGAAACATGTTTTCGACCTTTACTACCAGCAACTTGATACTTTTTATTAGCAACAGCAATGTTTTGTTGGGTTTCTTCATGCAATTGTTTCATGTGATCAATATGAGCAAGAGCATCAACATTTGGTTCATCTTCGAGCATCAATAGCAAACAAATCAATAGGTGCCCTAGGAACATAGCCATAAACAACCTCAAAAGGACACATCTTGGTGGCAGAATGTGTAGCACGATTATAAGCAAATTCAACATGAGGTAAACAATCTTCCCAACGTCTCAAATTTTTATCAAGAACAGCTCTAAGCATAGCGGACAAAGTTCTATTTACTACCTCGGTTTGCCCATCGGTTTGAGGATGACAAGTAGTACTAAACAGCAGCTTAGTTCCTAGTTTATTCCAAAGAGAACGCCAAAAATGACTAAGAAACTTAGCATCACGATCGGAGACAATTGTTTTAGGAATTCCATGCAATCTAACAATCTCGCTAAAGAACAATGCAGCAATATTAGAGGCATCATCGGTTTTATGACATGGTATAAAGTGAGCCATTTTAGAGAAGCGATCAACAACCACAAAAATACTTGTCCCTCCCCTTCTTAGTTCTAGGCAATCCCAAAACAAAATCCATCGAAATATCATGCCAAGGAGAAGAGGGGACTGGCAAGGGCATATACAAACCATGATTACCCAAACGAGACTTAGCCTTCGACATGTAGTACGGCGTGCAACAAGGCGCTCAACATCACGAGCGCATCCGTGGCCAAAAGAAGTGGTCAGCCAACACCTCATGCGTCTTGAAAACGCCAAAGTGACCCATAAGACCACCTCCATGCGCCTCCTGCAACAACAAAAGACGAACCGAACCAAGCTGGAATACACAGCTTGTTAGCACGAAACGAGGAACCCATCCTGCATATGAAATTTGCCCCAAGGTTTGCCATCCTTACAATGCACCATAATATCATGAAAATCAGCATCATTCACATATTGATCTTTCAAAGCTTGCAAACCAAAAATTTTAAAGTCTAGTTGGGACAGCATCGTATAACGACGAGACAAAGCATCAGCAATCACATTTTCCTTCCCGTTTTTATGTTTAATGATGTACGGAAAAGATTCAATGAATTCAACCCATTTAGCATGACGACGGTTCAGATTAGTTTGGGTTCTAATATGTTTCAAAGCCTCATGATCAGAATGAATAATAAACTCGCGAGGCCATAAATAATGCTGCCATGTTTGCAAAGTTCTCACTAAAGCATAAAGTTCTTTATCATAAGTGGAATATTTAAGAGCAGCACCACTTAACTTCTCACTAAAATAAGCAATGGGTTTATGATCTTGCAACAAAACAGCACCCAAACCAATTCCACTAGCATCACATTCCAATTCAAACACTTTATCAAAATTAGGCAATTGCAAGAGAGGAGCATGGGTTAACCGTTCCTTTAAAGTGTTGAAGGCAAATTCTTGTGGTGCACCCCACTCAAATGGCGCACCCTTCTTGGTCAACTCGTGCAACGGTGCAGCGATGGTGCTAAAATCCTTCACAAAACGACGATAGAAACCTGCAAGACCAAGAAAACTGCGAACTCGTGTAACTGTCGTCGGTTGAGGCCAACTTTGTATGGCGTCCACCTTGTTGCCATCTACCTCAATTCCCTGCGAAGTGACAACATATCCAAGAAACGAAACACGTTGCGTGCAAAAAGTGCATTTTTCCATGTTACCAAACAAGTCGAGCAGCACGCAAAGCATCAAAAACAGCACGCAAGTGATCTAAATGCTCATTCATGGATTTGCTGTATATAAGAATATCATCAAAGTAGACAACAACAAAGATTCCAATGAAAGGTCTAAGAACTTCATTCATTAAGCGCATGAAAGTGCTAGGAGCATTAGACAAACCAAACGGCATAACCAACCATTCATACAAGCCAAATTTAGTTTTAAAAGCCGTTTTCCATTCATCTCCTAATTTCATTCTAATCTGATGGTAACCACTACGCAAATCCACCTTAGAGAAAATTGTGGCACCACTAAGTTCATCAAGCATATCATCAAGGCGTGGTATAGGATATCGATAACGAATTGTAATATTGTTAATTGCGCGACAATCTACACACATACGCCATGAACCATCCTTTTTAGGGACAAGCAAAACAGGAACCGAACAAGGACTAAGAGACTCACGAATGTAACCTTTGTCAAGCAATGCTTGCACTTGACGCTGAATTTCTTTCGTCTCTTCAGGATTTGTGCGGTACGGAGCGCGATTAGGGAGCTGTGCGCCTGGAATGAGATCAATTTGATGTTCTATGCCACGAATTGGAGGAAGTCCTGGTGGCAATTCAGCGGGAAACACATCTTTGTAGTCCTGCAAAAGGTTAGCAACAGCAGGAGGAATATGCAACATAGGCGCCTCATCTAGTGAAACAAGCATACGAGAGCAAACAAGCGCATAGCAAGGCAGATTAGCATCATGTAACTCATCAAAATCAGCACGTGTAGCAAGCAAGATAGGATTACTCAATTTAATCTCAGGTTGAACAGGTGCAATAGGAGGTGATTTAAGCAATTTTGCAGCTTTTGCCGCTCTAGCCATATCATCTTTTAAAACTTGTTCAGGTGTCATAGGATGAATAACAATTTTCTGACCCTTAAACATGAAAGAATAATAATTGGAACGACCATGGTGAAGACTATCAACATCATATTGCCAAGGACGACCAAGCAACAAAGAGCATGCTTCCATTGGAACAACATCACAATCCACAAAATCAGAATAGGCACCAAGAGAGAAAGGAACACGTACCGAGCGCGTTACCTTTATTTTACCGCCATCATTCAGCCACCGAACGTGATAGGGATGTGGATGCTTCCTTGTTGGCAATGCCAACTGCTCCACCAATGTTAGACTAGCCAAATTGTTGCAACTGCCACCGTCAATGATTATGCGAATCGCTCTTTCTTGCACAACGCCTTTGATATGAAAAATGTTGTGGCGCTGGTTCTTCTCATCCTGAACGACCTGTGTACTAAGAACACGCTGCACAACAAGATTTGCATACCTGTCGGCGGCACTAGAGTCGACATGAAGCTCCGCATTATCTGCATGGTTAGCAACAAGAGAATGTGGAACATCTTCGGAATCACTAGCGGAAGAATACTCACCATCATCACGAATCAGCATTGTTCGCTTATTTGGACAATCACGAAAAACATGGCCAAACCCTTTGCAGCGGTGACACCGAATGTCACGAGCTCGTCCGGACGACGAAGAAGGCGTGGTCGAGGCAGGCTTTGCCGGCGGCGCGCTAGACTTGGACGACGAAGAGTGGTCGCGCGCTGTTGTGGATGGCACCGTGGTCGACGACGTGTGGTCGCGCGATGTGGAAGAAGGAGGCGCCGACCGTGGGGCTGAAGTACGTCTTGGACCCTGCAAAAGTGTTAGTTCTTGACGAAGATCGTCGTCCCTGCACTTCACGTTCAGCTTTACAAGCATATTCAAATAAGGTGGTCATATCATTGTAATCCTTATAATCAAGAATGTCCTGAATTTCACGATTTAACCCACCCCTAAAACGAGCCATAGCAGCATCCTCCTGTTCAACTAAACCACAGCGAATCATACCCTTTTGCAAAGCTTGATAATAATCCTCTACGGAAAGCGAACCTTGTTGAAAACGCTGCATTTGATTAAGCAAATCTCTAGCAAAATATGATGGGACAAAACGGTGACGCATGGCTGTTTTTAACTCTGCCCAAGTGGCTGGAATATTATCAGGATATTTTTGTGTATACTCACGCCACCAAATTAAAGCAAACTCAGTAAACTCACTAATAGCAGCCTTAACTTGTAAATTAGCAGGAATATCATGGCATGCAAACTTTTGTTCAACTTCTAATTCCCAATCAAGATAAGCAGCAGGATCATATTTGCCATTAAAAGTAGGAATCTTAAATTTAATTCTGGCAAAGGAATCATTAGGAGGAATACGTACTCTACGAGCACGACCGCGACGATTGTCGTCGTCCTGCTCGGTGTCGGCGCTCGTAGTCACGTGTAGTCCGTAACTCCGCGAGCTGCGTCGTCACTCGTCCTAAGCTGCGTCGTCATGGTCTCAAGACGTGTCAAAATCGTCTCGAGTGTAGTGTGGGCAGCCGTATCAGCGAGGTCGAGCTGATCAAAACGTGCATTCGACGACCGGATCGTCGAATCAAGTCGCTCGTGCATCGGCTTCATGTCACTCGTGAGGCCATCAACCTGCACCTGGACATCCGGGATGGAGGGCGCCTCCGACTTCGAGCCTGGTTCTGTCATAGCAACACAAGCAAAAACCAAACAACCACAAAAATAGCCTACGACGAGAGGTTTAATGGTGGATGAAAAGCCTCAATCGGAAAGCTGTTATCAAACTCTTACTCGTTCTTACCAAGCGCGCAAGTGAACCGCAACCACGGGTAAAACCGGTGGAAGATTGGAGGAGCGATTGCCCGGTGAAACGATACCTGCTCGTAGTAGAAAATTTGTGGAGCTAGGAGGCTGCACTCAATTCAAGGGTTAGCACAAGTCAATCAATAATTGCAAAGCTGAATAATGGTGCTAAACGCAAAATGATTGCTGCCGGCACAAGTGTAGACGAAAAGGTGAAGTGAAAAGAAAGAGGAGAAAACAAAGGTCGACGAAGGAAAATAAGAAAGGAGAGTACCACGCAAAAGAACCGACGAGGCTGAAACGGAGAAGGAGTGTGGCGACTCTTGGAACCTCGGCTCACCCCTTTTTTTGTTGTCAATTTTTTGTTTTGTTTTTTTTTTCTGTTTTCCCTTTTTTGCAGTTGTTTTTTTTTGTTTTTTGTTTTTTTTTTTTTCACGGGGCGAACCTCAAAAACTGATTATATGAACAAGAGGAACAAAATGACCAAGTCACCACACACACTTTTTCCGGAGAGAGCAGGGGTAAAACGGTAATTAAAAGATCACATTTCCATCAAATCATATTTCTTCAGCAATTTATGCCAAGATCACATTTTTCGGACCGGTCGAACCAGTCATACCGCATATCCTTTTAAGATTTATTCCCATATAAATGCTACGGATCGCTTAAATCAGTCTTATCTTTAACGTATTTAGTTAATTTTAACTAAGAAGCAAAATCCTGGTTGATCGGACCAGTTTATTCCCCATATTCTCACATCGACTCGAGTCTCCAAGGCCTATAATCAGCCGGATAATTAACACCCATAGCCTAAGGCATCCATTAACATTGAGTTAGGCAAGATCTAACTCTTTCATACCGCCAAATTGCGAAATTTGGCATTATATTAATCCAATATCTGAAAATTTCATATTTCGATCGCTTTTTTATTCACGGAAAAATTTCTCACGACCGTAATAATCACGGTAACTTATCCTTATGGCCGTTAGCTCGGGTACTTATAAAAGGAACCAAAAGGTCGACCTAGGTCAAACCCATTCCCGAAGATCCATACGCGCCCGCCATACACCCTTGTTCTTCGGACATCACGATCATTGCTCTTCCTTTCTGCATAAACCAATCTCGGGTTTTCCTTCTCCATCCCTTAAGATGGGCAAGAAGAAATCTGCCTCCAATCCTACTTCGTCATCTTCCGCTCCCCGCAGCCGGCTTCCTTTCGACATTCAAGATTTGGGCAGTAGCAAAATTACCGAGACATCGCTTAATGAAGCGGTTCTCGATGGATATCTTCTCCCTCAACCTATTCTGAATTGAAGTGTCCCTACCCCCGGCCAAATCCCATGGAGAATAGACGACTCCCAACATTTAGTTTTCAAATCTTTTTTCCTTCGTGGTCTTGATCTTCCCCTATCGCTCCTTTTTAGGGGGCTACTCTTCTTCTATGAATGGGAGTTAGTAAATCTAAACCCAAATTCCATCCTTCGGATCGCTTTTTTCATCCATCTTTGTGAGGCTTTCCTCGGAATCTGCCCTCATTTTAAGCTTTTCCAATACCTTTTTCAAATCCGCCCGCTTCCTCGGCCTTGGCCTCTAAGACCGCTTCCTCAACCTTGGCCTCTAAGACCGCTTCGCCACAATTTCGTAATAGTGGCTTTGCGCTCCATCTTAATAGATCGCTTATTCGAGTACTTGAAGGAAAACACCAGGCGGAACCGCTTGTCTCGATGATCCCGGTCCGGCTAACTCATCCGCGAGCAGAATTATTTCCGTGCGATATATGAGAAAATCGCAGGCCATCGAATTTGTCTTCAAGCTTCCCGACTTCCCGACGATATGATAGGTGTAGAGTGCCCGATCTTTCGGTGAGTGTAGATAATTTCGATTGGTGGACGTTGACCCTCACGATCCGACTACGACGAGCAAGCCCGAAGCGCCAATGCAATCGCTGAACCAACTTCCGATGGTTATTGAACCTGCGGTTAAACAAATTCAACCCGATCACGAGGATCAATTCTTGCAAGCAATCGAAGAACAAGCAAGAATAAGAGGCGAGCAATCCGATGTATTGCACGAAGGTGGAGTTCGAATTCAACGTCGAAGGGACGGAATGTATAGCTAGGCTAATACTAAAACAAAACTCAAGTCCGAAATAAAAGAGAGTCTCTATCTAAATAGGGGGAGGGGGCGGCGCGTGAACAGTACCCGTGGGTGCCGTAGCGCGGCCGGTGCCCAACCCTAGTCTCCCATATGGGCCTCTTGTTGGCCCATCCTCTAGTCTTCCGGCCCAAAGTTCTTTAACGAGATGACGAAGCTCAATTCTCTTGCACGGGCCCGAGTAATTGGACCGGAATACGTCGTCTTGATGAGAGGGCTTCCATCTTGACGGCCCACTAGAGGGGCGCGGCTTGGGGAGGCGCACCGGCTTGGAGTGGGGCGTCGTCGTTCGTCGTCGTTCGTTCGTCGTCGTTCGTCGTCGTATGTACGTCGTTGATGTCCTCATCACGATATGCAATCATATGATCATCATGAGCGTCCCATACCTTGTTAACTTGACTGATTACAAGCATCGAATCACCGTATATGTCTAATCGCCCGACTCCCAATGAAACAGACTACCCGGAGTCCATGAAGCGAGCTTCATACTCGGGGTATTATTCGAAGCACCGAAATGCATTTGCAACACATATATGAGTGGCTCTTTCCGTGGGGTAAGAAGTACGACCCCAGCCCCGCGTCCGAAAGCTGCAGGGACCCATCAAAAAACGTCTACCAATACTCCAAAGTCTAAATCACTTGCGGGACTTGCGTCTCCAGCCATTCAAGTAATGAAATCAGCTAAGGCCTGTCCTTTAATAGCTGTTCGCGAAGAAAAGGTAATCTCATATTGCCCAAGTTCTATAGCCCGGTTGGCAACTTGGCCAACCGCCTCTTGATTTCGTACAATATGCGCAATTGCAAACCCAGTCTTAACTTCAATGGGATGCACTTGAAAATAATGTTTCAGCTTTCGAGAGGTTATCACTACAGCATATATTAACTTCATGAATCGGAGATATCGCATTCGAGACCGAGTAAGGACTTCACTTACAAAGTATACCGGATGTTGTACCAATTGCAAATGTCCTTCTTCCTTCCGGTCGACCGCCAATACCGTGCTCACCACATGAGTACTTGCGGAGATATATAACCGAATGGTCTCATCGGGTTCGGAGGTACCAATACCGGAGGGTTACTAAGGTATTCCTTGAGCTGGTCAAATGCGGTCCGTGTCTCATCTCGTCCATTCGAACTTGTCTTGTTTCTTGAGCAACTTGAAGAACGGAAGTCCCCGACCCCCGGTCTTGAAATTAATTGGCTAAGCGCAGCCATACTGCTCGTCAACTTTTGAACATCCTTCAAGTAGCTTGGGGGTTTCATGTTAACAATTGTCCGAATCTTTTCCGGGTTAGCTTTGATACCTCTCCACGATACCGGATATCCCAGCAATTTCCGAGATCGAACCCGAGACACGCACTTTCCAGGATTAAGCTTCATGGAAAAACTCCATAGATTATCGAAGGTCTCTGCCGAGTCGAGAGAAGATCCTCGGTTTTCGAGATTTCACCACTTTGTCATCAACATAAGCCTCTGCGTTCCTTCCCAATTGCGAATCCAGTACAACGCCGTATGCCGCGACGATACGTAGCACCTGCATTTTTTAATCCGAACGACATTGTCGTATAGCGATGACGCTCCAAAGGGGGTGATAAACGCAGTCTTTATTTGATCCTCAACTTTCGGGGGATTTGATGGTACCTTGAATAAGCATTGATGAAGCAAAGACGCTTGTAACCAGCGGTCGAGTCAACAACTTGTTCAATACGAGGCAGCGCGAAAGGGCCTTTGGGGCAAGCTTTGTTGAGATCAGTATAATCGACACACATTCTTAATTCTTTAGTATTCTTTTTGGTACAAGGACGGGATTGGCAAGCCAATCTGGATGGTACACCTCCCTAATGAACTTAGCTGCTAACAGTCTAGTTACCTCTTTCTTAATGGCCTCCTTGCGGTCTTGAGCAAACCTCTGGAGCTTCGCTTAATCGGCTTCGCATTAGGACGCACTAGCAGGTGCGTGCTCAATCTTCTCCCTAGGAACACCGGCATGTCGAAGGATGCCATGCAAAGATATCCCTATTTTCCTGGAGGAAAAGAATGAGCGTGCTTTCCTATTTGTCCCCCAAGTCAGCCCCTATATGGGTGACCATGGAGGGGTCCGACTTCTCAAGCTGAATAGCCTTGGAAACAACCGCATCGGTCTTCGACTTCTCCTTGGCCATCTTCTTGGCTGGAACTTCATCTTCCAACCTTACCCGCACTTCTAGAGTTTTAGCTGCTTCTTTGATTTCTCGCCGTTCTTCCTCCGAATTGACCCGAGAGGCCGGTTCGGTGCTATGTACTTCATAGGCGTAAGCGGTCTTGATATCGGACCGGAACGATAAGACCCCATTTGGTCCCGACATCTTCAAGCATCAAATACCGATAATTGGGGATGGCCATAAACTTTGCCAAAGCTAGTCTTCCAAGTATCGCGTGATATGCCGAGTCGATGTCGACTACCCGGAAGATAATATTCTCCCTTATGTAATTCTCCTTTGTCCCAAAAGTCACCGGCGGAGAAATCTACCCCAAAGGATAGTCTGTTTCGACCGGGTATTATACCATGAAACGGTGAAACATCTGCGATCCAAGTCTCGCCACGAGAGGCCAAGCTCCGGCAGAGTTTTAGCCAAAAGGATGTCAAAGCAACTTCCCCATCAATGAAAGTTCTCTTCAATCGTATCTTCCGAACAATGGGAGCCGAATAAGCGGATATCTACCAGCTTTTGGATGTACTTTCGAATGATCAGCCCTGCTGAACATAATCGACACCTCCGACCATCGTAGGTATTCGGGAGTGGCGGGAGCAATGGCGTTAACTCCTCCGAGCGCCAACTTCTACTTTCGCTTCGACTCGTACGCGTCCAGGCCTCTGTGGATGAAGTTCACCTCCCTTGCTGGCTCCGGAAACCTTTATCGTCTTCATTATCATCACGTTCCTTATCCTTGCCCTTGTCTTCCTCTCGGTTCCGATGTGTAACCGGGGTGCTACCTTTAAAGCGAATTGAGCGAACGGTCTTAACAGAAACACTCCTTGGCTTTATGATTCCCATTATGAATGATGCAAGGGCCTTCCAGTAGCGTTTCGAACGAAAGTCGTTCTCTCGGACCTCTCTTAGGAGGTGCCGGCCGATCTCCTCCATGAGAGTGATCGATCGCTGCAACAAGGTGATCAGCCTTGCGCTTGTTGTTGTTCTTGGATCCGGATCGGTTGCCTTGGTCGTGCTTCGGCTCCTTCCCTTTGTTCCCACGCAAATTGACCACGTTTGATTCTCCAAGCAGCATAGTCATCTCGCTATCTTGAAGCACTCGACGCCGTAATTATCTCGCTAGTCGGGAACATTAGGGATTAAGGCCTTCTTGTTACGTAAATGCTCGATGAACTCCGTAAGGGTCTCGTCGAGCTTCCGCTTCACCCTGTTCGAGTCGAAGTAGTTCCCTGGTTTCTCACAAGTCGCCCGAAAATTCTCCACGAACTTTTTTGTGAGGTCGCTCCAAGAAGAGATAGATCTCTCGGGTAGGGATTGCAACCACAAGCGTCCAGCCTGCTCCATGCACATGGAGAGATAATTGGCTAAGTATCCCCTCCTGCCGATCGGATGGCGGTAGTATAGATGCGAAGCCACTCAGCAGAGGCGCTTTGCCATCATATTTGTCGATGGCCCCGGGCTTAAATCCCCCGGGGTATTTGCGAATGCGCAGATCCCGTGTGAAGGCTGGGATTACAGAGTATTCATCGTCTTCTAGACCGGTCCGGACCGGTGATGGTAGTTACAATCCCTGTCATCATCGGAGTAATCATAGTAGCGATCGTCCCGATGTCCGTTTCTGAACCATCCCGGCGATCGTTGTTCTCTCGCTCCGTAGGTTGTGTAGGAGGAGGTGGAGGACGAGGCGGAGGCGAGGCGCCGCCCGACGGTCGTTATCATTTCGTTGAGGCTCCCCGTCCATATCTCTATTGTCTCGTCCTCTTCGATCTCCGATATCACGTCGATCATCTCTTCTTGACCGGTCGTCACGATGAGCATGTCGACCGCCATGCCCTCGGTGGTCATTGCGCGGAGGATTTCCGCTCGGGGCGGCGCCGAAGCAGCCGGCCCATGCCTAGGCTAATTAGTTACGTGTGGGCGGGGTGGGGCAGGATCCCGCGGACGATCATCAACATGACCTGTCCGTCGCCGCTCATCTTCTTCTTGTCTTCCGCATTCCTCCGCCCTCTCCGCATGACGGTCGATAAGCACATTATGAGCATCACGATTACCGTTGAGCGGTACGCGTAAATCTTGGTCCGGAGCTCGTTTGTGCTCGTCCGCGGTCGGAGTATGTCGAGGCCCAAGCCTTCCTCCGGAAGAAGCTCCTTCGGACCGGGTTCTTGTAGGCGCTCTTGTGACATCTCCTCCGGGACACCCAGGGATCGGTACAGAGGGACACTCAACGAAGCGAGTTACAACAGAAACATCATCTCATACAAGCCAGAATATATACATCATGGTATAATACAACCAAGTTTTCATAATACAAACATTCGAGCAGCGGACAATATAACATTATTGAAGTTTAACAACCTACGGTATTCAGCGGAAGCTTGTTCTATATACAACCTAAAAGACTTAAAACGATCAACGTGATGCACTCGAGCCCTTCGTACATCATGGTCCTCTCTCTTCACGGCGTGGGGATACGTTCCCACCGAAGGGAACCTCCCTCCGGACATTGCTCCTCTTCGGGGAAGCTGCCGTACAAGTCGTGGTAGTACGACTCGTTCCCCGAAAGACAACGAACAAACCCCGAGTATTCTAATACTCGGCAAGACTGACCCGTCAACATGGCACGCTAAGGCCGACGCCTAGTATGCAAAGGCTTTCCGGCTGTGGGTTTTACTCCTTTGCGAAATCAGCTTTAAAGGGTGGGTCCTTACTTTCAGTATTTTAGCTCACGTTAAGGTTATTAATCTTGGTGTTTGCCACCTATCACTATTGCAATCAAGTTTGCAAAACAAGACAATATAGATCATTAATCCTTTCATCTCTCATCTTCATCTTCCATATACTTTACAACGATGTGATGAGCTAAACAAGCGGTACTCATTACTGCGAGGGACAGCGATTCGAATCGATTTTATACCAGCTGGCAAAACCCGACTACACGACGTATACGCATCACACCGATCGTATACGACAACCTTTCCCGCTAGCACCTGACGGAAGACTAGCCATTTCCAACTCCCCGGGAGTATGGCGACGCAACGACTTCCCTCGTGGTCGACCATCTCCCTCCCGTGAGACTATCCTCTCACTAACGACCCGATAAAAGAGAGCCGGCTACGCTACATCTCCGGGGCGATAGGGTACATCAGCTTGCTCGGGCCCATGATACCAGCATGTAGTACGGTACGTTCAAACTTGTTCAACTAAGCCGACAATGGTACGGTCCTTGACCGACAACTAAGCTCGAGACAAGTGGTACTCATCACCACGAGGGACGGCGATAAATATCGATTTACACCCTGCAGGGGAAACCCAAATGCACGACATACGCATCATTTAAGAACACGTATGGCCACCTTTCACAAGATCACCATAGATATGAGCCGGGTCCGCCCTCCGAGTGTGCATTCCACATGCAACCACGGTAGCGTCGGGTCCAAGGGTAATAACACACCCTCCGTCTACTCACAAACCCGTGCATCCACCGTGACCAACACTTTGCACAAAGGGTGGAGTGACCGTCCAACACTACGACTCTCAAGTTACATCGGTTTACCAACTCCCATACGAAGGTATGCATTTGGTACACAACTCAATACTTGCTCGCGGAGTCACAACGAACGGTCCTTGACCGACACGTACGGGGCTATGGCGCACAAGGGCCAACCTTGTCACCGCATCCTACACATGCACTTCCCCGTACGGTCTCCAATTAATCATGTGAGGGTAACCAGAATTTAATCCCTAGACCGGGTGATCTCCAAATCACTCGGTGTTGCTACCGATAAATTATTAAGCATAGCAGCTACGATCGGGGTTATACCTAACCAAGACCACGGAAACAGGAATCTAATGCAACTAAGTTCCAAGTAACTCCTGAACGTAAATGCACGATACATCCATAGACGTATATGAAATAACTAAAATTTTAGAAACGTAGGTCCGGGGCTTGCCTTGGTTCGGTTCGCAGTTAGCACACTCGAACTCGCTCACTTCAAGCTGGTGCCCTCCTTGATCTTCAGCTCCGGTCGGGGTTCCTATATGAATGCACATGCAGTGTATGAGCCATGGATGAAATCATAATTATATAGTTCATGGAACTTTCTCAATAATATAAGGCAATGAAATGTTTGCATAAATTAAACATGTTCACGGAACGAGATGACATGGTCACGATGTTGATACGTGTGGTTTATTTCATGGGGACAACCTTCTAATTATAATAATCTTACATTATCTAGTACAATTATGCATGCTGATTTTTAGAGTAAGAAATTAGGGTAGGCTTCATTATTGGGATGAGTGGAGTGAAATATTTATATGACCAAGTGTAGTTATATGATGACGTATAGTGCTGTGATTATACGTTAATAATCATGTGACCAACCCTTGGATCAAATTAGTCACTTGCACTTCTTGGTGTAGCTCATTACTAATCTGGTATTCATTCAGTAATTATACCAAAATCTTGATGCTAATTTACTAGGGCGAAGTTCTCATTTCATCTCTAAATATTTAGCACCAAAGTCCATTTATGCAAAATTTATACAATACTTTATATACAATAGATGACTGTTCCTGCCCAAAAGATAAACATGATTATGACAGGCCTAAAAGTATCATGCCACTGTGAAGAAAATATTTAGCCAAAACTGAAAAGGAGCAATGCAAGCTTGAGTTTAGCAAAATCTCATTCGTCCTGTTTTGGCTAAGTCTGGAGGTTTGGGCTGGCTGCGATGCCATCTTAGGAAGTGTATATTTCAAAATTTGGCTATAGAACTTAGGTGGACCATGTTGGGTCGTGTAAAGTACGCAGTTCGAGGATTACAACGAATGTATACTCGCTTCATTTAAATTTGTATTTTAAAAGTTCTTGAATTTCAAAAATGCCAAGTTGTCACGCGAGCATAACCGATTAGCACCTTAGAGTACTCGTATCTTTATTTTTGTACACATGAAGTACTTGGATTATGTTACTACGTTAAAGTACAAGTCATCTACTTTCCAAAGAGCCTTTTCTCATGAAGTTTGGATCCAGGACATAGAAGTTACACAATTTTTAAAATGCAATGTTGTTAAGTAGCGTGGTCATGATAGCATGTTCAACTTGCTCAAAAATTGATTTTTACTATATAACCATAGGTGTTCATGTACTCCATGTTATAGTACAAGTTACAAACTTTTCAATGCACTTTGCATCGTTCAAATCCATGGCGTAGATCTCAAGTTATGATTTTTTTTAAATCCTTGGCATTTACGAAATTTCAGCACGATTCAAAATTTGTCCAAGTGTTGCGTGCGGGAGGGGTGGGGGGGGGGGTTCGCCGGCGTTGAGCTGGAGCTCGCCGCAGGGGCCGGTCTTGGCCGCCTGTGCATGGACTTGGATGGCGCGTATATTGGAGGTGGTGGTGAGGCGAGGAAGTGAACGGAGCTTAGCTCGCATCGGGCCATGGCGGACGCGGCGGCTCCGGCGTGGGAGCACATGCTCGCCGGTGCAGGAAGGAGGGGCGGTCAAGGCGTAGAGCTGCACCTTCGCACGGAGATGAGCGGCGTATGGTTGGTGCAATCCGAGGCGGTCCGGAGCGAGCCGGCGACGACGGGGTGGTGGGGGCGCGGTGGCCGGCGGTGAGGAAGAAAGGCGATTACTACACCGCTCTTGCTCGGTTCGTCCTGGGGAGCAGCAGGGAGGTTAGTTGGGTGCTCGCGCATCATCCGGAGGCCGCGGCGGAGCATGAGCTCACCCGAGCAGGGCGGAATCGAGCTTGTCGGCGCGGTGGAAGAAGAACGGGGGCTCCTCGGCTATCGAGGAAATTGAAGCTCGCGGAGAGGGAGGAAGAGTTGTGGCTGGGGCTAGAGCTGCGCTAGCGTTCTAGGAAACGCGTGCGCAGGAATGAG